>OX637393.1:27071243-27506243 GCA_951799425.1 Ilex aquifolium
CCATGACTATATTGCCGCACTTGCCACTGTGCAGACTGACTTCCTTGCAAGAGTCAAAGAGCAGGCCCAGACTGATGTTGCTTACGACAAATTGAAGCAACAAGTCAGTGACTGTTTGGTTCATAGATGTTGGCTGGAAGATGACCTACTCTATACCAAGGGAGGTAGGCTCTATGTCCTAGCGAGACGGGAGCTAAGGCAAGAGTTGTTACTAGAAAAACATGACTCCTAGTGGGCTGGACATTCAGGAGTCGAGAGGATGCTTGCATTGCTGTCTCGCTCCTACTATTGGCCTAAGATGGAAGATGAAGTTTAGGCGTATGTCAGAACTTGTCTAGTTTGCCAACTTAACAAGGTTGAGAAGAAGAATGCAGCGGGTTTGCTGCAACCCCTGCCCATTCCTAACAGACCGTGGCAGTCAGCTTCGATGGACTTCATATGCAACCTATCAAAGGTTGATGGCATGCACTCGATCATGGTGATGGTCGACCAATTCTCCAAATATGCAGTGTTCATTCCTGCACCCCATGCTTGCCCTGCAAATGTTACTGCAAAATTGTTCTACAAGTACGTAGTGAAGTACTTTGGTTTACCGAAAGACATAGTCAGTGATCGCGACACACGGTTCACTGGCAGATTTTGGACTATGTTGTTCAATCTCATGAGTTTTGAGTTGAAATTCTTTATAGTAAGTCACCCTCAGATTGACAGTCAAACTGAACAAATCAATGCTTTGAAGGAGGATTATCTGCGGCACTATGTCACTGCAAGTCAGAAAAATTTGGTGGAGTTGATGGATACTGCCCAATTTTGCTACAACTTACATAGGTCTTCAGCTAAGTCCCTACGAATTGGCCATAGGATAGCAGCCATTTACTCCTCTTGAAGTGGTGAAACAGAGAACCAGAGGAAGATGTCCCGTTGCATATTAGTTTACTCGTTCCAATAAGAGTTGCTTGACGAAACAAAAAGACAGCTTAGTCAAAGCTACCTGTCGAATGAAAAAGTATGTCAATCGAGGTCAAAGGCAGCTGGAATTTCAAGTTGGTGATTAGGTTTTGTTGAAATTGACTCCTGCAATTTGGAAGAGAATCAACAGCAAAACAATGCACCGTGGCTAGTTCCCAAATATGACGGTCCCTTCAAGGTGATGAAGAAGGTCGAGAAGGTTGCCTATTGCTTGAAGCTGTCTGATCGATTGAAAATTCACCTAACTTTTCATGTGAATTTTCTAAAGCCTTTTCATGAAGACTTGAAGACTTGCTGTGGACGGAAACAAGCTAGGAGGAGCCCGCCGATAATCAGAAAAACAATTTGAAAACGGTTCCGAGGCAGTTGCTAGTTGGAAAGAGATGATAATCTTCGACAGTTTGAGAAACAAAACAAGTTAAGGAGTATTGGGACAACCTCTTGACAAGGACGTCGAGTTCTTCCGATGGGGGTGGTTTGTTACCCCCTTAGCTGGTTGGCATGGCTATGGCATGTGGGTATCTCGCCCAAAGGTGCCCCATGCCTTAGCTAAGGTGGGGGTGTGCTTGGCCAAGTAACCCCTTTGTGCAAAGTTAGCTTCCTAAGGACTTAGTTCTGTACTTGGTTTGGTATCAAAGATTTTCGACAAAAGTTCAAGTGGCATACAATAACTATGCCACTGTCTCTCGTCATTATGACTCCTCAGTTTAGGAGATGTTTGTTTTTGTCACTAGGATTTTGCTCACTAACGCTATTGTAGGGGGTTACTCCGCGAAGGGGTGTCGGGCCAACTTCCCTAGGGATCCTTATGCCCCTAACTTTGGCATACCAAAGCAAGACACAACCCCAACAAATACTTGTCATGGACGTGGGCAAGGCATTTCAAAGTCCGAAACCCGAGATGTGGGGCCGATGTTCAATGGGGCCCATCGTTGGCGGAAGCCCCATGCATGGCTGAGGAAGGCAGCACATGCATGGGCATGTTGGGTACAAGCTAGCAATTATGGCTAGCCGTGTGGGCTCAAATTGTGGTGCATTACAAGCTTGTAAGACCAAGTCATGAGCTGGGCATAGCTTAGCACATGGGCAACGAAAAATCAGATGCTGTGGACTATCAACGATGTCAAGTGCACATCATGTGAGACGGTTCCGAACAATTAAGGCATGTGCACAACATGTGAGATGGTCTGCTGATGGGTTCCGAGCGGTTGTTGGCATGTGCATCACAGGTAAGACAATTATGTGCAGTTGTTGGCATGTGCATAGCATGAGGAGTAATTCCAAGCAGTTGTTCATGGCATGTGCACAGCATACAGGGAAGTTACGGGCAGTTATTGGCTGAGTCAAACACTAGTTACAACTACTCAGCCATGTTCAGCATAATTATGGGGAGTGACGGAACCCCCACAATTCTTGAGGTAGAATCTAATTTGTGCCAGCAATCCTAGCAATTAGGAATGTCAACTGCATGGCTATGTTGGTCAAAGTTGGTGGTGCTAGCATTACCTTGGCGGTTGGACTTGTAACTGTCATTGTATGATGGGATCTACAATGAACCAAGAGAGTTTCGACACGTTTAATAGTAAACTCCTAGCCGGAATCCTTTAAACTTGTCAATAAGTAAAAAAATTTGACTATTTGGATTGTAGTCTTGTGTATTTGCTGTGTTTTGATTCTTGCCCATGTTCTGTTCCACTTATTGCTTCTGTGAGCAATTGTGTGAGTTTATCTGAGGCTGAGTGCCGGATCTCAATGTCATCACGAGGCAAAATATCGAGTGAAATTTGAGCCCGTGACACTAGCACACATTCACAAACACGAAATAACAAAATAGACAGATTGAAAGAAAACTCACACACATGCACATTCATTTGGATTGTTCCAAATGAAAATTGAGTGGCTACAAATAAATTTGATTTTTGCAAGGAATAAACCCCGCGACCCTGTTTAAGCTGTCTGAACTAAAGCCAGTCAACTCGACAAAGAACATCCTAAACAGTTACGACAATTCACTCTTAGAGTTATGACAGTTGTTATTTTCTTCCTTTTTTCCGAAACCTGTAAAACGGCTAAGAGACACTTTCATTGGGACCGTACCACTTTTCGTGATTAATACCCAAATGATAACATCCTATCTTTATACAGCTACTATGAAGTACAAAGTGAAGGATCCACAACCAAAAAACACATTTGATGTCAATACTTATCAAATACTCAATGATGAAATATTACAAAAACCAATTTTGGTTATTGAATACTTCTAAGATTCACCTCGGATATGTGTATCTCTACAATAGACACATACTCATAATATTGACTAAGATGGTTTGTGAATTGTGCATGGGTTGAGTATTTTAAACTCGTGTTCATTATAGATTTAGGGTAGGGTTGGAGCCTATTAAATGATCCTTATAAACCTTCCATGGAGAATTTACTCAATTGAGAAGACTAGTATAGGTACAAGTGCCTTAGGATGAGTGTTGTCATGCTCAACATTTGAGAATAATGTCTAGTTCAATGTTACATGGATTATGGATCTACTGAATATGGGTAGATACGACACTTTCTTAGGTACACAGTATGATAAGAATAGGCTTAGCTGATAAGGTGTTTTAGATTGCAATTCTTTCTGGAACCCTTATCTAGATTGCTTTCAGTACTATATAAAATCATATATAAAATAGGACATAGATAAATACATAGTTAATTACAACTTACTTAACATTTGTGCTCGATTTCCTATTATTCCATAATTATATATAATTATACATTTACATTTTATACATACAATGAATTAATATTTGATTTATACTTGTGATACATGGTCCAAAGAGACTTAATTTGGCATGAGTATTACAATTTGGATTGGACATTTAGGTGATCTAGATTACAAACTCACCTAGGGATCGTTATACTCAGATCGTGGTTCATTAGGGCTTAAGCGATTTCTGATAACTATGGAGTAGGTTGCTTGAGCCGAATAATAAGGAGTTATATTTTACATCAAAATTAATGGACACTATTCCAATTAGATGTTGAGTCAAGTCCCTAACTCTTCTAATTCAGTCCCTATTTTAGAAAAAAAAAAAATTCACTAGTGAGAGTCGATTATTTGTCATGTAAATAATGAAAGTTCATTCACGCCCTGGAGTAGTAGCATCTAAAGTTTTTAAGTGATACCTGACTGCTTGTTCTCAAACATACTTAGTATTGAAAGTTTCCAGTTCTAAGCATTGAACATCACCTAAAGCTGCATGGACTAGAAATTTTCAATAATGACACGATAGTAAATATCAATAACAATGATGTAGTTTTCCAATGGACACAAGTCCTATTAAGAAACATGGAAAAGACCAAATTGCTTTGCAACAAAAGTTTTTGGACCTCTCGAATTGGGATATGTTCATCCATCGTGGAGACCATGTTGTGGCTGTTGGGGAAGACATATATCCTACAGTAGAAAACCTCAGTAGTGGCCCCGAGTGTTAAAGCCCGAAGAGATATAACACGAAGCAAGTATTGGTGGACTGATGAAATATCAACACTTCTCACACTCCCAGATGTCATAGATTCTCACAATGCACAGAAACATCTTCTCTGTGCATTCAGAATGAACCATCAATGAATAAGACATTGGAAAAATTGGTTGGGATGGGGGAGGAGTGGGGGAAAAAACCATTTTCATCACTTCCTCATTCAAAGCTTTGCTTGACAGACTAGGTTGATCCCTTAAATGCAAGGCAGCATGTCAAATCCCAGAATCCTTATGCATCCCAACTAAGTGAAAGAGTTGTCAAATCTAATTTCTCGAAGACACTCATGGTATTTTATTCCAGTGCATAAATAGAACACCAAACAATCTATTTGGAACAGACACGAGAGGTTTCGTGCTGAAGAGACCCTCATTCCCAGATCTCTGGATTCTGTTTGGAAGTCTGATGCTAGTTTTGAATCGATATTAATGTCTAGAAAGAGAAAGCAATAAAATCTGATTCCTTTCCTCATCAACCATTGGCCAAAAGGCAAATTCGTAACTTGTCCTACACCATCAACCATTGAACACAAGCAACTAAACGGGTTCATTTCTTCAACAAAATGCCGCATCACTTCCGAATGAGAAATCAAACAACCATTAACTAATGTCTAGTATGAAGCAGTGTGGCATTACATTTAATCTCAATGTAATAGGATATTGCCCATTAGTGAACTGATTTTATAATTTGAGGATCAGTCTCACGTTAAAATTCGTTAGAACAAATTGCATTTTTGAGCACTCCAGTTCCTTTTCAGTTAACTGGATCCTTTACATGAAAGGTCCACTTTAATCTCCATCTGTTCAGTTTAAATAAATACCCTACCATTCATTTTTTCTGGTTTAGAACAAACGGGCTATAACCAAACCGCAATCTTTTGACTCAATTTGAAATAACTTCGGGCAAAATCAACAGCCGAGCAACCAATATCCAGACAACAAGCGTAACGTACATAAACATTTGAAGTATTTTCAGAAAGTCAGTACGCAAACAAATCGATTTTAATTATTTCAGGAACTTGATCTACAAGTAGAAAATTGAGATGTTATTCGTCGACTTACATTTCATTTTATTTCTCTTAGTTTATCCATTTAAGTCAATGAAACAACCAAATCAAATCTACACAAAGATACACAACATTAATTCTGCAAGAATCCATTAACTATTATTATAAAATTCCCATATCAAAATTATTTACTGGTACCATTAACTTAATGCCTTAAAATCTGCAGTGCCCAATTCATACAATATTAAAACTAGAGAAGACACCATGAAAACCAACCTTGGAAGATCACAGCCATCCGGCTTCCACCGCCATTTCAGGTACTCCGAGTCACGCCTTCCATTGCTTTGGCAATCAAAACCTTCATCGACATAAGGGCAAGACCCTGGCTTATACATTGGGTACTCCTCATCCTTCACCCAATTTCCCGCATACAAATCGCAACCCTCTTCCCATTTCAGCCTCTTTCTCGACACATTACTGTCTCCATGATCAGAAATTGTGAGATTATCTTTTTTCTCTTCCACCCCAGAATCAGCCAACTCAATCTCAGTGCTCGAATCATTGAAATCAGGATTTGGCGAAATGGGTATCTGAATAGATGAATTCAGAGCATTGGGATCGGGGTTAGAGTCTGTAATGGTGGAAGAATTGGATGAGTTCTGGAGGGAATCGGATCTTGTAGGAGGGGGAAGAGGGGAAGAGAGAAGAGGGGTTCCGGAGAAGTCGTCTCTGTAGAGAGAGAGTTTGGGCTCAAGAGCTCGTTTGCTGAAGAAGAATAAGCTTAGAAGGAACAATGCCAGCAGTATGATGGTTGAGAGTGTGTAGCGGTTCTTCTGTGTAGCGGTTCTTCTGGGGATTAGCATGTTCTATTCTGTTGTGTCTGTTCTTTTCGGTGTTTTTATTCTATTAGAGACAGAGACAGAGAGAGAGGGAGGGAGAGAGAGAGAGAGAGTTGCCAATGCCTAAAATGGGGGGAAGGAATGTGGACTGTGGAATGTGACCATTTTTCTTTAAAGGGCAGCGCCGGCAGGCTAGTGTTACCAAAAAAAATTTAGTATCCTAATGTTATCATAAAAATTTGGTACCATACTCGTAGTGATAAGAAGTGGTACAACTTAATTGAAAGTATTTTGTAGCAATTGATTATTAAATTAATATTAATAAAATAAAAATTCACATGTGTCATATTTTTATTAGATAGTCGGAGGTAAAAAATTTACACCTTATATTTTTATAGAATAAAAAGAAAAAGTATAATAATAAAAAATAAATTTACTATAGTTAGACTCTAAAATGAAAGACAACCTAGTGATAGATTGGTAATGCACTACACATATAAAAATGGACCTTTTAATTGTAAGGTAATTCGGATGGAATGATCACATTGATTAAGAAGTCAAGGTTTTAATTTTGAGTTTTACATGAGAGATGTTGACCTCATGCACATAGTTTACATATGATTACATGCATCTTAAGTTTATATGGCAGTCACGAGTTCAAAAATTATATGATTGAGATGACTTTTGGACACTAAAAAAATATTGAACGGATGAATTGTTCCACATGGAGAAAATTATGTTTGAAAATGTAATTGGAAAACTTGACTCCATGTTAGGGTTGAAACAAAAAATTTCTCGGCTTTGGTCAAGGTGAATTAAAAATCAAGGAAAATGTCATTTTCTTAACTACATTTTTCATCTAACTTGGAAACATTTTCAAATTAAAATACTCTCTTGTTCAGGAAAAAATTAAGGTATAATTTGACATCGTTCTTTGAAAGTGTTTCTATTATTTTAGGCTTTTTAAGTACCATTTGTTTTGGCATTTTTTTTTCTTGTCGAGTCTGGTTACTCCATTTTTTTAGCTTTAATCACATGTATATTAATATACAATACACATATGATAATTATATTTGTCATGCATTAAAACACATTTAGAACACTTTTCCAAAATAATAATTAGACATCCTTCTATTTTTTAGAAGAAATTAATTTTTAAAAAAAATAAATTTATACCAAACAGTATGTAAATTATCAAGTCATGTTGTTGTTTAATATTTTCCATGTTTTGTAAGTCCAAGCGTATTTCATAAGTTGATACATGTCGTGTATCACCGGAATGTAATGTTGTTAATTTACTTTTCAACCAAACATGATTTAAGGCAGAACTAAATAAGAAATGTAGTGGCCATTTGAGTGTCTAAAATATTTCCCTCAGTTACTTGAACCCCATCATTCGGAATTTAGGGTTTGGTAGAACTGGAATCTAAGCAGTGGCGGATTTAGTATGAGGGCAGTGGGGGCAGCTGCCCACCACTGAAATTTTAAAAAAATTTGGGACTTAGATGTAATTTTAAAAATTTCAAGAATTTCTTAAACTTGCCCCCACTGAAATTTTCTTAAAATATAGGGTATATTAATATAATTTTCAACCCTTAAAAACTAACTTTTGGCAACTCTTCCTCATTTTTCACGCCTAGTAGCTGCCCCCACTGAAATTTTAAATATTTTTGGGACCTAAGTATAATTTTAAAAATTTCAAGAATTTCTTAAACTTGCCCCATTGAAATTTTTTTAAAGTATAGGGTATATTAATATAATTTTCAACCCTTAAAAGCTAACTTTTGGATGCTCCTTTTCACGCCTGTTTCTTTTTTCCTTTTCCCGTAAGCCTTTGTCATCTTCGTCCAAACTTCCAGTCCAGTCCAGGCGTCCAGCCCCTCTTCTTTCTTTTATTTAGTTTCTTTGTTAGTTCCTTTGGTGTATTCATCAACAAATTAGCATATTGGATTCAATCATTGTGAAAATCAAATTTGAAGAAACCCTAGAAGATTATGTTGAAGCTAAGGAGAGGTAATTCATTAACCAAATTTTTTGATAGTAGTATTAGCACTAATCTAAAATTAGATTTTTTATATTAGAAAATTAGTTTAGTTCTTGTAGAATTGATGGTTGTTTGGTGTATTATTTATGGATTTATGTAGGTTTTCTTTGTTTCGTCTTGGGTCACTACTCAACTATTTTGGATTTTTGCTGAAGCCTCTGTTCAGATTGGCTATATGAGATTATTGGTTAGTGCTATTTTTATTTCCTATGATTAAATTGCTTTAATTGATTTCTTGAAATTCTAGTTTGGATTATATTTTGGATTTATGGATTATATTTTGATTATGTGTAGTCTATTATCTCATTTGTTACGAACTTAATGATGAACTCTTAAACTTGAATCTAATTAGACAAATTTATTTTTCAATCAGCTATGGATAAGTTTCTTATAAGAAAATCAACATTGGAACAACCATCTCCTAGTCAAGAAATAGATGATCGTGGTGGTGACATACGATATTGTTCTAATCAAAGTCGTGAAGGAGTTAATTTAGAAAATCTTCTTGCTAATCTTGGGCTAAGAATTAGAATTTCGGATTATCATCCTAATGACCGGGATGAAATTCGGAGAGCATATCTACAAAAAGGTCCATGTCAACCCCGCGAACATAATTTTTCCCAAACGACAAGTTGTTTCATCGCTTTAGTCCATCTTGGTTCAACGAGTTTGGTAGTTGGTTGGAGTATAGCATTAAAAAAGATGCCGCTTATTGCTTATGTTGTAATCTAATGGGAAGTGATATGGGAGAGCAAGGGGGTGGTGACTATTTCGCTATAGAGGGATTCCGTAATTGGAAGAAGAAAGAAAGATTTCAAATTCATGTTAGGGGTCCAAATAGTGCTCATAATGAGAATTGGAGAAAGTATCAAAATCTAATTAATCAGAAGCAACATATTGAAGTTGTTTATTCTAAGCAATCAAATCAAGCTCGAAAGAAGTATCAAGTTCGTTTAATTGCAACAGTTGATTGTGTTCGATTCCTTTTACGTCAAGGGTTAGCATTTCATGGTCATGATGAGTCTGAGGATTCAAAAAATCAAGGCAATTTTCTTGAACTTCTACGATTTTTTGCTGAGCACAATGAAATCATCAACAATGTTGTTTTAAAAAATGCTCCAAAAAATCTCAAAGTGACAGCACCAGACATTCAAAAGGATATTGTCCACGTTATTGCAAGTGAAACCACATGCGCAATATTCAATGATCTTGGAGATAATTTGTTTTCTATTTTAGTAGATGAATCTCGTGATATTTCAGTTAAAGAGCAAATGGCAGTTCTGTTGCGCTATGTGGATAAAAAAGGATGCATCACTAAGCGTTTTCTCGGCATAGTCCATATTACTGATACAAATGCTTTATCACTTAAAGCGGCGATTGAATCATTGTTCTCAAAGCATGGATTAAGTCTGTCAAGATTACGTGGACAAGGTTATGATGGAGCCAGTAATATGAGAGGAGAATTCAATGGTCTCAAAAGTCTCATCATAAAAGAGTATAGATCTGTTTTTTATGTTCATTGTTTTGCTCATCAACTTCAACTCACACTTGTGTCTGTTGAGAAAAATCACAATCAAATTGCATTGCTTTTCAATATTGTTGCTAATTTATTGAATGTTGTTGGAGCTTCATGCAAATGAAGAGATATTTTAAGAGAGAAGCAAGCTAATAAGGTCATTCAAGCACTAAACAATGGAGAGTTATCAAGTGGGTGTGGTTTGCATCAAGAAAGTAGTTTTCAAAGGGCCGGTGATACACGTTGGGGCTCACATTATGTCACTCTCATAAATGTGATTGTTTTGTTCTCCTCTGTTGTTGATGTGCTTGAGATTATTGTAGAGGATGGTACAACTTTTGAGCAAAGAGGTGAAACATGTGCTTTATTGGATTCAATTCAATCTTTCGATTTCGTATTCAATTTACATTTGATGAAAGGTGTACTGGAATTAAAAATGAACTATCACAAGCATTACAAAGGAAAGATTAAGATATTGTAAATGCTATGAGTTTAGTTAAAGTATCCAAACAACGTCTACAAATGATGAGGGATGATGGATGGGATGCTTTAGTCGCCGATGTCTCTTCTTTTTGTAAAAAACATGATATTATTATTCCAAATATGGATGAGATATACATAGCTCGAGGAAGGTCACGGCGTGGTGAAAAAGTCACTAATCTACACCGTTATCGTGTTGCATTATTTTCTACGGTGTTAGATATGCAACTTCAAGAGCTTAGTGATTGTTTTACTGAGGTGAACACCGAGTTACTTCTTTGTGTGGCATGCCTAAATCCAATGGATTCATTCTATGCATTCAATAAGGAGAAGTTACTTCGTCTTGCTCAATTTTATCCTTCAGAATTTTCCCCAATAGAGCTCTTGATACTTGATAATCAACTTGAGACTTATATACTTGATATGCGCTCCAATAAATTTTCTGAAGTTCAAGGAATTGGTGGGCTTGCAGAGAAGTTAGTTGAGACAAAAAAGAATATAATATATCCGTTGGTATATTTTCTCATCAAACTAGCACTTATCATACCAGTTGCCACTGCAACCGTTGAAAGAGCATTTTCAGCAATGAACATAGTAAAGAATCGATTGCGCAATCGAATGGGTGATCAATGGATGAATGATTGCTTGGTTGCATATATTGAGAAAGATGTTTCAAGTGTCATTGAAAATGAAATAATTATGCAATGGTTCCAAAATATGAAAACTCGTCGAGAACAATTATAAGGATTTATTAGATGTTCGAGAGTTGGGAGCTCCTTTTGTACAGGATTTCGAACATTAAAGGATACTTTTGATGTGAATCTTTTTTGTTGCCTTTTTTTGTATATCACTCATATACATGAGTTGCGCCTCTAAATTGCATTCTCTTGATGTAACTATGCTTATAAACAGTTTATCAAGAATACATATTTTGATGAAAACAATGTTACAATTATACTTTGAAATTTAAAAATTTAGGTTGCCCCCACTAAAGCAAAATCCTGGCTCCGCCCATGAATCTAAGGGTTATGTACCAATGAAAAAAATCAAAATTGTCCTTGAATCAGCATGCGACTCATCATACCTTTATCTCGATGAGTTGCAACTCCAAGTTTAAATTCATATCTCATGATTAGTTTTCACTTGACTAGAAAAATTCAAACTATAAATAGAGGGGTACCCTTGACCATAGTTTTACACCTGAGGAAATTTTGATATCTATAGTTGTTTTTTAACTGGTTTCCTACGTAAAAATTCACCACGTTCATTATATGAATAATTGCTTTTTTTTTTTACTTATGTATGAAATGATCATCTTTAAACTGGAATCAAATAATTAACTGAGTTGCAAGTACTAGAAACAAAAACTGAGCACTAGGGAATCCGTATCCTTATACTGCTAAGATGTATATATGCTTAGCTTAGGAGATAAATTTTCACAGAGAGATTGAAAGTTTTCTTGGTGGGATTTGATGAAAGAACAAATTTTGCTTCATAGAGAGTGTTGATGCTTCCCACATTAGTTGCCCCAAACGATGTATGTCCAACGTCGTTGAGTCATGTGCCATGCTTTCCATTTTTTTTTTTTTTTTTGTGTCTATTACTTTTTTGGAAAACGGAAACGGCCAACATGGGCTCTTTTCGTCAGTTTAAATGATGCAATTTATGTGACCGCCATTTCCCAGTTATTTAAACCTTCTAGAGCTCTCTTGCAAAGAACCACTTGGTTTCAAAACCTCCTTTCTGATATTACAATCATGATTTCAACCTCCTCTTGCAATTTTGAATCTTTCATTATAGGGGCTCTTCTTTTTTAGTTTGTCTTCTTCAGATTTTTCTTTCTCACAAAAAAATCCTTTACGAAAAATATAGGGTTTTTCTGTTAGTAGTATGCCCTAAGACCAATCATATAAACGATATTTTGGAATTATACTAGCAACATTCATTACTTAATTAAATAAAATAAAAAATTTATTTATCATGTTTCTTCTTTATTTCATTTTAATATACATGGTATAGTTCATAGAGTTTTAAGTTAAGAAGATGATTTTTCAAGGGGTTAAGAAGAGGAGACATATATTTCTTAGCACCTAACTCTTAAATGTTCCTAGTCATACGATTACTATGTGAGTACTATATAATCCGAATAGACTATAATACACTTTGTTTGCTTATATTTGATATGAGGTGACTCGTCCAAGTCACTAGTGTGGGGACACTAAAGCAGGTGTGTGGGTGCTTGTTAGAGAACAAGTACACTGAACGTGACCATTAACTAACGTAATATTTTTCATACATGGAGTTTTACATATTTGTCAATGTTAAACCATAAAATTACAGTTATGCAACTGATCTTTAGACTTGAAGCACAATGGTTGTCTTGTACATGGCCTTTTATGCTTTAATTATATAACATATTTATATCCTAACTATGTAACTTAGATATGTATTGTTGGATATAGTTAGACATGCATGGAGACTTATGAGTGCACAACATGAAATCTATCACCCCTAGTAAATAAAGGGATAATGTCATATGTAATCTTCTGGAATATGACTCAAGGAGTCCTTGATCAAGGCAGAATGACAATTAAAAAAAGAGTTTTTAATTAATCATTAGGAATCATAGTCCTAAGATCAAACACATAAGATTGAGTTAGGGGTTTAACAGTAATTTCATACCCTAGTAATTTATTTGGGGCATTGTGTGATAAAAGGATTGAATTGCATGGCAACGTTATACTGAATGAGTTTATTACCTACTTCATGATATCTGGAGGTTGATCATGATATGCTGTTAGATATCACTTATGATTAGTAGAAGCACGAAGAACGAAATTAATACTAATGTATTAATTGTTCTTCATAAAGGGAGAATTAGAAGGGTTCTAGTTAAATTAGAAAGAGTTCTAATTTGATATGCTACTTCTAGTTAGTATCGAATGCATACAACTTGGTATGCTTGAACCTATGTGGTCACACACAATAGAATTGATTGAAAACTAAAGGATAAATGAGATAAAATCAATCAAGAGTTAATTGGAGTGAAAACCTAATTAAGAGTTAATTAAGGACTTTATTAAAATTAATGATTAATAAAGGGGTTATATATAATTTATGAGATAATTGCAACTAAACCCAACTTAGGATTAGAGTCTTCTAAGGCTCTATAAATCTATATAATAAAGTAGAGCGAAGTTTGAATCCAAAAGACAAAAAGAGGTCCAGATTGTTTTGAGACAAAATCTAAAAGACAAAGAGAGGTTCAGATCGTTTTGAAACAAGAGACGGTTCAGATCATCTCAAAAATTTTGATCCAATGGTCTACGATTAGTCCTAAATTTTTTTTTTCTGCCCATGAAGAAACCTATCTCTCGCCAGTCTCTCTCTCACGCCTCTCTCTCTCTCTCTCTCCAATTCTAAAGTTCTGTCTCTCACACGCCTCTATCTCTTACTCTCTCTCTCTCTCTCTCTCTCAAAATCCTCTCCACCTCCTCCTTTCGGTTCTACGCCGTCGCCACCGACGAGTCAAAATTCACCGCCGTCGATCCCTTCACTGCCAGGGACAGCGAGATCTCCGCCGGCTCCGCGAGCTACACCGCCGTCGACTTTATCTCCACCGTCGGGTGGGTCATCGGGAATATCTACTGGGGTAGTGGTGGGTATAGCTATTGGTGGTGTTGTGATTCTAGCTGTGTTGAGTTTGTTGTTCATATGTTGTAAGAAGAAAAGGCGAAGAGACCATAGACATGGGGATTACTATGTTCCTCCACCTTCTGGACCCCAAGGTGAGATCTTTCTGCAATTTACTGATTTCCAGCATGTTGTGATGAATGAGAAATTACATAAATTTTTCAAAGTTATGATTTTGTTGTGCTTTTTTTCTTTGGGAATTTGTGGGATTGATTAGGAACTACATTAGCTATACCATCAGTCTCCTAAAGTTACTCTGTTCTAATCTTTCAATCCTAGGCTTTATTTTTCATTTTTTGTTGATTGATATGATTTTTCATGGGTATAATGGCTTGAATTTTTTGTTTACTACCTTTACTTTAGGCATGAACATAAGGTGTTTGACAAAATGTTTGTGAGAAAAAGCACTTAGCTTGATATGAAACAATTTTACAGTCTCTAAGGGTCAAGGCTGCGAGTGCATTTCTGCTTGGAGTAAAGAAGGTTGCATAAGTAGGGAGGTATGTATCATGGTGTCATCTAAGAGTTGCCCTTGATGCTCTTCTACTGGGGTTTTATCTATGATCTTTTTTTTTTTAAAGTTTGGTTTTGGGTAAAATTTGTTTTGTTTTGATAGGCAATTTTGAGTAGGCTTTTAAAGTTCTTACTTTTGTCTACTACAGTTGGAATAGTGCCTCTTGAAGCTTCAAGCATGTCATGCCATCTATGGGGATTGCCAAATGAGCATAGGAGGGTCATGAGGTTTGGATTTAATGGTTGTAATACGTATTTTCTACCAACGTGGCTGTTGGTTGGTATTTTGATAATTGAGAGGTTCGTTAAAAAAAAAAAGTTAACTAGTTTGGGGTGCTGTCATTTTCTTTTGAAACTTGAGTTGGGTACATTTGGCATGTCTACTCTTTTTTGTAATGTGATGCCTATACTTTGCTTACTCATCATAATGGCTTCGATTTTTTTTTTGAATGAAGGATTTTTTTGCATTAGCATTGGGCAAAAAACTGAGTTCCAATGTTCAATAGCACAGTTTTGCATCCATTAACTTTAATCTGAATGTTGGCAAATGAAAGCATTGTGCTGAGGATTACAGGCATACTATAATTGATTCAAATCGTTGTTACATATTGATAAATTGTGTTTCCTTTGGCATTGAAGTGCCAAATCGATTCAAGGTGCGCCCCCCTTCTTCTCTTCTTTTCTCTTATAATTTATAGGAATTTTGTCTCTATTTTTTTGTGGGTCTGTTTGTTTCACTTTAGTTTCTTTTAATTATGTGTTTTTGCTAATTTGCATTGCATTGATCAATGGGTTTTGTTGCAAGTTTTAGTGCAATGGTTGGTGGGTTTTACTGCAATGGTTTAACAAAATGCAAAGTTTTGGGGGGTTCATTTCAAATATTTGAGGTGAGTCTCTCTCTCTCACACTCATAATCTACGGGATTTTTTTTTTTTAATAGTGTGTGAGTTTTGATGCATTTTAGTTGTTTGAAGTTTGTTTTCATGCTCTTAATTTCAAAAAAAAAAAAATTTCATGCTCATTAGCACTGCATAATAATTAGAATTTCCATTAGCTTTATACTTTCTTTATTCATTGGGGTTTGCTAGGGAATTGATTGCTTTATTTATTGATTGTTTTGATTTGATTTGGTATCAATTAATTGGTTAGAGTGGAGTAGTGCGGGTTTGCTTGGATTTGTTGAAATGATTTCAGCAAATTTTATACTATCCTTGGAGGGATGTGGGTTTGCTTGCCCTTTCTGGAAATAGAATAATTGTTGTTGGTATGTGGTAAAAATCCTTCTAAGTGGTCACCTGTGGTGAGATAGGATGACTATTCATACATATGCTTCTCAGTTTGTTGTTTGAGTTCTGAGTTCCAAAACAAATGTCACAGTTTACAATAATATTCATTATTGTTACTTTTTGTGGGCAACCGTGTCTATTATCGTAAGTTCCTATATTGGTAGTCATTTTTCCTTATTGTCTCCGGTTGTTCCATTTGACTCTTTTGAGGTTGGTTTGAATAAATCTAAATGTTATTTTGTGATGTTATAGTGTTTTTTTTACTCTCTGTATCTATATATATAAATACACATCTCTCCTTCTACATAAGAGTATTTTTAAATAATATTTATTCTAATGACAATTTTTTTGTGTTACGCAAGTGCCTTCAGGCACGGGCATTAACTAGTACCTTTATATAGGAGGTGGATATAAGAGATAACTACTCTCTTGCTAGCACAAGAAAATCCACCTTCATTCTCTCTCTCTTCTAGTTCATCAAAAGTTGAGGTAGAACCTCATGTGGATACTAATAGAGGCCACACAATTGCGAGGCTTGGGGTAAAGATCAAATTCAGATTTAAAGATTCAAAATTTTTGAGAAAGTTTGAAGATCTTTAAATGTGACGCTCCATTTTTCCGGGGGTCCTGTATTAACCGTTGACAACCCGTCAACCCGCGGAAATACCCGTGGATGTCGCTTAACCCAACACCACATCAATAACATCCTTAAACCGAGGTTATAATCCACAATGAAAATTCGGTTCAACATTCATTTGATCCAACCCCAGTCCAACTCCCCATGATTCATACCCCATTAGGGTCCAATTTGATCATTGGAGGGAAGGAAAAACATAGCCCAAAGGCTTGGCAAATAAAACAAAAATTTCTGAGTTTTGGAGGGCGTACCGGTACGCGTACCGGTACACTGAACCCACTGGACATCGGCGTACCGGTACGCGTACCGGTACGCTCTGCCTTCTGTCTGTCTACGTACCGGTACGATTTTGCCAGTTTTGTCTTTTTCCTTTGTTTTTCACCTCCAATCCATTCTAATACATTCCTAACTCATCCAACACATGTATAATACGATTTTTCATATAATACACAACTTATACAAGTTCCATTACATTTAATTCCAAAATTTACACATCAAAATGGAATTTATACAAAAGTTTTACAAAAACTCGAACTAAGGCCACATGCCAGCCCCCTTCATTCTTGATGCTCTCCAAGTGAGCCATCCGCCGGTGTAAACCCCATACCTGAAATGTTTCCCGTATAGGGTGAGCCAACGCTCAGTAAAGTAAACCCTACCAGGGCTACTCTCCCCCTAGATGCTCATGCTCATGCAACATTCATTTGCAAACAATCATTTATCAAAAGGACATGCATTCTAAGTTGGAATGCAACATACCATGCCATGAAATGAGATGTCACTCACTCATGCATTTTAACCCGAGTTCTCACCGACTCATACAACACGATGCAATGCCAAAGTGTTTCATTTCATCATTTATGTTTACATCAAATGATATTTTGAAAACTAGGGTCTTTCTTGGGATCGGACTTCTTTATGGACTTAACCAATGGTATTCCACACCCGTACACTTTATGGGCTCTTATACCAACGGAGTGCACCCCCCAAACACCGGGTCTTTCACCCGAGAGGTCGTCATGCCTCTTCTTGCTCATCCCGACCCAATTTATCATGTAATCAAGCGGCTTAGCTAGGTCTTCGACCCAACTTTTCCCAAGCCATACTGTCAACCCCCAAGTGTGGTATTGAAATCAACCATGCACACACACACCCATGTAATGAGATGCATATGCAATGCCATGTTCCATTGCATTCAACATAATGCTCAATATATATCTATGGCAAATCATATCAAAGCATATAAATACCATATCTCATTATGTTCAATATATCATTTCATGCATATATCAACAACACTCTTCATCCAACAACCATATCCTAAGCATATGATTTCACAATCACCCAAGCATGTTATAACATAGCATCATGCAAGTAACACACACAATTTCACCTAGGCATTTTATCAAACACCTAGTAGTCATTAAAGTCATGTTTTCAGATAACACATTCCAAGCAACCATATAGCTCAAATGTCACCAGGTTATAAGAGAAACCACATGGAACTCCTATGTAATAACATCAAGCTAGAAGTTAGCCTAGGCCAACTCTATGCTCCCTTTTCCATTACCATAACTATAGACATATATATAATTCAATACATATGCATATATAACTTTTAACCCTTAGTATACTAACACCTAAGGTAAAAATAGTCCCAAGTAGGAGAAACCCTACCTCTTGAAGCGTAATTCACCCGAAGAAAGCTTCAAGAACACTTTCCAAGCCCAAGTCTAGATTTCCCCCAAATCTCCTCTCTTGGATCTTCGGTGAAATCATTTGCTCTTGGTGTGGTTGCGTAGCCCTCGTCGATGTGATCGACTTTAGCTCTTGGCTCGACGGAATCCGAGCGACGGAACTCCGGGAATCGACGGAGGAAGCTTGGAGTTTTAGGTTTTCTCTCTTTTCTCTCTTCTCTCTCTTCTCTCTCTCTTGGCCGGCCAAACAAGACTCAAGTGGCTTAGAAAATCTGAGTTTTCAGATATTTTAGCCCTATTTATAGTTTTAAATGTGTGATCTACATCGCACCGCTCGTTTATTACTTTCGGGTCCGTTTTTCGTCCCGAAACGACTCATTAAGTCCCGGATTAAGTCCAAATAAATTTTATTGGCACATTAATCCAATTATAAGGAATTTTAATATTTCTCGTTTTTGGGGACCTTTAAAAGGTCAATCGCCACGCAGTCGTCTCGATCTACGTGCAAAATTCGACTATCTCGGAATTCGACGAAATTTGACAAGGTGACTCGTTTTCGCGATACGAATTCAACAGCGAACTCCGTTTCCTCATCCGAGGTCTAAAACATGAGTATTTTAAATACGCATTATAGTGGCAAATTACTATTTTGCCCTTTTTGGAAAAAGTCCAAATTTCCCGGGTTTTACATTAAAAGCACGTTTCAAGAAGTAATCCTTGATCTTTTCTATAGATCTAAAGTTTCTCGATTTGTGTTAAACATGAATAGATCTTAGAATGAGGAATCAATTATATTTTTTTAAATTCCCTTGTGTTTATTATATGATTTCTTTCATTTTCTTAGATCCCCAATTGACTAATCATCTCGCAAAAATCTTCGATTTATGCTCAAGCCTCTTTTGTTTTTTCAATTGTTTGTTTCTTCCTCCATTCCATACGTATCACAATTGTTTTCCTTCAATGGTTGGTACCAATTCTAAAAAAAAATCCTCCAATCTTCTTTAGCCCCAGGTTCGAGAGGTAGACCTTGCGAGTGAAGACCTATAGCTTTTTTTGGAGGGTCCCTCTATAGAGAAATTTGCTCAACTAGAATATTACGCCAAGGGGTTTGCAACAGCATTACCAAGAAAGACCTTGAGAACATTAGGGTTCAATTTTCCATCCCCGCTTCAGTCAGGCTGAGAGTTTCTACGAACAAGAAAAAAGCTTGCCACTTTATCGAGGGAGAAGTTTGTGTTGGCCCAAAGCGCAACCTAAGAGGGGGGTAAATTAGGTTTAAAAGGCAAATTCCCAATTAAAAGTTCAATTTTACTAATTGTGAAATTGATTATCCTATATGATAATTGTCAATGAGATGAGAATGATATTGTTTGTGTGAGTTAACAAAGACAATATAAAGTAAAGAGAGTAAAAGAGAGAGAGCGCAATGATATATGGAGGTTCGGCCCCAACTTTTCGACCTACGTCCTTTCTTCCTTCTCCCCTTAGAGGTTCCCTTTCTCTTTCTTGAATCTCTTCAATAAGTGAGATTCTAACACCTTTATACATGTTCTTCCTTGAGGAAAAAATAAAGATTCATCTCTTACAAGATTCACTCAAGAAAAATACAATAAACACTCTCTCTTGCTTCTCAAGTGTGGCGCCCCTAAAACCGAGAGTCCTTTGTCAACCCGTTGATCACCCATCAACCCACGGAAGTAACCGTGAATGCCGCATAACCCGACATCACATCAATAACATCCCCTTCATTGGGATCATAAACCACACATCGTTTGGGCATAGTCTCCCTTGTACCGGGCATTCCCAAGCGCACAGCCTGTGTACATTTAACCATTTGACCCATCCAAGGTCTAATATACATCAATTTACACTTATCATTACACCATGTACCTCTTTTGAGAAAAAGGAGTCGACGCCCAGAGGCTTAGCAAACACATTTCAAAGTTTTAAAATTTGAAGAGAACCCACCGGTAGAAGATCTTTAAGTTATACCGATAGAAGTGCTCACTGGATTGAGATTTTTAAAAAACTGGGGGAAACCTACTGGTAGAAGAAGTCCATGTTCTACCGGTAGAAAAACCTTCTGGAATTCTTCTATCGGTAGGAAACTTGATGTTCTACCAGTAGAACCTACTGGAAAAGTTCTATCGGCAATTAATTGACGTTCTATCGGTAGAACTGCCTACTGGAACACTTCTACTATTAGAAGAACCCAATGTTCTACCAGTAGGTGTGCCCAGTTTTTTCCCGATTCCATCCCTTTTCAATTCCAACATTGTATATCAACAACCCAAACTCATATAACATGAAGTTTCACATTAAACATAGTTCATACGAGTTCGATCACAATCCATTTCATACGATTACATGTCCAAAAAATGAATTTACATAAAGTTTTTCAAAAACATGTTTTAAAGGCCACATTTGGTTTTTCTTCATTACTGAGGGCCCGAATGAGAGTAGTCCACCTGTGCATGTCCCGCACCTGAAACATTGTCCACATAAAGGGTGAGCCATACTCAATAAGGTATCTCCTAAAGAGATTACCCCCCAACCTAGATGCATATGAAATGTTCACATGCAATTTCACAAGCAACAAATACTTCATTCAAGAATATGCAATTCAATGATGGAATCATTTATACCATGTCATGTCATGAGATGAGACTTACACATGCAACTCAACCCGAGCATTCACTGGTTCCCTCAACACATGCAATGTCATGCGTATGAAACCGGGCCTTCTAAGCCCCCGCCAATGATGTTACATATCCAATGACCATTTTAAAAATAAAACCATGTGTCTTTCTTGGGTACACGGATTTTGGTGTCTCACTGCCGGTTCCGGACACCAATACACTTTTTTGGACTTGCACCGACTGAAGTATATAAACCAGTAACCGAGTCTTAAACTCGAGGGAGAATCTAGCCCTTCTTATTATACCCGACACAAGTTTTTCATGCAACCGTGCAACTCAGCCGAACCTAGGTCCAACCTTCCTGAGTCCATGTCTCAACTACTAAGAATGGTGTTTGATTCAAAAACATGCACACACACACCCACATTCATGTCAATGCCCATGAATGTGATGTTTCCCGTATATATACAAATGTAATGTACAATTGCATCTAATATCATTATACAACCAAGTTTTCAATTGCAATATCATCATTGTGTTCCATATTTCATGATGGCAATGTGAACAACTTAGATAACCATCAACAACCTCAATGTAAATATATCAAGGTGCATATACCAACATCAAATCCCAAGCATGTTATAACATAATTAATGCAAATAGCACATTTAATTCACATAGGCATTTCATCAAACACCTTCAAGGCATGAATATCAACACATAGCATGTCCAATCAATACAATTCCCAAGAAATCACAAACTAGCAATTTCTAAATACCCAATTCATGCTAGAATTGATTTTAACAATTTTCAATACTCATTTCCACATTTCAACTACCATAGGCAAGTGCTATACATAAGAATACATCTCTAATACCCTACACATTCTATATATCAACCCTAGGTTGGAAATAAACCTAATTAGGAAAGGAACCCTACCTCTTGAAGTATAAAACAACGGTAGAAAACCTCTCAAACCCGAATCAAGCTCTAGCCCTTGATTTCCCAAAGACCCGTCTTTCGAACTTTGTCAAAATTAGTATTTTTTGGTATGGTCTTGTAGCCCACATCAAATAGAACAACTTTTGTTATTGGCTCGGGGTGATTCGACCAAATGAACGTCGTAGATCGTAGAGAGAAGTTGGAGAAACCCTAGCCTTCCCTCTCTTCTTTCTATTTTTTGGAAAATCTGATGGATATGGGGAGAAAATCTGATTTTCTCCCCTATTTATACCCTTTAGGTGTTTGGTCATCATTGTGCCACACGTTCTCCTTTCCCAAGTCCGATTTTGTCCCGAATCAATTAAATTTCGTTTCGGTTTAAGTTCAAAATATTTTTATTTGAACTAACTATAAATTATTTTTCACTTTTCGCAATTTAATTCCCGGTCTCGTTTATTTAACAAAAATTGACTAGGTAACAAGATTTCGTGAGACGAATCCAACAGTGAGGTCAGTTTTTTCATCCGAGTTCTAGGTGGGTTTTCAACCCGTATTGTAGTGGTTAATTACTATTTTGCCCTTTTTCATAAAAATTCAAATTTACCCGGGTTTTATATCAAGAATATTCTATCAAATCAATAATAGAAGATAAGAAGAAGAATGATTGATCTATTACAAGCTTACAATAAAGAATAAGATCTTCTGTGGCTTTTAGCTCATAAGTTCACATGTACAAGAAGACCCCAAAAATGCCTTTAAGGCCTCTATTTATAGTGGAGGTCAAAAAGGATTCAAATGCTGAAACTCAACAAATTTGAATTCATTTGTCGAAGCCTCATCCGGTATACTGGTTCACTTGTCTGGAATACCGATTTGTTAGACATCTTATTGTTTGGCTGGATATTGGAAGCTTCTAAGGTTTGCCGGATCACCAACCGGTATGTCAGTTCGTCAGAGAGGCTTTGTCAGTTCATCATAGAATGTCATGTGAATATACTATAAGCTTTGGAGCTTTGTTGGTTCCACATATGGTGTGCCAGTTTATCCATCCGGTATACCGGTTCATCAATCTGGCATACTAGAAACTCTGTTTTGCATACAGAATTTTGATGTTGTCTTCTTCTTTTCTTTTTCCTTTGATCTTTCATTCTTTCCACGAATTAAAATCTATCCATTACACATCTAATCCACATATTAGATCATGCTTAGATGTTTATCATCATCAAAATAATGTTTAATCAAGCATTGGGTCAACATTCTCCCCATTTTTTTATGATGGCAAACATCTTTGAGGAATAGTAAATGAAAACCATAAAAATTTAGCTCAACTATGCTCCCCCTAAGCATAAGCATATATTTGAGTAGCATTTTGTTCATAAAATAACAAACTAAGCTCCCTCTTAATTTGTGCATATAACAAAAATTTTACGAAGACAAACTTATGTTTAGAATTGTAATTGTTGGTGTGAGATTCTATATGTATGTGTGTATTTCCTTTGAATGTTTGAAATTTTAGTTATACACATACATATATTTCTCCTCCTTTGGCATCATAAAAAATGTAGAACCAATATCAATCACTTGCCAAATGTAGGCAGAGACAACTTCATCATGCATAATGCTCAACAAGCGTAGTATTTCACATTAGGTTTTCTCATAAGCATGCATGTCATATGGAAATAAACCGTTACCATTCATTAAAAAACACATAAAAAAAACTTCTACATTATCATATAATTGTGTTTCAAAGCACAAATAAAAAATTACAACAATGTTGACAAACAACAAAAAAAAAGTTCTAACACTCAAAGATTTTAAGAATCTTTAGAGTGACAAACATTAATGAAAACATATAAAATTGCATGAAAGCATCATCATCTTAAGAATCTTATGGTTGGTACACAAACGGTGGAGGAGGAAGAGGAGGAGTAAGTGGGCCAAACATGGGTTGGAGAAAGTTCATTACACCATCCACTTTGGTGTGAAGGCTTTCCATGCTTGTGGTAAGGCCTTCCACGGACCGATGAACTTGGTCCAAGTCATTCATTGTGGCATAGATTGGCCTTGAGGTTCCTTCATCTCCCCCACCTTGCTTATCAACATTCAACTCTTGAGTGTGAGAGAGATTTTCTTCTTGTTCTCTTTCATCACCAATATACATTGGCCTTGATGTTCCATCTCCTCTTGCTCCCAGATCTTCTCCTCTTGCTCTCTTATTTCCTTTTTCAATGATCTCCTCCATGGTCTCAATTCCCATCATCTTAAGCAATGAGCTTCCAAAGAAATTCTTTCCAGGAATACTTTCTTCATGGTTAAGATAAATATCAAAAGCTTGAAACATCTTAGTGAGAACCATGCCATAAGGGAGCCGTGCATTTCTCTTTTCAATTTGTTGCATGTATTGCATTATGATAAAGGGAAACTTCAATTTCTTACTAATCATCATGCATAGTAGGATAAAAACTTAAGAATTGGGTGACTTCATTGTAGTGCCCACGCATTGGAATGACACTCTTTGTATGAATCTTGTTGATCACTTAAGGGATGTCAATCATATTCTTTGCATCCAACTTTTGGGTTTTCTCATAGTTTTCTCTAAAAACAACATTTGTACTTCTACTTACATCGGTTACATAGTCTTTCATGCTCCGCCTTTCCCAAAATAAAATTTCCTCATCTTGTATGCCTGGAATTTGAGCAAGCTTTCTTTGGATGAGTTTGATAACTTCCCCTTTTATGGACTTCATTTTGCCCGATTTCTTCACATGAAGATTGGCATAGAAATGGCGTAAAAGTGTTGGGTAGTAAGGTTCATCTAAAACCATCAAGGGAATCCATCCCACTTCACTTAGCATGGTGTCTATACTTAAATGACAAAAGTTGGTGAGGGATAATGGGTTGACTCTCTGCAAAAGCTCTATTTTCATACCTTGGTCATCTTTCTCTACATTCTTCATTGAGAAATGAGAGGTCAAAATTCTTCTTCATTCTTCTCTCTTTCGTTCCTCCTATAGTTTCCCTTGCATGTTCCTTGCCTTCCTTGTCTTTGGTAGAGCCATTTGAAGAATTTGGGGAAAAAGATGAAGGGTGCTTCGGTTTAGGATTTTTTAGAAAGAGAGAGAGAGACGGAGAGAGAGAGACAGAAAGAGATTTGGATGACAGAGATGGAATAGTATGTATTGTAGTGATGAGAAATAGGTAGGGAAATGTTTAAATAGAAATGAATTAGTAGGTGAGGAGTTATGAAGAGTTATTGAGGAAGATTTACGTTTTTATATTGAAAAGTCGTGACTTTTTAAATTCTGTTGAGGCAAATATATCAGTTGGACTATCCGATATGCTGGTTGGGTTGTCTGATATACCAGATGAGCAGACCGGTATGTCGGATGGGCTACAGATTTTTCATTTTCATTGTTCCCGCCTTCTGTGTTCATCCCTTTGGCATCTAGGGTTTTTCTACCATGGATTTATGATGCATAACTCCCTTATAATGGTACAAAATCTATCTTAACTCAATGGTTTGGTAAATATATCTGCTAATTGATCTTCCGCTTTGACAAATTCAAGCTCAATATCACCTTTTTGCACATGAGTTCTAATGAAATGATGCCTAATCTCAATGTGTTTAGTTCTTGTGTTCAAATTGTAAATTAAAGTCTTTCAATGTTTGTTTCATCCATAAGACTTAAGCACAACTATATATGGCTGCAATGTACTCGCCTTCGGCTATTGACAAGGCAACCGAGTTTTATTTCTTGCTAAACCAAGAAACAAGTGAGTGTTCAAAGAATTGGCAAGTTCCACTTGTGCTTTTCGTATCGACTTTGAATCCAGTAAAGTCTACATCGGAGTAGTTAATGAGTTCAACAGATAAACTCTTTGGATGCCATAAACCTAATATCCTCTTTACGGCATTTAAATGTGACTCTTTAGGATTAGCTTGAAACCTAGCACATTAGCACACTAAATAATATCGGTTCTACTAGCAATTAAGTAGAGCAAACTACTAATCATGCCTCTATAAAACTTGATGTCTACATCCTTTCCATTTTCATCTTTATCAAGCTTTGAGGAGGTGCTCATAGGAGTGTCATAGGGTTTAGAGTTTTTTAGGTCGAATTTCTTTAATAAGTCCTTAGCATATTTAGATTGGTTTATGAAAATTCCTTCTTTCCCTTGTTTAATTTGCAAACCAAGAAAAAAATTCTACTCACCCATTAAACTCATTTCAAATTCAATACTCATGCATTTAAATATAATATCATCCACATATATTTGTACAACAAGTATATCATCATTTATATATTTGATAAAATAAGTACTATCAATTTTTCCCATAGAAAAATCATTATCTAAAAGGAATTTACTGAGTCTATCATACCAAGCCCTAGGTGCTTGTTTTAATCCATATAATGTCTTGGTGAGTTTATATACATAAGTCGGATTATGAACATCCTCAAAACTGGGGGGTTGCTCTACATATACGTCTTCTATGATAAGACTATTCAAGAAAACACTTTTGACACCAATCCTAGCAGTGTTCCTATCTACTTGAAGTTGGTAAATTATTGTGATGACAGAAGATCACAATTTAATTTGTAGAGTTTGAAGCTTGTAAAATTTTAAATCATGAGAATACATGAAATCGTGCCAATAGTATGCAAAATATTAATTAACTAGGGATAACTCGTGCCTGAAGGCACGGTGCAACTAAAAAAAATCGAACATTGAATTTGAACGCGAAATAATCAAGCATTGAACTCGAACATGTACTAAACTGAAAGCCTAAACTCGTCTTATATCAACCACAAATTCAAACAACTAATGTCAATTATATGAAAGAATCCAATGAATGCCATCAAAATATTTACAAAAAAGAAATATAAATTCAATCTACTACACCCACGACAATGCATACCCAATAAACAAATTAAAATACTATTATCAATGGCATACCCGAAATTAAATAAAGTAAAAGAATAAATTAAAACCCAAATATAATCCAATGAATGTCATAAGAGTAGTTGTCAAAATAAAAAAAAAACCTATTGAAGTTTAAACTGGAAACCCATAAATTACATATACTTTAAAGTTGGATTATTGGCATGGTGGAATTGGGGAAGCGATGGAGCAGAGACAGTAATGGGACCATGAAAGTACATGCTTGCTAACAATAAACTCAAAGAGAATGAAAGAATGGTCAACTGTTCTGACACAATGCATTAACTTGCTTAACACCAGAACATGCCACATTCCCTTGTTATGGTGTCTGAAAATGCATTACCTTCTAAGAATAAAATTTCAACAAAATTCGAAACACAAAAATCTTTCCACAATACAAAATAAAATAAAATAAAATAACTCAAAGCAAAAACTTGTGAATGAGTATCCACTATGGTCTTAAAATTATGAGCATCAGAGCCATGGAGAAATGGACAAAAAATTTGGCGCACACCAGTTCAAGGAACTGAGTGTCTAGGCATGCACCAAAACTATTGTAATACCAAAGATGACAAAAACAAAGCATACCCATATCACATAAAACACAAATTATGTAAAAAAAAAAAAAAACGACTTGGACAAAAAAAATTGATAGTGAAAAACAATTAAAGTCACATAATTATAGTAAGAAGACAAACCTACAGATTTGTACATGTTTGCCTGGCTCAGTTTAAGGAGCATCGCTAGATTGATTCATGATATGAATTATGTTCACGACATGAAATTTTTTTCCAAAATACTGCCTCACCATTTTATATGCAAAATTCGACTAAGCATCTACAAACACTTAAAACCAAACTGATGAAAAAAAAAATTCCAAAAGAATTGCTTTCATTGAACTACTGAAATAGTGAAAAACATTGGTACCCTGCCATTTGGAAGTATCTGTTTGGTTCATCCCACTGGGATATCAATAAGAAACTTCTTCTATGATACCAACACAGTCAATTAAATAATAGGTGGTCGTTGGCAGCACCGTTAAGAGAATAGAAAGGGAGAAGAGATAGATGGGTGAGTTAACAGCTTGAAACATAGCATTTGAAGATAAACAACCCATAAAAAATCAGAAAATTTACCAAAGAAACCACAAAGTATGGCCACCATTCTTGCCAATGAATAAAGAATCACTAAAACGTGAAAATTTGAAATTATTGGGTATTCCGACTGCAATCAAGGCTCTCTTTGGATGGATCACCAATTTCATTAGTAGATGAAGGGAGTTCATCTTGTTATAGCTCAGAGCAGAACCAAAACAATATCAATTTAGCCATAACAAAATAAGAACAAAAAAAGACATAATAATTTTTTGATAACCAATAAGGACACACATTCTGTCATGGTTGGCTCAACATGGATACACAAAAATCTAAAGCATCCCTGACCATACCATAAGCCAATAGAGGTGAAATATCTAAATTTTGCAATGCATTATAGTCATCCGACCCCATAAAAAAATAACAAAACTTATGTCATATATGCATAAGAAATAAGAATGTCGAATTATCTATCAAAAAGGGAATTATGATTCTGTGCACAAGAACTTACTATAGTGTTTTGCAACAGTAGCTTGGTAGCATCTAAATGATGAAAGTTGCATTTTACCTTAGAATCAAAAGGATTAACAGTTGACAAAATATGGTACCTGATATTATGCAAGACTGTAATTGCTACTTTGGACCTCGAGACACTGTGTAAAGTGTGAGTTTGCAAACCCAATAGTCAAATTATGCTCCAAAATGTTGAATTATTTGCTCCCAAGTTAATGGTGGTCACTGGTCAATGACTCAATGGAATATCAAGTCAAGTTGTGCGGAGGAAGTTGGCTGTAGAGATCTGAAAACTGAAGATAAAATTTTCAGTTTTGCCGGTAGGGCACTATTCATGCATCATTTGTCGGTAGGACACTACATATGCATCATTTAAGCATAAGTTATGTTTACAAGCATAATTTGAGTATGTCATAGAAGAGAAACATGCTTAGAATATTAAAATACATCTACTGTGCGAATTTGACCCTAAACGGAAACAGTTCCCAAAATTGGACAAAAAGGATATCCCGGGTGGCCTAGGTGGGACCCGCCAAACCCGGCTACTAGAGAAAATATATTTTTTTGAAAATTTTCATTTAAAATAATTTTAAGAACTTTGGTTAAAATAGAATGTCGAATTGAGGCGTTTCGGGACGAGTTGTAGTGTAACGGGGTCCCGGATTCATCAAGGGCAAAAGGGTCATTTTGCCCCTTTGCCCTCCACTATAAATACAGAACTTTTAGTGTAAAAATATCAGTATTTGGCCTGGAGATAGAGCAGTGCACGTTTTTGGAGGAAAAGAAAAGAAAAACCCTAAGTTTTTCAAGCTTCAAGCCACCAAAACTCAATCTTAGGTCAAGATTCTTGCAAGACTTCCTTCTAAGAAGTTGTTCCTCTCAACAAGAGCTAGATTCTCACCGATCGGTTCGGCTATAAAGAGAACAAAACTCTCTTGGTTTGAGAAAAACCATTCTAGGTATGATATTTTACTAAGTTGGGAATAGATTTAAGTTTTCTTGTCTTTCTATGTATTGATTGAATGATTTAGGTGTTTACTTGATGTTAGAAAATTATTTAGTTGGTAGTTGCTTTGAAAACTTAGAGTTAATGGTTTAAGTACTTTTGTGTTCTTTGAGTTTCTTGACAATTTATTGCTATGATAAATGTGTACCTTGCATATATGTTGGATTATCATATTCTAGCTTATATTCATGTAGAGAAACTCTTGTGGTTTGAGAGTTATGATTTATTCCATGAGTTGGTAAAGTGTTGTGAATTTGAAGTTATGTTTTACTTTATGAATGAGGCATATTTTAAGTTGCACACCATGTGTTTGATGAAATGTTCCATAGAATTTACATTGAGAAAAACCATGGCATATTGGCATACATGAATCCTTGTAACATAGTGTGGGTTGAGCACTTGGTGCTATGCATTATGAGGGTGTAGATCCTGTGGTGAAAAACCCAAAATTTGGCCAATGACAGTACTTGCGGGCTGACGGGGGCAGACCGTGAAGCGAGACATGGGTGGCATAGAGTTGCATGGATGTGTCATGCATATTGACATTGCATAGCATTGAGGGATTACGGGGTTGTAGCATTTAAAATGTACACTTGCACATGTCACGCCTTAAATTTGTTCCTAGCATTAGTATTTTGTCATACCAGCGGTTGAGCTGACCCATTCGTGGGATATCATATTACAGATGAGGCTCCCGGTACTTGAGACTTGAGTAAGTCTTAAAGGAAGGAGAGAAAAGGGGCTTGAATGGATATTTGGCCCTTGGGGCATGTTTTGTATGTATGGGCATAAGCCCAAATGATTTGTATTTTCAATTTGGAAAAGTAATAGATTATAGACCTTGGGTCATTTTAAAGTGTAAGGGTGTAAACCCAATTGATATGTTGGATGTCTTTATTTAATGAGTATCATATGTGTATATTGGGGCAATTAGATGTGTATGTTGAGAACAAGGGATGTATGTTTAATTTACATGGATTGTGGCCACCGAGTGAGGGTGGGTTGTGATATATTTATGCATATGAAAATTGTGAATATTAGGTGGGAAAAAGGCTTGGAAAACAAAAGAGGTTATGTCGAAATTTTATGAAAAATTAAAAGAATTGTTAAGTGTGTAAAACACCTTTTAAATAGGTGGGAGTGGTGTCAAAAGGGGGGTTTAGAAACCTTGAAGGAATAGGCTAACAATGGAATAAAAATGGCTTGAAAAACTTTGGGAAAAAGTGGGAAATGAATGAGAAATCAATTTATCCAACCTAATGACCTTTCATTTACTTTTCTTCTTCTTTTTCACTCACTCCCCGGGTTTGTGGAAATTCGGGGCGTGACATTGGCTATCTAGATTACACATATCTACACTTGATAAGAGAAAGAGGGAACACAGTGTCCAACCGTCAATACAAAAAGAGTGATAAAGGGAAAAAATCAATCGAGTTATAGTTTCTTTATAAGGCAAACATTAGTGTGCTTCTCATTCCAAACTTAAAATTAGTTCTTGGCAGCTTAGAGCAATTAATTGATTGACGATTGACGATAGCGGGCTCATATTGATTGACGATTTTTCTTAGTTTTTTTTTATTGACAAATTTTTTTATAATATAGTGTTTTCGGGTATCCCACACACCTTTCCTTTATTGACAAAACTGAATGAGAAGCTTGGAAGCATTTATTTGCCTCCAGTATCTCTAACCATCGATCAATATGATCCATGAACAGTCTTTCTTGTGGGAAAAGGGTAGTATTGCAAGCCATTTGGTGGAATCCAATGAGGGAAAAAAAACTATAAAGATAAAGTATCAAAGATGTAAAAATTCACAAGAAAGGCTCTTGCATATATACCCAAAAGTATAAAATGAGTCGTCTAAGTCCAGACAAAACAGTATTGTCATAATCTATATTGCCAAACAAACACCAACTAAATCGCATCACCATAACATGTTTTCCTCTATATTTTTCTTGAAATTGGACAAAAGATTCTCATACCATGAGCCAGAGCCTACTACAATAGTTGATGTCGATATAGCCCACAAAAACACCAAAGAGATGACACGTAATCCCACTGTACCTGTGAAAGCCAAAGACCACAAAATGGTTAGAACAGGTGTGGTTGTGATTCAAAGGGTGCCTTTGACAGAGAATGTATGTCAGGGGCATTTGATCGAACAGCTTGTGGGCATTTGAACGAAGAGCAAAACCAAACAAATAGAGGTAGGGAGACAGACATACTCTTCTTTTTTGTCTTAACCATTTCTGCATCCAATTAAAAAATATGCATACACATGATGTAAATGCGAACACTGCCTGAAGCGATTGTGTGTGCGTGGCTGTAAATGCAGTCCAAGCAAAAGCGACTGTGTGTGCGAACACTGCCTGTAAATGCAGTCCAAGCAAAAGTGAAAAACAGATGTGTGTGTGTGGCTGTGATTTTTTTTTTTTGTGAGGTGCCTTTGACAGAGAATGTATGTCAGGGGCATTTGATCGAACAGCTTGTGGGCATTTGAACGAAGAGCAAAACCAAACAAATAAAGGCAGGGAGACAGACATACGAAAACAAAGAGCAAAACCAAACAAAACCATAAACCAGGGGGAAGTGAATCGTACCTGTAAGTTCTAGAGTGAGAGAACTGTCAAAGAGCAGCTGTCTAAGTGTTGTTGGGGCTGGGCGCGCGAGAGAGAGAGGATGGTGTTTGCGTAGAAGAGGGATGGGGCGGAGGGTGTTTACATTGAAATGGCAACCTGTCTTCGGCATGATTTTGGGGGAAGTGACTGGCCGCCTGAGAGAGAAGAGACTGGCAGCCTGTCTTCGGCATGATTTTGGGTAAGTGACTCGCCGCCTGAGAGAGAAGAGACTGAGATGAGAGTAAAGAGGGAGGAGGTGAGAGAGAGAGAGGACAAGGCTGTCTTCGACGTTGCCAGGGAGCCGTTGGGTTGGGTGGTTTTGGGGGAAAAAATATGTTGGGTATAAGATTCAACTTCCATCATGTTTTATTATATAGATGTCTATAGTATTTTTCTCATTATATATATATATATATATATATATATATATATATATATATATATATATATATATATATATATATATATTTTTCGGATTTGTTCATACATACAGCGCTATCCGAGATAGTTAACCTCACCGTGAGGGAGTGGAGGTTACCAGTTTGAATCTGCTATTTATCAGTTGTAATAATAATAATAATAATAAAATTACTTAGGGTGCGTTTGGTAACGTTTTCGTTTTTATGTTTTCAAAAAGATAAAAAACAGAATCAATGTTTTGTTTTTTTGTGGTTAAAAGTTAAAACAAAAAACGTGTTTGGATGTAATTGTTGTTTTACAAAATCTAAAAACTAAAACAGAAAATATGTTTGGTAACTATTTTATTTTATGTCATATATTTTACATTTATTTTAATTCTTGATAAACCATATCTACATGATTATATATATATTTTTACAAAAAAAAAAAAATTATTTCAAAGAATCAAAAAAATTACAAGAAACAAATATTGCAAGCAGTCTAACATCAAACTCTATTATCAAACTCTATTGACTTTAATCCTTCAAAATACCAAATTACCAATAGCATAACACCAATAGCCTTCCAAAATCAACAGTCTAACATCAAACCATATATACATGTAGCAAACTGAAATCCAATGTCTTCAAATGGTGCAAAATTTGTCCCAGTAAACCCCAAATTCTCCCATGAAACCCAATGTTTTCACATTAGCCTTACCTGACCATAGAACGATTATATGCCAATACATATATTAACTCATAAAACAGTGCATAATACATCAACCCAAAATAAAAGTTGTTAAACATCCAATGTATCACAACATATTCTTAATATTCTACCAATTACACAAATACACCATAATTACTTCACTAAAATCCCAGTAAGTAATACAAATATCAAGAACAGTAATGCATAACACACGATGAAATTGCATCCACAACAAGTGTGATCCATTTCTTCTCTCTCCTTCCTAAATTGGCATGTGGGATCACAAGTTCTGATTCATCTCTGCGTGTATCGTACTCATCAAACCAAATGAAACAATCAGCATGATCACGCCATCTTGGACAACGATAAAAAAAGGCGACCGTTGTTTCTTTTTGTCCGTGCGGCGAAAACATTAATATTACCATATCCACATGAACATGGAGGTCCAATTGGTGCCATTATATGATTCATGTTTCAACAACATTAATTACGACAAATTAGACATAACAATTTGTTCAATATAATATTGGAAGTTAAGAAAAAAGTATAATACCATTCTAAGTAAGACATATATTAATGATGAGTTGATGCCCACAATTGATCTGCAATGCCATCTCTAACATGAGCCATTTCACGCAACTGACTCAGCGTTATATCTATTTCAATTGGTGCTTGTGAACTAGATCCTGCACCACCTCTACCATCATCAACATCCTCCCTTCATTCATAGTCAATAAACAACTGATCTTGTGGATAGTGACTTCTAATGAAGTTATGGATTGTACAACAAGCTGTGGGCAGATATTTTTGTGTGGTTATGGGATAAGGTGGCATTAATTTGAGAATGGGAAAACGAGCCTTCAAAACTCCAAAGCAACGTTCAATTACATTTCGAAGTGATGAGTGACGGTAATTGAATAACTCATCTTTGTCAGTTGGTTGTCGACCCCTACCTCTATAATCAAGTAAGTGATATCTCTCACCGCTGTAAGGGGACAAAAAACCTGGCATGTTTGTATAACCCGAATCTACAACATAGTACTTATCTGAAAAAATATATATCATAGTAAGACAAAGTATTGGATTTGTACAAATTACTTATCTGAAATACGTGGATAAATTTACCTCATGACTGCATTGGAAACTTGTTTGTTGGATTAGTGACACACTCTATAAAAACTCTTGAGTCATGTGTTGTACTTTCCCACCCACATAAGACAAACGGTAAAGCGCATGTCAAATGAACATGCACACATAATGTTCTGAGTTGGTACAGTTTATTTTCCACAGTATGGTACTTGTTGGTCTACTGGAACACGTGCATCAACATGGGTACCATCAATTGCACCAACACAATTCTAGTATGACAAACATATATGCCAAATGCCATCAATTGAACCAAAACATATATTTTGTAATTCATATGAAGATACAATAATACTTTCAATTACCTTAAAAAAATGGATAATATTGGGGATTGAATCAGATCTGTGGTTAAATGGCTTCAAAATTCGGTGGTTGTATGATATCCATTCCAAGCCTACAAACTGCCTTCAATACACGCTTGAAATATTTGGATATTGTTTCACCCAAATGCTGAAACATTTCAGCGACTATGCAATTTCGTTCATTGTAGCATATAGTGAGCATGAATATAGCAACTTGCTCTTGAACAGTGAGGTATCTAAAATGTTGTAATCCTCTATTTTTTAGCTCTTCGCAAAACAAGACAAAGACTGGTGGATCCATTCTAAATTGGTCGAAACACCTATTTTCATGGCCATTAATTAATTCCAATACATATTCATGCCCCATAAGTTTAGATGTTCTACATGGACGTGGTCCTGAATTTTGACTAGAATAACGATCAACTGCTATTTTAGTTATGACAATACCCATCTCAACATCACTATCAAATATCAATTCCTCATCTGAATCCATTAGTGTCCAAGCACCTATAACACATAATAAGCATAAGTATGCAAAAACATCCATGTCATTAAACTTACAAAAACATCCATGCCATTAAACTTACAAAAACATCCATGCCATTAAACTTACAAAAATATCCATGCCGTTAAACTTACACAAACATCCCAACTTTTAAACATAAGACAAAAAGAGACACGGATCTACAACAGTTATAAAGTAACACATCCCAATGTTCTACAGTTAAATACAAATACATAACTACATACGTAAAAAACAAGCATAAACATCACAGGTGCATAACCCAATCCCGCTTCCTATGGTCCGGCATAGCCAGGAATATCTTCCTCCAAGTGATACCCTCGCTAAATTTTGCTATGGCTTTTGAATAACTGCCACCATCAATGTCCTCCATAGCATTCAAAACACTCATACATTCATCTACCAAATCATCCTTATTGGCATTAACTTCACTATCCCCATACGAAGATGTTGCCCCCGTTGACTGTGACATCTTGTACTCTAAATACTCTTTTTTTTTTCTTTGAGTTTTCAACCAACACATTAAGGGTAGCTGTAAGACCAACCATAGCACTATTTTTCTTCCTACAGCGACTGCATGTTGGAGTGGTAGACCTACTACAAGAACGGTTGGATGGCCCTTTAGCATTTTCATTGTCATCGCCTTTATCAACCTCATTTGTAGGATCAAACATTGGGTCTTTCTCTTCCTCGCTGTCAGATGGAGGTAGGGTAAAAGGGTGAGCATGCTCACCGGTTGCACTTGTCTTACCAAAAATTCTACCAAGCTTGTCATAATGCGGGCAACCTTTTTTCTTAAATTGTCTAGCATGCTTATTCACCTAGCAGGGATGAAAACTAATAAATACTAAAGCCTTGACAAATATAGACATAATAATGCTTAAGAGTTTTAAAAATAATTGGCTACCTTGCACAAATTCTTTCAGACGTCATCAGGTAAAGTAATTGTCTGTTTCTCTGGGTCCCATCCTACTCCAGTTGTTTCTGTAAGACCCCGTATTAAAAATTAAATAAGGATACTATTATCTTAAGAGTTCTCCTAAGATGAATAAAATGATGGTATAAACTTAAAATCATTGTTCAAAGATTTATCATGAAGTTTGAGTTTCGGACGAATTGACTTTTGAGTCAAACTTAGTTTTGAATATGTTTAACCTCGAGAACAGTGATTAGGTAAGTTTCTAAATATTTTTAGGTCAAGATAAGGTCTCCATTGAATCCGGAAGGTTGAGAAACATTGGGAGAGATATGATATTTGTAAAATGAGACCGACTATTTTGTATGCTTTCAAAACCTTGTTCGAGTTTGAGAGGATTTTCCTACAGAGCTTAGTGCTCACCCCCTTACAAACAACATTCTTTTCAAATTTCAGTCTAGAGGAAAAACTTGGAATAGATGGGCAGGTGAATTGGGAAGCTCAGATCGATGGGAACATGGATCCCGATGTGGACGTCTAGAGCTATTTCCTTTATATTCTAGATTGGGAGGAAAATTTTGAGATAATGTTAAGACCAATATTTTATTTATTCCGCTGCAAAATAATAGTTGATTTTTGGATTGTAATTGCCATAGTTTGACATATTTATTGTGAATGATGTTTTAGTTATTATGGATGATGAATGAAAATTCGTTTATTTATGAATTTTGTTAGTTGCTCTCATGATATGAATGGTTATGGATAGTAATGTCTTCCAGGGTGGATTTTGGGGCGTTACAGTTTCATTCAATAACTTCTTAAATGCATTGTACATTGTTCTCAAAGTATTGTATTTGTTTTGCAGCTGCTCAAAGTTGTAATTATATCCCATCTTGGCGCTTAGTTGCACTAAGATTCTGTTCCAAGCATCCCTTTCAAATGTAGATGTGTCTTTAGGACGACATGGTACTTCTAAATCCATTAATTCAATAAAAATTGTCTCATTTTTAGACGGCCAAAGCCCATCACCTTTCTTAGCCCCAACCTCAACAACGTCGTCATCCTTATTTTCCATCTACATAACAAACAACTCCAAACATTCATCAAACACTCTCACAGAGACAATAGAAGATCAACCCCAAACTTTGTAATTGTTATATTAATATATTAAACCATGGTTTAATATATATGTCATGGTTTAATATGTTAAACCTTGAATTAAACCATGACATATATATTAATATTTCAATCAAAAAAACCAAACTTTGTAATTGTTGTTATTGAAAAGATCAACCCCAAAGACAATAGAAGAAAATATAGATAAAAGTTGTGAACAAAAATCACTAATATGAAAGTAGAGTGTTTGGCTTTGTTGGATGGACTGAATCTGCTAATGTAGTAGAGCATAGAGGAGTATCAGATTTTAATTGAAAGTAGAGTGTTTGGCTTTGACTTCATTGTTTGATTCTTGAAATGAAATTGCAAAGAGTACCCAGGAATTTTTCCTTGTTTGATTCTTGAAATGAAATTGCAAAGAGTACCCATGAATTTTCTTTGTTTGATTTTTCATTGTTTGATTCTTGAAATGAAATTGCAAAGAGTAACAAGGAATTTTCATTGTTTGATTCTTGAAATGAAATTGGAAAGAGTACCCAGGAATTTTAGGAATCAGAAAGATAGGAATTTTCAGGGGTTGACGGATCTGTTACTAGAGTGACAAACTTTAAGGGGTTAAGTGTAATTCTACAACCCAGAAAATGACAATGATCAACTCCAACCTTCATTCCAGGTATTATTCGAAACACAATAACTACTATAGCCAACAAGCAGTCAAAACACGCAACCATAAAAGAGAATCACAATGCAACCCAAACTAACAGATCAAAAACAAACCCTCAGAAGACAAGTAGATCACAAAGACAAAATGCACCCCCCCCCCCAAAAAAAAAACGAACCAGATGCACCCCCTTTCAAACGAACCTAGATCTGAACTAAAGGAGTATAGATCTGCAAAAATAAATTAGGGATCTCCAAAAATAAACCCTAAATCTGAAATAAAAAAAATTAAAGTGGAAATACGAACAGAGAAAGAGCTTACAGCTTCGCCGGAGAGATTACAGCTTCGTCGGAGATACAACGGAGGCAACGAGCGACGACCAACGACCAGCGACCACAAGCGATGACCCAATTGTTCCTTTGCGACGACCAGTGAGCAGAAAAAAAAATGGGGAAGACAACCTGTTCATGCCCTTTTATAGTGTAAGGAAAAAAAATGCATGTTTTGCTATTAACAGGGTTTGAAGCCGAGACCTCATTAATTGGGTCTGTTACCTTCTGCTTTTTTTTGTTTTTTGGATGTTTTCAAAAACACCATTTTGGATGTTTCCAAATTTTTTCATTGTTTTTAAAACGTAGCAGTAAAAAAAAAACGAAAACATTCACCAAACATATTTTTATTTTTTTTTCCCGAAAAAATGAAAACAAAAACAGAAAAAAAACGAAAACGACCTATTACCAAACACTACCTTAATCTGTATGAAAAATAATTATTTTGAAACCCAAAAATATTGAAAGGATCCATGCTTGATAACGAACATTTGATTTTTGGATAGTGTAAAAAGAATTAAATACTTTAGGACATAATATGAGCAATTCAACAATTGGTAAAATTGAAACCATAATTAAGAGGTCAAAGTACAGTTTCTCCAAAGGATAGTGATAGAGAAAGCCAAATTTAGTGTTCAATAAATTCGAACCAAGTAGTTGTATTCAAATCTCTCTCTCTCTCTCTCTCTCTCTCTCTCTCTCACATACACACACAATCAAATAGGCGTCCTCTCTCTGCCCCCCCTCTTGTTTAGGTCAATATTTTTTCTTTTCTTCAAATTTATTTTTGTTTTCTTCTTCTTTATGAGAAATTAAGAAACTATTCCTCTACTCTTCTCACTTATAAAATGTTAGACATTTTTAATAATTTGTATACTTATAACCCTTCATATATTGTTACAAATTTGTGGCCTTCCATGAAAAAATGAATTGGTGGATGTGTATAATTATAACTCTTCATGTGTGGTAATAAATCAGTGTCTTTCCATGAAAAAATGGCTTTTAATGAATGAATGTCTTTTGCATATTTTGTATATTTTCTTATGAATGTGTGTCTTTTCATGTATATCTGTCTTGATATGAAAATGTGCCTTTATGAAAAAATGACTTCTAATTTAATGGAAAGATCTTTTCATGAAATGGTGTCTTATAGTGAAAGGGTGTCCACCTCTTCATTCTCCATAATAGTAGTGCATTTATCACATTTCTTATACATCAAAATATTTCTACTCTTCCTCCCAAAAAATCTTGCTTTCTTGTGGCGTTATTCTTCTTTCATTCTGAAAGTTTGGGCTATTCTTAGGTTTTGCAAATCCTTGAATAGTAAAAGATGAATCTGGTCCATTGTACCGTGGGGACAATTTTTCTTCTAGTCCTTTTTGCCCTCACAATTATTATTGGAAGGGCGCCAAATTTATCTTAAAGATAATAAATTCATTCGTGCCTTAGATTCTAGATTTCATCTTTGTCTCCATTATTTAACTATCACGCTCCAAATTTCAAAAAAAAAATAGAGTAATTTAAAGAACAACTTTTTGATTCAAAATTTCCTCCATTTCATAAATAAGTTTAAGGAAAATTGTGACATTTTCCATGAGAAAACTCTTTTTAAAAGAATAACAGGGAGGAGTTTAAACTTAAAAATATCGGGCTCGTAACCGAATGGAACAAGCAACCTGTGAAAGTATTCATAATTAACTAACAATTAAGATCATCCATCCATTCAAATCCAAACCCAAAAGTAACATCAAACACCATCTAACTAAAAATCCCAAAACATAAATTCACCATTAAAATCTTACATTTGAAACCCCAAAAAAATATGATAATGTCTCATAAACTAGAATCTAGAAGTCCATAACTCCTGTATGCACAAAATGAAACATTGAAAAAACTTAAGTTAACAGTTATCAAACTCAAATTGAGGATCAACATTCCGATCTGTTTCAAAATCAAAGTTTGCATCCTTAACTAATCTTGTCTCAGTCTCCACACGCAAATCTGAAAAAGGTAAAGAACAAGTGAGGACAACTAGCTCAATAGAGAAAACTTTCCCAAACCTAAACAAGATTTATAAAATGTATAAAAACAAGTAAGTTACAGTTTCTAAAATAAATATATAACTTTCGAAAAAAAAAAAGTGCAAGAAAAGGCGACCTCATGTATTTTATGAATGAATTGGGACAGCTCAGATACTCGGTCAAAAAGATAAGCACTTTGATTAGCAGGAATATTTACACACAAATCATAAATCATATCAATCCCTAGAGAGCTTTAGGAAGAACCGATATTGACGCATCAATATCTTAACAATTCTCCCAAGGAGTAGTAGGAACCCTTGGAACCCCACAAGGAACCAAACATGTCTGCTAACCCTGTATTTCGGTCAGCGTGAAGAAATAGTGGAAACCCTCTTAACTGCACAAAGAACCAACACATCCACTACGAATGGTAGGAAACTTTGAAACCCCTCATGGTAACAAACATGTCTACACACTTTGCGATATAGGTCGGGTTCATTCAAGTTCATGAAACCAATAATCCAGGAGATTAAATCGTGCTTGTAAAATCAGATCAAGTAATGAAATAAAAGATATTTTTGGTATTCATTAAAACAAGTAAGAACATAGTGAAAATAGGTATGAGATCGTAAATCAACATTAGCAAGTTTCCATCATTCAAATATCTAGGGTTTTGAGGACTCAAAACAGACATAGAATGAAATCAAGTATTTTTCGATCAAATCGTAACATAAGTTTCAAGGAGATAAAAACTAATCCAGATTTACAATATTTATATGGATACAAGTCAAAAATTAGATATGTATAGCCCTAGCTTCAATGATTAGAAAAGGTAAAGAAAACTCTATCTTGATTCAGCAAAATAGATTCTAATATGTTCTTTGTTGTTTCTTACGTGCTATTGTAACTTTCCATAAACTTTTCATTTCTCACTCAATGATGGAACTTTGCTTATTTCTTTTTTTGAGGAGCGACAAATCAAATGATATTTCTGTTCCAATTTTTGCCTCTTTTTCTCCCTCTGAATCAAACTTTTCCTTGCCATAATGGTTCAGTTCCTATTAGTATCCATGATACAAGTCGGATCCTAGATATAGATATATAAGAAGGTGAACCTATTCTCCATCGAAAGAAATGAGATTATCACGGATACATGATATTAAATTACCCAAATTTGTCTGATGTAGAGACAATCAAGAAAGCTGCATAAGTGAATATATAACCTACAGAAAAGTGAGCTAATCCACCCAATCTTGCTTGCACAATGGAATTCAGACGGACATCACTCACTGCCAACAATTTCAGACTCTCGCCCGGATGAAAATATTGCATCCGAACTGTCCCTAGTTTATGCCCAAATGCAATTTTGAGGTAAACTAGCCTCTACCTCCTCAAGATTTGAACCATATGACCTTTCTAGGATTTTTGATAAATCGGATCCGTTTTTAATGCTATTTTCTCCTAAATACCTCTAGATTTACTTAACTGTTACCTCCTAAGCATGATCACTCCAAGAATGTCCATTAACCCAAAAGCCCAAATTGTTCATGCAACACCAATTTACACATTGTTTTTCCTACATCAAGTTAGGCTTCTCAATAATAATTTAAACTAGGGTAAATTACACTAACACCCCTATAGATTAGTCTAATTATAGAGAGAACCCCTCAGTTTTCTAAAATTACACTGACACTCCTTACTGTTTACCTACCCATTTCACAAAGTACCCCTATGGTTAGCATCGTTATTGACAATGTCAAAAAAGTGATTACATCATCAACTCTTTACACTTTAATACTCATATTATCCCATTGAAAAAAATTAGGCTAACTTGTTTATTTTCGTGTCGTATTCGTGGTTGTATTCGTATTCGTTTTTTTTTTTTTTTTTTTTTGATAACTTGGAATCTCTCTAAGGCAGGGCCACTTTGGACTCATCCCTGCCCAGAAATCTGCCATCACCCGCAAACCACAGGTATTGGTTAAGCCCAAGAGACACCAGCAAGAGTCGAATCCCTGACGTCCGGGTCTATGGTTCGTCTGGGTTCAACTCCATACTGCTTGGCTACCCGTGCAGGTGTATTCATATTCGTGTTGACCCATCTAAACTTTGAATAAAAAATTTAATGCTAAGATTTAAGTCTAAGATTTTATTAGCTCTTAATTGAATTTATGCTCATACTTTTTCTATAAACTAAAAATTAACTTAATAAACATAGCAATAATAATGAGTAAAAATATTTTTTTTATACAATAATTATGTCAGTGTTTAATAAATAGCAACAAATAATTAATATTTTATTTTTATAATACCAGTTAAACATGTTGATCATGTCAATTTCGTGTTGTTCGTGTTAATATACAAACGAGAAGATAGAGGAAGTTCGACATAATCAAATAAACAGGTTGATCGTGTCAATTTCGGGTTTGGCAGGTTGAACCCGAAAATGACCTATTTATTAGTATTTAAATATATGAGAACATGATAAGTAAAAAATGATGTATGGTAAGGGTAATTATAGAAAATCGCATTTTTTGTTATATTTGTTTTGGGACAAGACTTGATAGGGAGTGTCAGTATAATTTCAAAAAATTGAGGGGATGTCTCTGTAATTAGACTAATCTGTAGGGGGTGTCAATGTAATTTATCCTTTAAACTATTTAACATTATGACTAACATTTAATTTAAATAAATATATTGGGTCTCACATTGACAAACACCTTCCAACATAAAAACATCTTTCCTTTAACCTTATATGGTACATATTTAGGCTACTTTCTTTGATACAAAGTATGCCTCTTTTGGTTTTTGCTTGTTAAGTTCTATATTTTGTCTGTTGCGACCTGCACATTATTATACCAGACCTTCGTGTTGAGAGAATCTTTGTTTCTTTTTCCTGTTGGGAATTCAAACTTCAGAATTGTGCAAAATCCTGTGATAGCACAGGAAAACATGCGACAGGAAAAGGGTTTATGACAACTTTCGCATATAAAAATGTCATTCCCATCGCCATAGTAGTTAATAATAAGTTGTGTAGTTCACCTTTCACAACTTAGAAGAAAGAACAAGCCAAAATTTATGAAGATAAATTGTTATTTATACATATTCACTCGGTTCATGATGAAATTTGCTGCTATTCTCTTGGTTTTTTTTTTTAAAGAGGAAATGCTTATTCCTATGATATTCGGGCTTGAGAGGACACTACCTAGTCTCTCGAGTAGTGAGAGTAAATTCAATTTTTTAAATAGGAACGGCGTCTATTGTTAGTAATTCTCTCAAAATCGCGCTCAATGTAGCCTTAAAATATGTATTGAATATTTTTGTATATCTCTTTTTCTTAAATGTTTATTTACATGAAAATAAAATGGTGATTTTTTCTTTCCGCGATTGTAATTTTGTGTACATTACTCCAAACTTGTTACTCGGGGGAGTTTTATCACAATAGCTACATCATCCACAATATTATAAAACTGTATTTTCGGTCACAATTTCACCATGTGCACTACTGTAGTCCCCATAAATTTGCTCAAATCCGATTGAACTACTTCGAAAGGTATTAAAGAGTAGTGCAAGTTGTAGCCCTAACAACCACTCTATTTTCAAATGAAGTTGAAACACTTCAACTTATTCGGTGTACCAACTTAAAGGGGAGTATTAGGGATATGTTGATAGGATCCAAAATATCAATCACTATATAGATAGTTACGATAAGTTTATAATATTTTATATTTATTATGTATTGTTCACTCTATAAATAGGGTTGAGTTTTATGTATATAACCACCCAAGAATAATAAAACAGTTGTAACACAATGGGCATCATGTTCATGGATGTAGGTCATATAAACCGAACCACTTATATTTTTTATCTTTTGATTTCCTTTATTCTCTCCGGTCTCTATCCTGTTATAAATTTCTTTACTATATATGAGAAGATACTCTCAGAAGCATGCTAATTTTAGTTATAAATTTAGTAAGGGAGTTTTTCCCACTTGAACATAACTAGTTCTGGGAAAGGTAAATGACAAGTAACCTAATTTATGTTTTGGATGGATTGGTTCTTGGATTTGATACCCCAGTTTATTACTTGAATGGATGAACACTAAAGCGATAGGATCCGTATTAATTTAGAATGTGTCTATGTTTATGTATCGAGATTCCATTCTATAAAGATTTTGCTATGCCACTTAACAGCATGAATATTTTTGGAATGAAAGCAATGCAATGGAACTTTTACATCCATAAACACAACTGAACATTTGTTGGTACAATGCCACCGTAGAAACAACTCCCTGGAAATAAAACTCTCTTTAAGAACCTAATTGCTGCACCTACCCCTTAATTTGTTTCCAAAAATGGAAAACTAGACTCCTCCCTGCCAACAAAAAACAATTACGCGATCCTCTATACATTTTCCCATCCTGCAAATCCATTTCTGTACATGTCTATTATCTACATCTCTAAATAGATATCTGTGTAGAAAAATTAAATCCGCAGAACTACTGATCCAAGATTAAAAAAAGGGGATGAAAGCAGAACCTTTTCTACAAATTTTGAAAATTGCATCAAAGATTCACAATATAGGTTTTATTTGATCAATTTGCATGGAAATATGCAGCGTAAAAGCGCAACCTTTAGTTTGGAGGTTGAGGCAAGGCAGGGGAATCACTCTTCAGTGATGATGGAAAAACATCTGACATGGTATCCCAAGAAAGCTTCTCACCCTTCCTCCACCTTCGATCCAAGAATGCTGGTTTCATAGGTGTTCTTGCCACTTCGGCCTTGCATGTTAACATTGCTACAATTTCTGACATGGGTGGTCTTAAATTTGCATGAGGCTGAAGGCATAAGAAGGCAGCATTGATTGCATGCAAAACAACGTTCTCCTCAAATCCATCCGCTCGCAATTTTGGATCCACTAGATCTATCACATTTGACCTCTCATACAGCTTCCATGCCTACCATAAGATATATTTAAAATCATTAGCAATTTTAACTCATGATGATGAAGTTGACCATGAAAACATCATAAAAAAAAACTAGAAAGGTAAAATGCCTACATATTCAGGGAGGTATTGCATTTCTGATGGCAAAGTAAGATCTGTATTTTTCCTGCAGCTAATAATTTCAAGAACTAGAACTCCAAAACTATATATATCTGCTTTTTCAGACAATTCTCCTCTAATGGCGTATTCTGGGGCGGTATAACCTCTGCAAAAGGAAGGAAAGAAAAAAAGGAACTAATAGATTTCTAACTAAAGTTTAAATATAGCATGAAAGATTTATTTACCTGGGTGGAGGTGTGGTGGCTAAAATATTAACGTAAACATAAGTTTCATTGTCGACATCTTTTCAAAAACTATATGTGAAAGAAAGTATCAATTTCTTATACCAGTATCAATTTCAGTATCTAGATTCTAGAACATGGAAAATGTAACTAATACATTTGAATTACAATGCAAGAATCACGAGAGAGAGAGAGAGGGGGGGAAAGAGAGAAAGAAATCTTGGGGGGATAAACTATATTACATGATGGCAATGGTGGTGTTGTTATTTGGTACTGGTGGCACCGTAGTAGAATGTAGTAGTTTGGCAGAGCTAGAGGTGAGGACATTAACGGGAAGCAACTGAATTGTATTTTTCATTATAAAAAATTATTAATGTATTGACAAAAGATCATAGAACTAAAATGACATGCCATTATCCTTCTTGATGCAAGGACCGTACATATGCCATGCACAATATATGTGAGCAGCCACGAAAAATTGGACCTATCTGAATTATAATTCAGTTTTAAGAGAGATCATCTGCAAGAGTTCTACGCATTTGGTACCGATATCAAATACGTACCTTGGTATTTATAGTCAAGGCCAGAGGGTAGGGGTAGGGGTAGGGTTCAAATTACGGTAGTAGTATGAATTTATGCAGACATATATGCTGTCTTTCGCGTGAAAACTGCCTAGTGTAACCTTTACAAATGTCCAAAAATTATAGTGAACATTTTTAGACTCGCTACCTATGCAATTGTTTTCCAAGGGCCAATAATTGCTTGTGGTCATTTTCTTATCAAGGGACGATAAAAAGGTGCAAGGGTGAAAGGCTACCTAGCATGAGTTCTAAGAGCAACCAAATCACAATGCCAAAGCTTAGGCAATACTAATTTTTCTCATTTAGCACCCGCATTAGTAGAACTCACACTAGGTGATGACCTTTTTAATTTTATTATTTGTTAAAATATTTTAAAAATAAAAAAAAAATTTGAGCGAGATTATTTTTGAAAAACTCTGTGACTTTTGGGAGAAATTGGAAAGTTGTGAAGTAAGAATGACAAGAAATGCTACTAATTCAAATTAGTGACTTTTGGCTAAAATACACTAATCCAAAAGGAAACCTAATCTAGGTTACTTAAAAGTTTGGAGTTGAAGAATTATTGTGAGATTATCATAATCTAAAAGAAAGAAACTAGGCAACAAAGGGGATTAAGTGCATTTTCTTGGGATATGCGCAACATATTAAGACTATAGATTCTTAGTAGTGGAACCCAATGAATAAATTAAAATTAACAATATTATAGAATCTAGAAATGCAGAATTCTACGAGAATAGGTTCTCTAGTAATCCAAAATTAAAGGAATCTAAGGAGGTAATTGAAATACTAAGAGTAGCTTCAATGGGAAATGAACCAAATGAAACTAGTGACCAAGTGGAACTTAGGAGAAGTAAAAGAGTAAGGACTGAGAAAATTGACTTAGTAGAAGGCAATAGAGAAACTACATGTAAGCAAATGATTTTTATCTTATCAGTGAAATCGGATCCAATAACCTTTGAAGACACTATGAAATCTCAAGATTCAGCTTTTTTTAAGAAACTATAAATGATGAAACCGATTCCATTATGAGTAATAAGACTTGGAAATTAGTCGATTTAACTCTAGGTTCAAAACCTATTAAGTGTAAATGGATCTTTAAAAGGAAATTGAAGATAGGTTGAATACTTGAAAAGTTTAAGGCTACATTAGTGACAAAATGGTTCACACAAAAAGAAAGTATTGATTATTTTGATACCTATGCACCAGTAGCCAAAATTTTCAGTCTTAGTTGCTTTCGCCTCAATTTATAAGATTGAAATACATCAAATGAATGTAAAAACAATATGCTTAAATGGTGAGCTAAAGGAAGAGACATAAACATTGAACAACTTGGGGGCTTTGTTATAAAAAGCCAAGCAAAAGTTTGGAAATTAGTTAAACCACTAAATGGTCTTAAATAAGCACCTAAACATTGGCATGAAAAAATTGACTAAGTAGTTATGTTAAATGAAATTAAAATTCATGAATTTGGTAAGTGCGTATATAGTAGATTTACTAACGAAAAACGTGTGATATTATGTTTGTAGGTAGATGGCATGCTAATACTTGTTACTGACTTACATAGCATTAACAGTACTAAAGACTTCTTATCTAACTTAGACATGAAAAATATGGGTATTGCAGATGTTATCGGAGTTTCAAGAAACAGACATGTATAAAATTAAATTGTTTGCATGATAGATAACAATTTGATTTTATCTCAATCTCATTACATTGAGAAAATATTCAAGAAATTTGATCATTTTGGTTGCACACCTATTAACACAGCCTTTAAATCACAGATAAGGTTGTTTCAAAACACTGGTACAACAGTATCACAATTGCAATATGCTAGAGTTATTAGTAGTTTAATGTATGCCATGACATGTACAAAACTTAATATTGCATTTGTTGTAGGAAAACTTAACAGATATACTAGTAATCCTAGTCATGGACATTGGTTAGTATATGCTATAGTAAATATCCTGCTATTCTAGAAGGATATTCGGATGCCAGTTGATAACAGATCGTGAGGATCATACGTCAACAAGTGGATGGGTATTCAATCTTGGTAGAGGTGTTGTTTTTTGGAGTTTCAAGAAACAGACATGTATAACAGATTATGCTGTGGCATTGGAATTTATAGCATTAACCGCAAGTGGTAAAGTGGCGGAGTGATTGAGGAATTTATTGTTAGAAATTCCAATTTGGCCTAGACCAATGCCTCCTATTTCTATACATTATGATAGTGAATCAACATTAGCACGGGCCTATAGTATAGTGTATAATGGAAAATCTAGGCACAATGAGACATAGTTATGTCAGATAATTACTCATAGATGAATAATAGTAGTGAAGTCATTCCAAAATTTGGCGGATCCCTTTACAAAAGGATTTTCAATGAATATGGTGCTAAAAACATCAATATGAATGGGGTTGAAGCCCATATGAAATGATCACTCTTGGCGGAAACTCGACTTGACGCTTGAAATATCAAGTCCTCAAGTTCAATTAGTAAAGTACACTATAAGTCGTGATTGTAAGCACTTAAATAAAATAACTAGCATCCATCCCAAGGATAAGTGCTTAATACGAGGTTGAGCTACTAAGCTCCTAATAGGCTTATAAAAGTGTTGTAATTATTGGGTGTGGAAATGGAGTTGCTTCCTCTTAGACTAGGGCTGTCTCTAGAGCGCTTATGAAATCAAGGTACAGACATAAGGCCATTTATGTGTGAAAATAGATCCGGCTAGTCAAAGTGAATAGCTAATTCAAAGACATGTCTACTATGCCTTCCTGATTAGGTTTGATACATTTTTACTAAGTGATTAGTTAAAGTCGTAAGACACCATCACCTATACATAAGTCTTTCGTTTAGCTATTTGTTCCTATACATTATTTTGAAAATGGTCGGGGAATTTAAAAATATTTTTAAAATTAAAAAAAAACTTGTATGAGTTTATTTTTGAAAAATTCTACGACTTTTGAGAGAAATTGGAAAGGTGTAAAGTAAGAATTATAAAAAAAGCTACTAATTCAAAGTTAGAGACTTATGGCTAAAAGACTAATCCAAATGATTACAACCTTTCATAAAGCAACCATTAACACAATTTGGTTAAAAGACAAAATTTCAAATGATTGTACCCTCATAAAGTTACTACTGATACCTGTTGAACGAAAAGGCATCATTTCAAATGGTTGCACCCTTTTTGAAAAACTACTAGACAACTAAATGCTATCTTACACTCCAGAAACATGTCATTAGGCAATTCTATAATACCTAATAAAATTGCTCTCTCATTCTTCTTTTTTCCCATTCTCCCAAATTTACATACATCTATTATTTTCTATTCAATCTAGTATTCTAGTTTCTGCAGAATTAGAATACTATAAGTTGACTATTTGATTTTTGGGTACTGTCTTCATCAGTACAATATGCAGGCAGGTTAGAAAAGCTTCATTGTATCTTAAGAACAGATTTAAGGAATTTTCGGTACACACCTTTTTAAACAATTGATGGGAGCAAATACTATTTTTAGGAAAGTGTTCTTGTACACGATTTAAAGCAATTTCCAGTGTTGCAGTGCAGTGCAGTTCCTACAAACAAGTTTTCTATCGGATGACAACCCCAATTTATCAACATTATTACCTTGGAATTACTTATAACTTAGATTACTAGCGCTTATGTTTGGTTTTTTTCTTAAAATTCATTTACTTCCAATTTCCATTTAAATCAGTTTGAACGCATTTATGGGCAGTTATGGTAGAAAACATATATTCTCGGGTACTTATGATTGGCGATCTACTTACAAAGTTCCAGCAAATTTTGTGCTGAGATAAGCTTGATCTTCAGGGAAAAACCTAGCCAGGCCAAAATCTCCAATCCTTGGTTGAAATTTATCATCCAGAAGAATGTTGCTAGCTTTGATATCCCGGTGAACAATTCTGAGATGTGAGTCCTCATGTAGGTATTGCAATCCTCGAGCAATGCCAATAATTATTTGGTACCTAGTGTTCCAGTTCAGGAACTGGTTACTTTTTCCTATATCACAAACAGTCAGAAGAAAACCCAATCACATTGAAGCTTTTCAGGTATCCACATCTTTATGTAATGCTTTAATCTATTATTGGGTTGTCTTTGGTAATATAGTCAGTAATGCAGATTGGACAAAGGGAGTTTAGATGCTAGGATTACAACTCATATTAAGTATAGATCTTCCTGCACTTCTAGCAGGACTAGTCATAGTTTTTAAAATAATTAATTTAGTTCAACCACTAAATGATGCACCGTGTAATTCCAAAAAAAAAGTAGTGATTCTGGATCAGATATATTAACTACTGTTGATACAAAGAAAATTATATATATGATAACGAAAACATACCATATACTATGAGGTCCAAACTCCTGTTTTTCATGTATTCATACACTAGTAGCCGTTGATCTCCATCTGAGCAACATCCAAGAAGGCGGACCAGGTTCTTATGTTGTATGCTTGTGATCATCCTCACCTCTGCAAGGAATTCTGACTCTCCTTGATGGGATTGGTCAAGTGACAGTTTCTTCACAGCTACTAGCCTCCCATCTTCTAACTTCCCCTATCAAACACGACTTATAATTTAAAACTGTGACATCGTAATCAGCATAATACACAGAGATGGTTTTTTTCATGAGCTCAACCCAAAAAGTGGGTTCTCAAGGACCCAATTGAAGATTGACAATTTTGTAACATCTGATATAGCGACATCAAGACAATGGTGAAAAGTCATCTATTTATTTATATATTGTAATATAGATACTTAGAGTCAGACCCATTACTTAGTGGATCCATTACAAAGCTCCTTGTGCATAGGGCACAGTCCTCATAGAGTTCTGATACTCTTTTAAATACCGTCAAAGTCCAAAAAAAAGATGTAAACACAAAATATAGATTCAGCATTACCAGATAGACAGGCCCGAATCCACCTATTCCAAGAAGATTACACTGATGGAAATTCTTTGTTGCCTTCTTTAATGTTTGGAAGTTGAAGTAGCTTATTGTATGAAGATTTCCACTGAGAACATTATTTGCTGCTGCAATAAAGTAAAATTTTTATTTAGTTCGTCACTTCAAAACGTTGCTCTCAACTTCTACAAATCGTCAAACTTACAACCTTGTGGCTTCTTTATGCAGGTAACCAACTTTTTCAGTTGTGCTGGCTTGACAATTTTCCAGAAGATCAATATGAGAATCAGCAATATCAAGAGCACAACTACAGCTCCAAGTAAAAAGAGTAAGGCTGCCGATGACCGCCCTGGTAGGGAGCTCTGCATGTCAAGATGTGAGGATGATGGCGGGATCACTGCATTCACAAACTCTGTAAGATTGCATTGTCATCGAACTGAAGTAGTAATCAAAGCTTACATAAGATAAGGGTGTACAAAAATTTCTTCCTTTAGTGGAGGATAGATAAATATCTGGGGAGTACAGAGGTAAATTAAAGAAGACAAAAGATGAATCGTATAATGAGATATTGACAGTGACAATGGCCAAAGGTCAATAGTTGCCATATTGTGAATCAATAAATTCAAGCATCATAATCATGGAGTAGCTTATTGTCGATGCACAAACCAAAAACAGCAAAACCATAAGAAAACTCGTGATATATTAATTTTCCAGAAAGAAAACTTCTTTCCAAGCCTATCCGCCAAGAAAACTTCTTTCCAGGCTTATCCGCCAAGAAAATAGAGGATAAAGAAACAAATTTTTTGAGATGCATGGGTTTGATTGATTGTTAACTATTTTCTAAAGGATATTCCCAGTTCTCCTTGAAGAAATAATATATTTCTAAGGCAATTGCACTGCAAGTTCCCTTTAGGAAAGAGCTTTGGAAGCGTGACCTTGCACTATCTAGTTCCCCTTGTTTGATAGTCTTCCTATATCATTATAATGGTCTTTACCCGAATATCATTTAGATTAATAAATTGTACAAAATGTTGCTTTATATTCAAATGTCGATCCAACACATTGCAGTTGGTAAGCTAGGCAACAATTAAAACATAGAATCTGGATAAATGACATTAGAATGACATAAAAACTGTAATTATAAACTGCACAATTAACTACTAATTAACCACAGGGATTCTCAGGATGACCCCACAGAAGCAGCAAGCAAATAATGAGCTTATCAGTGACTGGGATGACTAAACCACACTTAAAATAATATTTACAAGAAAAATGATAAAAGAGAAGAGAGCAGAATATTTTCAAAAATAAATTAGCTGAAAATTTAAATGCATTCCAACCCTTAAAAGAAAATGATCAAATAATAGACCATAATGTGCTGTGTAGGATGGCTGAATGGCAAAAAGGTGACTATCATACCAAAAAGTTGCCAGTGGCTTATTAGATTACACGCCTGAACAGCTTTCCAAATGCCCAACTACTTCACCAACACTAGCCATATTTACTTCCTATAATTCTGCTTAGATTTTCAAGTCCAAAAAATCTTCTTGTTACATAAATTCAATCTTTCTCTCCACCCTTCCTAAGTGTGTTGTTATTAACTTATTACTAGGCTAAAAGCTTTGTTCCTCGCCCTGGCCTTCTTCCACAAAAAACTTGAAAATGCAGTAGTGATCACCCTATATGATCCATCTACTCCCTCGCCACTTTGATTATTTCCATTTATATTAAAACATCACCCAGAGTTCGCATTTTGTATTTATCGATTTTCCTTTCAACTGCCTGTATAGTACTTGTGGAGCATGTGTTTTTCCTTTACCAGTAAGTTTAGCTTATTCCTCTCGTATCTTCTTTTTTACTTATTTTTATTTTTCCTAGGTAAGTTCAATTTATTCCTTCTTCATTCCGCTCATGTATATACTTCATTGATTCACCGCCAGCAGTATATTTCATATTCTTGATTTGGCTTCATACCTAACTATTTTGCTGTTCATGTCCTTCTAACCTTGTTTATTGCGCCGTCATTACTTGTATAATAATTGTTTTTCTACATTATAATTACACCCAATGTAATTTGAACTTTTACTACATTTAAGCCCTAAGTTTATCTCCTTAAAGCTCACCTTGTCATTAGTTTAGTATGCAGAAACATCTTTGTAATTCATAACAGAGAAAAAATGAAAGTACAAAAAAAAATATTCCTTTTTTTTTTTTTTGGAAAATAAAATATGTTACTTTAACATCAACAAACAGAGACATAACGCGATAGTGCGGCTCAAGGTGTACACACTAAATAATTCATATGCAAACTTTGTCATTATTTGGAAGTAATTCCACATATAATTTCTATATTTGTATGTAATATATATATATATATGTACAACAGCATTATACTAAAGTAAGCTATAATAAGATTAACACCAACTGTAATATAAGTTAACATTAAAAAATGCTTTTACTAATTACTGCGTTAAAAAACACGAGTTATCAAAAATAGAAAATTACTCTATTTTTATTCTATTATTTTTCTTGAACTCCATAAATTGTGTGGGACTTTCCATTAGTATGATATTAAACATAGGGATTAAACAAACCCGGTTTATGACCCAGATTGGAACACAGACTCTTAACTTGGTGATTCTCTTGTAAACTCAAATATATTAAAAAAAAAAAAAAGATATTTCTTTCGGGCTGTAGGGATAAAATTAAGATCATTTTTTCGCTATACAAACGTATAATTTCTCCAAACATGTAAAAATAAAATAATAATCTAAATAAACCAAAGTTTGATTTCCATTCTTTGAAATTGACTTACTCCACATTGACCACAAATTAAAAGTGCAAGAAAAAAGCCAATGGTTTTTAAAAAAAAATTATATTTTACGCTATTATATAAACTTACCTGTCATAGATTTTCTTTTAGACCAAATCATTTTGCTCTGCTTGGTAATCTTGTTTTCATCAATAAATGTTAAATGCATATCAGATAGAGGAAGACAATGAGATTATACAATTAAGGTTCCTTATCAGCCAATTTTGTCATCACAGAGAAATGAAACTCACACATATGGTGAGCTACAACAATGATTAAAAGAGCCTAACATAACTAAATTAAGAGATAATTGAGCATATCGTGACATTGTTAAAATCTCATACAAGCTTTTATGGCCTGAAATATTTTGAAATACTTCTAAAAACATAGGAATGTCAAACACAGATTTTTTTGATTCGTTGTAGTTTTGAAAACGAAAATGTGTTGCTATTTTGATCATTTCAAAATAAAATTTTCATCCATTACACAGATGAATGTGAAAGCAAAAACGAGAGAGAGAGAGAGAGAGAGAGAGAGAGAGAGAGAGAGCGCACAAGGACATATATTTTAATTGAAGGGGCACAGTGGGCGTACCTTCTAGTACTACACGAGGCATTCCTCTCCCCAGTATCTGTACTAGAATCAGTTTCTTCCCTTAGCTTTGGAGGACGAAAAGAAGAGAACTCTGTCTTTTCCACCCTTGTTTCTCCTCTTTTCTTTAGAACTAAAAGAGAGAAACTCTGTTTTTCCTTTGCTTTTTGGAGACAGAGAGAGAGAGAGGGGGGAGGGAAGGAGAGAGAGAGATGGAATAGAAATATGGAAATGATGGAGGGAATGGGAATTTTGCGGGCAATTCAAAGCGTAACGGAGCGATGGAGACTACAAGAAATATTCAAACTGTCTACTATATGAGACGGCCAGCGGAATATAGTATGACAAACTGCCAACGGAATATAGTAAGACTAGGTATCGAATGTCCGGTGCCGAAGTTAAATTACAGAGAGTTTACTTTTCGTATCAGTAAAAAATTGACTCAATTTATTAAATAATAATTAATATTATTTACTAGAATTAAAAAAAAAAAAAGAGCATGTAGTTCAATAATATTAATGTATTTATAATTATTATACTCCAACCATATCACTTCATACATTATTATATAAAGTTATTAAGTCAAATTTTTAAAAAGTATTCAATTAAATAAATGTTAATTTATATGGGTTATGTTATTATTTAATAGATTAAATTGCAATAAAAAAATTTTAAATTGCTCATAAAGTGTGAGATTGTATCCTAAATAATTTCCTTTTATATTTATTTTTAATTTGAAAATTCAACATTATTTTCAATAATTTAGATACCAAGCCAAAATAAATTATGATTGGTCGTATTGTGTCTAAGTCCTGTCATATCAATCTATTATCAAATATAATTAATTTTGTATTGTGCTAGGTTTGTATCGTGTATAATCGAATTCATATCATGTTTAATCGAGTTTTTGTAGATTTATATATTGGATATATCTAATAAGTCTATTTGTTTATTGTCTAAACTCAATAAAATTTAAACTAAATTAACTACTTTTACATCAATTACATATATCAAATTTGTAAATTATGTCTAGAATTATTATACCCTACAGCTAATATCGCAGTCCACGTGTGGAATAAGTAATAAAAAATAATTGCTGTATCTTTCAGCAATTAAATAAATCAATAAAGAAAAATGAGTTGTTTGGGCGTAAGTCTCAATAATTGAAACATCGCCGTCACTTTGATTGTATTCATGCCATGAACAGCTCGGTAGACGATTTTGGATTACACGTTCATGTTGGAGTTAGCCGTTGGATTAGCCGCTACCCAATATTTTGATGTATAGGGATCTTTGGAGTCGGCTCATTTTTTGTGAATCGGTCGGTACATAATTGATCACTTAATTATGAAAAAAGTATTCAATACAAAATATTTTGTATAGAAGTATCTCTTTTTTTGAATGACAGAAATGCCCACAAAATAACAATTACATGTTATAAATAATGAGGAATAAAACTATCATCATGCAACAATCCTATTAAATTCGACAACTGTTATATCCCTTAAAAACAAGAGTTTTCAAATTTAAAAAACAAGGATATCAAGGAGACGAAAGTCATGACATGCCTCATCGATTAACCCAAGGGGTGGGTCCAATACCTAATTTAAAACCTTGGTTCCACTAAAAGAGATAATATTGATTGAGGCTTTATGTTGTACAGTGCATTGGACATCAATATCAAGGAGAAAATCAAATGGGTATATGGCGTATGCCCAAGGCAAGAGGGATGAAAACAAGGATATTACCAGTACATATTTGTGTGTTTTTGCATGAGAATATATTTGGGTGGCCATGGGGCTGAATTTGATATTTTTTTACTTGATCTTTTGTTTTTTCCTTTGTGTCCCAAGTTTTTTAGGGAATGTAGAGGTGAAAAATTATGGGAATAGCATAGTTGATCAGCAATTTTTTGTTATGACTTTGTTACTCCTGAATCTGAGAGATTCTCGTAAAAGAAAAAATATCCAAAGAGAAATATTAAAGAATATCTCATTCTTGACAAGGTTTGATCATGGTGATCTTTCGATTTACGTGTATCAAGGTAGCATTTCATGATGGTACAGTACAACCATGGAGTCGCTTTTTCAGCATAATTGACATGCTTCGCATTGAAGTATCATATGTGTACTTACTAAACAAGTAGCATCTCTTCTACAAACGTAATCTATAATAGAGGTACAATGTTAGTATTTTTATGTTCAATCTATTTCACGTTTTAGTGAGATTTTAGTCCATGCTAGTCTTAGAATAATCGATGAACAACAACAATTGGTGTAGAATTTTCTACTTTAATATCATGTTAAATTAACATCACATCTATACATTTAAATTTTTAGAGTAGATACTAATGTAACAGTACAATTTGAAAATTACGACTTTATTCTCTTTTTTAAAAGTGAGATACATGACATTAATAACCAAGTCTGTGAACCTAAACCCACGTAATAACACACTTTGACTACTCACATATAATAATTCAAGCCAAATCATATATGTCAAGTATGGTTGGAAATAGGTTGTGTCATATTTAAGTCGTGTTAAATTAAAATTTATTCAATTCATAATTGACTCATTTATATTCGTGTTGTGTTGAATTTGTGTCATATATGTTTAGTGAATTTGCGTCGTGCTTAGCGGTTTCGTGTCGGCCTATTTATTTGATGAATCCGTAAGACTAATTTCTTGTCGAATTTACGAATTGTGTGGATATATATGCTTGTTCTTATGCGGATTCCGATAGGCTGCTACAGCTTAGGTTGACCGTTTCTGCTCCTTTTTCTTCTCTATTCCCTTGTTGGTTGTAATGTTGAGAAGAGCATAATTCTCTTTGTTTTGGATGTGATGCGTTTGTCATAGACATAAATTCCATTCAAGAACTCATAGGAAAATTTTGTGAGTAAAATTTTATGGGGAAGGGTAATAGGCTGGGCCAACAATTTTTTTTAACCCCTTTCTGGAAATTTATCTTCGATTAAGAAATTAGGTGGTTTTTTTTATGAAAATTGAATCTAATTGAGAAACTAACATTTTTCAAAATCTAACCCAAGGAGAATATTATTATTATTATTATTATTTTTGAAATACATCGGTAGATTATCGTCACAAGAACAATCGATCGTTATAATTTAGAATAATGCACTTATGGCATAGAAGAAAAGCCAAAAGATGGGGACAATAGAATCCAGACTGATTAGCACGTTTTATTATACTTTCTTTAGTTATTAGGTAATTCTACATAAGTGTTTTGTGCATCACATAAACGTAAGAGTTATTTATCCAGAAAAAAAAAAAAAAAGAACCGGGGGGAGGGAGGGGGGAGAGAGAGAACTGATTAGAGTCATGACAAGCCTAATCGATTAACCCAAGATGTCAAATATCAAATTTAACACCTTAAGTTAGAGTAAAACAGACTATTGATATTGATAGAGGATTTATGCTTTAGTGCATTGGACTTAAATATCAAGGAGAATATTGAATGGGTGTACGGCGTATAAACCAAGGGTATATTAGCAGTTCATGTTTTGTGTTATGTGCAGGAGCATATCTTGGGTGGCCATGGGAGCTAATTTTTTTATTTTATTTTTTTTAGTTTATAATTTTAGTATATTTTTTAGTGAAGATAGAGGTGGGAAAATCATATGAGTATCATAATTAATCAACAATTTCATGTTATCACTCATTACTCTAGAATGTACACATGGAAATTGGAGAAAAAATATCCAAGGAAACGTATCAGAAAACATTTCATTCTTTACTATGACTTCCAGTTTAGGAGTATCGCAAGTGGCACTTGGTGGTTACGAAATTCTCTTCTCACAACTAAATCTATAACAAATTAGTAACATAAATATGTATGTTTTCTACTCATAAAGATCAAACTTTTATTTGTGCAAATCTTAAAATAATCAGCATGAATTGAATGCACAACTCTTACGCTCATATTATGTTAATCTACCGTCTAATCGAAAAATAAAAATTTTTACTTTCCCAAAGAAAAAAGAGTAAAATACAAATTTAATATGACGACTCTATTTCCTCTTCTCAGATCGAGATACATTACGTTACCAACTTAGTTCATGAACTTGAACCCACGTCATAACACAATTCGGCCATTCACATATAATAATAATTCAAGCCCAATGATTCTCTTATAATAGCCATTAATCGTTATAAAGTAAAGTAAAATAAAAAAATTATATATGTCATATTTTCATTAATTAAAAAAATAAGATATGATATTAAAAAATAAGTTTTCAATAAGATAGTTGAATCCGTCGCCTCAGGCGAGTTCTTACGCGCATTGAGACAAACTCCTACAACTTAGTCTGCCTATGCGTCCTTTGTTATTTGTCATTATAAGAAGAGCTTAATTCTCTTTGTTTTGGATGTCATGAATTAGTCATACTACATCCAACATAAATTCCTTTAAATTTTAATTTTTTACGAATCTGATCCTATGGAGCAAAAGGTTGGGCCTTTTTTTGTTTTTTTTTTGATAAGCCATTTCAAAAAATCAAATATCATTGAGGAAGTTAGGGTTTTTTTGAATTGAAATTCGAAATTTGGAAATTATAATTTTTTTTATTGATATTTAACCCAATTAGAAAATTAATTTTTTTATTGCGTGATGCGTATATATGGGCGAATCTAGTAGGGAGCAAGGTGCCCATACTATCACTTCTATATTCGACCATATTTATAAAAATATGAGTTATAATTGATCTATAATTACATATTTGGTTAGTTTTATAGTTTCGTACTTAATTTAAAAGTGAAATTATTTAAAATTAGTCTACAATTAGCCGTTATTTTTTTTACGAATTGTCGTCTTTATTTTTCTACAATTTATTATTTTTATTTTTTCACAACTTACTTACTTTTGTCTGATAAATTAAAAGCGAATATTGTGAGAATATAACTGCATAACCAAATGAATATCAATGGATGGCTAATAACTTAATTACACATAGCAAAATATTTTTTTGATGGCATTATCAATAAAGTTATCATACAATACCTTCAAAAATAAATACTCTGGTCAATTACAATTTTTTGATAAAAGTTTGTTATTATTATTATTTTTTTTTTATGTATATCATATACTTTGGTCTATTTGTGTTCAATGAATTTTTATGTTTTAAATATGATGTAATAAAAATATAAATCGCCGTACGCTCTTGACTGGTTGCAACGAGTACAAATGCAGCACTGCAAACATTTCTTTCAGATTAAGATCCTCTTCATTTTCCTTTCACTCAATGGTAGATTACCCATTGTGTATGAAAGTGGAACCATGTCGACCCCTATATTTCTTAATTTTTGTTAATTTCCAATCCAAGTTTAATCGTCCACCACTGTTTTTATAGAGTCCCATAGGGTGTTAGTGAGCCCATAAAAAAGTCCACTAGTGAACCCAGATGATCAAAATAGACTACACTCGAAATTGAGAGGATCTGGATCTGGATCTGGATCGAATCCCACCACCAATTGCCATAATGTAGATATAACTACAAGAGATCACCACTCAGGGCAGATCAGCTGAGCTTTTAGTAATGGAGCTAAGATTCCATAGGCGTAAGTGAGTTCCGCCCGAGATCAGCAAAAAGCTTCTCTATAGCACTGGTTTTTTGGAGGACTGCTGATGATTTCAGACTTGACCATGATCCACACACATTAGGAAGGAGCAAATATAACAAAACAAGATAGATTGATTGGGACATTCAATCACTACCACTCTAGCGCTCCCCCACACTTTTTGGGCTATGGGGGGAACGGTAGAGAGGTAGTTCTCGAATGCACACTAAGATAGATAAAGAAGTACATTCCGGGTCCTTGATAAAGAACACTTGCTATCCGTGGGAAACACCCGATCGGGCTGAAGTGCTATAACAGGTGGATCCTGAGACACGAAAGTTAGGGGAGTGAATGGAATTAGATACCCCAATAGTCCTAACCATAAACAATGGATACTAGGCGTTGTACACATCGACCCGTGCAGTGTAGTAGCTAACACGTTAAGTATCCCACATGGAGAGTACATTTGCAAGAATGAAACTCAAAAAATTGACAGAAACCGACACAAGCGGTGGAGCATGTGGTTTAATTCGATGCAAAGCGAAGAACCTTACCAAGACTTAACATGCCACAAATCCTCTTGAAAGATAAGGGTGCCTTCGAAAACGCGGACACAGGTGGTGCATGACTATTGTCAGCTCGTGCCATAAAGTGTTAGATTAAGTCCCGCAATGAACGCAACCCTCGTGTTTAGTTGCCATCACCATCCACAACACAACCATACTTTTTTGGTTCTCAAGGCAATTGGATCGACCCATGAAGGATAGTTATCACTGTCTAGGTTATGGGACCTGAGGGCGGGCCCCAAGTCATTCAATTTTATGGAGATAACATGGTTGTCAAAATCAATAACCAGAGGAGTGTTTCATAGATGATAGACAATGAGATTTCAAAAATGACGTGTCATAGTCACTAGTCTGAACTATGTCAAGCTCTGGAAACATGAATGAACAAATCAGACTGCATATAAGAAAAGATGATAGAAGATGGAAAAGAAAACTCGTAAAGACAGACAGATCCAGAGCAATTTTGATGGAAAACTGTATGAATCATATCTTAAACAATATAACCAATTTACCCTTTGACACATGCACGCACGCACGCATAGAGTGAGGAACCTAGCATGAAACGACAACTATTTTAGACTTACCCTTTTCCTAGTAAATATGTTCTCTACTTACAGAACCAACACCAACCCCCAACCAACCTTATAGAAGAAAATTTTCCACTCCTTGTGCAGCTTTGATTACCAGTGTATTCCTCTTCCTGTCAACAATATTGTTGTGGGCAAAGGGGGAATACTCAAGAATGCCCAAGCTGGTGAGTTTCTCAGCTATAGTCAGCTTGTATTTTTGTGTTCAACGTACGGAAGAGATATTTCATTGACCTACAAATGAAATTAAGGATGAAATAAGAAAAGAGATACCTGTATAAAGGAATTAAAACATCGCAAATATTGTCTGGATGTGAGGGATACCAATGTGCTCACTTATACCCAAGGGATGTGAGGGATTTCATTGTTACTGGCTTACTGCTTTGTTTTATGGTATGATCTACGAATAGGCAAGTGTTTTATCTTATTCTCTCAGAATGCGAGAGGAAGTCAACTAGTCTTTGGGGTTGTGAGGGTATTTCTAACCAAGAGCATGCTCTGTGTAGCCTTAGGGTGGATACTGAACCATATTGCATATCTATATTTTTTTGAAATACATTTTTTTACTTTCCAATAAAAAAAATCTGTATGATAGTGTAATTTCCTATGCCCCCCCCCCCCCAAAAAAAAAAAAAAAAAAAACCACGAAAAAAATAAAAAAGAAGATGAGGGCCAACCGTGTTACCTTAACGCGTTCTGTAGTCTTCAGGTATCTTTGGCCTGCCCAAAATAGTGCCAACAATGTTGCCAGCTTTCAAACGAGGCGAGGTATTGTTGTCAGCTTTCAAACGAGGCAACCTCGACAATACCCAAGCTGGAGAAGCGTCCAGCCATAGTCCTTCACCTGTATCTTTGTGTTTAAAGTCGGGAGATTTTGCATTGACCTACAAATGAAATAGAAGTCTGAACTAATAAAAAACACACTTACATTTGGGGGAAAAAAATGGATGACAGTGTTACTTATTCCTCCACCCCCTTTCCCATGTGAAAACCAAAAAAAAAAAAAAAAAAACAACCTTGAGGACAAGTAGTGTTACCTTCTTTGTTCTGTTGTCCCACCATTTATTAGGGTATTCCAACAAATTCTTCCAAGAGTCGGCCTCTAAATTCCAGCAAAACAACAAACCATCAGAATATATTTTGAACTTAAATTGAAAGCATAATTCCTTGGGTGATCACTCCTAAAATTACACCAGGGAAAGTACACGGTTGTGGAACAAAATAGAAACCAAATATAAGTCCTGAAAAAAGTCCTCACATGCAAAGATTATTTTCCTGATTTTCCTAAAAAAATCTTCTGAAAAACAAACTGAAAGCATAAGAAAAAGGGGTTTGTATAATTGCAAGTTGCAACCTCCAAGGTTTATTACTAGGAGGACTCACACAAGGTCTGCAGATGGAAAGAGGCAAATTGACATCTGTAAACATCCCCCCAGGGCATGGTTTAATAAATTAAGCAAGGTTGATGAGGATAGAAGAGAACGATGTAAGATAACTCTGCGCTTGTCAAACAGAGGTCCAGTACATTTGTTATCCTCAAAAGCTCACCTAAGTAAGCACTTCCATGTGAAGGATTGGGCGGCAACATCAACAACACCTACCTTCCACGAAACAAATGTATTTTGATTTTTCACAGATATTGGTACACTTTCTGGAATCTGTACCCACTTTATTCTTCATTATAACACAAAGCTTGGGAAAGACAAGGGTGAAACATTTAGGACCCCAAACCATGTGTTTCACTGTAACCTGACATTGTTTTTATTTCTGCAGTCATGAACGATTTAACCCAAATTGAAGGGAACTCTTGGTAAAGATTTAACGTTCAAACTATCTCAGCATCTTCATGTCAGTCGGCTAGTCAAGGGATCAAACGCAGGTCGAATTCTGATCGACCCGAATCCAATTATAACCATAAGAAGACATCACAAGGAACAATTCAATGGTGGACAAGGAGTCCAACACAATGATGTTCAAGAAAGCGTACAAGAAGCAAAAACAAAAATTACAAGCCACGTGAAGCTTTCCAACTTGCTCTAATACAAAAGAGAGGAGTATCTTCAAACTTCTTAGCCGTTGAAGTCCAAAAAGAAGCCAAAAAATGAAGTATATCTCATGACCCCTCAATTTATTCATATTTATCCTAAAAATACTCACATCCCATTCTTTCCAAATCACCCACAAAGTAGCAAAGAAAGTATTGTGCCAAAGAAACTTTCATTTTCTATTTCCCCCAAACCCCACATCATTTAAACGAAAAAAAAAGATTTCATATCCCTACTGGCGACCCAAGAAAAATTCTCAAGGTCAAAAAGCTTACTCCAAAGTCCTTGCGCCAAAGGGTAATGCAAAAATAAGTGATCCACACTCTCATAATCACCCTTACACATAATACACCATTGCGGTTGAAGATAAAAATTAGTTCTCCTCTTTTGAAGAACCTCATTGTTACTAATTTTATCAGTGGGCAATAAGTGGGCAATAATCGACGCACAAACTTGCATCTTTAAAGGCACCTTAATCTACCAAATATTCAATGATGGTTCAAAAGAAACAAGGGTTCATCAATTAAAAACTCAAAGAAATATTTACAAGAAAAGACACTCATTGTATTACCAATCCAATACCTCCTATCCTCCAAATTAGGAGTCAAAAAAATTATTAAGCATGGAGAAAAGACTCATCAATTCCAAATATTCCCTATCATTAAGATTCCTACTACGAAAACTAAAATTCCAAGAAATTAGTTGAGATTATGACTGAACCATAGATGCAATCCAAACACCCTGATAACAAGAAACCCGATAGAGGCGTGGAAAGAAACTAGAGAAAAAAGACTCACCAATTAGAAAATCTGCTTCCGAATTCGATTCGTTTATCCATCGGATTCAATTTTCATTGTCCATATTCAATTCCATTAAGAGTTAGATGTTTAATCCAAAAATACGGTCCAATCCAACAAAATAATAACTGAATCCTAGACCCATTTCTCCTTGATTAAGGTTCAATTTAATATTTTTAAACAATCATATACTCCAAAAGCTTATCCTGTTGGAGAGGGTGACTTAAGCATTTATATTTCAACACGCCTCCTCACGTGCATGCTAGATTTTGTGTCTATCACGTGAAAAATCTTTTAATAATTAGAGTGGGGCGAAATTCAAACACAAGACTTTCTATTTTGATACCATGCTAAATAACCATGTACTCTAAAAGCTTAAACTGTTGGAGATAATGTAACTTAAGTATTTATACATATCAATTCCACAAATTAATGAACAATTTCATCCCATTGCACATACAATTTCATCAAATAATTCATGATTTCTGCAAAAACAATAAAAATAACAAATCAGATCCGACCTAAAATATGGTCGTAGGTCATGGATCTCGATTTGTCCATGAGTTAGCTTTTTATGGCAACCTTATTCTCTGAGAATTTTATCCACTGTTGTATGAACATCGGAGAATCAACGTCTTATTCTCAGATGATGAGGAGGTTGAACAACAGTTAGATATAACAGGGTAGGTGGTATTAGCGCAAGGCAGATCAAGTTGAGGGGATGGATTTGGGCTGAAGGGGCTGTGAATCGGAACATGGACATGAGGCGCAGATTGGAGATACACAAGAAATAATTCAAGAGAGAGAGGGAAAAGGGCACAATAGAAGATTCTGGCCCTCCAAAGCAGAAAGAGAAAGGAGATGGAAATGAAGAGAAGAGAAGAAAGAAAACAAAAAAGGGGAAGAAATAGAGAAGGAAAGGACATGGGAAATGTGATTTTGTACTTTCACTTTTACAATTTTGCACAAATTTCGAACCAATATAATATATCATCTTTATGTGTAATCAAACATTCATTTGCAAGCGTTTCAAATACATTATTCCTATATTTACTTAGATTATTTGATTATATTTTGGATTGAGTTCCCAGTGGAATGAGCATATCCATATCCAAATTAGATAATAGTGATCTAATAGGATTCGGATTAGTCGATTATAATTCAGTGCATATCCGACTAAAGGGATTCTGGTTCGTACTTAATAGTGGATTTGGGGTCAAAATCGAATCTATTGATAGTCCTACAAGTTAGCGTCTTTACAAATATTGACTATTGTTGACAATATTGATGAATAATACTTAGTTTCTCCACATTGTTAGTATAACTTGGTTACTTAGGAATACACAATCAAGTGCAGCTGCCGAACGAAGGGCAATGGCTCATGTGGCTGAGAACACTATTAGAGAGAAGAGATGGATGGTCCCAAAGGTAGCCAAGGTTAGCTTAGAGGAAATTTAGCATGTAAAAAGTGGAGTTTGCCCACTCGGAGTGGTCCCCATCCGCTTCTCTCACTCTGTGTTTTGTTGCAGCCACAACCCACCTAAAGCCCCATTACACAAGACTGGCTTACCTAAGGACACCGAAGAGGCTTAATTGAACCTAGACCAGAACCCATGAGTCCCAATGCCTCCACTAACAACCCCCTTGCTCGTAACATACCAAATGTCCATGAGCTACCTGCTTCAAACATCCCTACTTTGTCCTTAGAAGCCTCCATTCATCAACAGCCTCAACCAATTCATTCTCAAAGCCCCAATGGATACCAAGAACTCAATGAAACAACTTATGCTGCCAGACTCCTAAGCTTGAACCATCACTTCCTTCACTTTCATAGAATTTCATCATCTCCTTTACTGCTCTTAATTAATCATTCTTTTTTTGAAAAATAAAAATAAAAGCAAAAAGACCCAGAGTGGGTCCCCATCCGCTTCTCCCACTTTGTGTTTTGTTGCAGCCACCTAAAGCCCCATTACACAGGACTGGCTTACCTAAGGACATCAAAGAGGCTTAATTGAACCCAGACCAGAACCCATGAGCCCCAATGCCTCCACTAACAACCCCCTTGCTCGTAACCTACAAAATGTTCATGAGCGACCAACTTCAAACATCCTTACTTTGTCCTCAGAACGCCTTAACCATAGTTATTAGTATCGTACGATACGTGATACGTATCGTACGATACGCGATGATACACCTGAAAAACGATATGTATCATTTTTGCACTGTATCGTTTTTGCACCGTATCGTACGATACACGATACGATACGTCCGATATGTGACGATTTTTTTTTTTTTTTTTTGGTTTTTTGGGGCTGAAATGACATTGTTTTACCTTAAGACTTATTTTTAAATCACTAGCCAGTAAAACAACATCGTTTCAATAGTTGTGGTTAAAAAAATAAAATAAAGTGTTGTTAATGTTATTCAATTGAGCTCAAAATTCCTGATTAATATTAAAGTTGTTGAAACAGTTGATGTTAGAAGTTTAAATTAGAGGTCTGTACACGTTGATATTACTGAACTATATAAATAATTATTTAAAAATTAAAATTGCGCATATCTTACGATACACGATACGATACACTATTTTTTTAAAACGATACGCGATTTGACAACTATGGCCTTGACCAATTCATTCTCAGAGCCCTAATAGATACCAAGAACTCAATGAAACAACTTATGTTGCCAGACTCCTAAGCTTGAACCATCACTTCCTTCACTTTCATAGAATTTCATCATCTCCTCTACTGCTCTTGATTAATCATTCTTTTTTCGAAAAACAAAATAAAAGCAAAAGCACTAAACAGTGGCAAAACAGGAGAGCTATTGCCGTAGATGAGGAGTATAAAATGTTAATTATCTTTAATTCTTTATACATTACAATCAGCCAAACCATGCTAAACACAAAAAGAAAAAACAACACAATAATAATAACAACGTAGGACCAAAGATACAAAGCTCAACATAACTATTCAGAGAAACTTAGAAGTAATTTTAGTAAAGATGATGTATGTCTTGTTTTGACATTCTTTAATCTGTGCTACATCTGTTCTACACAATCTCCATACTATGTATCTGATACACTATGAAGATTCCAAAATATCCTCAATAATGTTGAAATGCTTTGTGCTAGGATATGTAACACAAAAAAGTCATATTAGTGTGCCAAGTGCAAGTGTAAAGTGCCAAAACTCATTACGAATGATGTGAATCTACAAATGAAATCATAATTTATTTTAATACTCACTTTTGTCATCCTTTGCTTCTTTCATCCTACCAATTGGAACATCAAACTCCAATCCTTCAAGTCCTGCCAACACCCATTGCGGAGCGCTCTTGAGCCAGAGTGCAAGACCACTATCCTTGTGTTTAAAATCAGGGTGTTTGGCTTTCACCTACAATGCAAACAAAAGAAGCGTAAATTTCATCCGAAACAGTATATCAAATGTAGAAGAATTATCCGGAGACTGGTGATCACCAATCCATTGAGCTTGTTTTCACGATGATCCCACCATTGTTTGGGATTTTTTATAAGATCTCTCCAAGAGCTCAATGTTAAGTCACCATCCTTCATTATGCTAGCTGGAGAGACAGAAAGAGAGAGATATGAATTTATTCTGAACGTTATTACAAGCATCAACAACATAATCAGATAATCAACATGAACCACAATAAAATGAGATCAAATACTGTACGACATTCCAGTTTCAGGCAATTCTGATTGATTTAATGACACAAAGTTAAAGATCCTTCTAAAATCAATTCTCAATTGATTTAATGACACAGGAACTGTGCATGGATTACGTGCCCTCTCATATCTACTGCAACTGTTTTTTTCTTTAAGTTTCTTTACTAAAATTGCTATGGTTCTAGTTCTTACTCTGTGTGGGCATTCTACCTGATATTTCTAAGTTTAAGTAATATTTTTCTTATCCCTCTTTATGGCAACACCTTTCTTTCTCTAACAAGAGTAACCAACATCAAACTTGCTAACAAAACTTGTAAGTTTGTTTGAATTCGATTCTATTATGCCATGGCCTAGCAGAATCTTAATACGATGAAAATTATAAAGATGAATACTTTACATGATCTGATAAAACTGGGGGAGAAATTCTTCACAGAATGACTAGACAATAAACTACTAATTTCTTAGACCGAGAAATATATCACATAACAGAGGAGAGAGAAAAGGAATAAAGAGCAGAAAGTGCTATGAAGAGGGAGGGCATGTCACATCTTCCAGGCCTCTTTCACCCAAGCAAAAAAGAACGAGAAAAACAGATCCAAATAAGGGGAGAAAAAAAACAGATCAAGGTGCAATGGTCAAAAGCATGCGTCTGATGAAAGAAAAGACAAGAAAGAAATGAGAAAAGCAATCAGACAAGAGAGCTCAAAGTTCTTCCAAATAGTTGCTATGAGAGGCTTCATCCCTTTTCACATGCACAAGGCATGTGTATGCTTTTTTAAAGCCTACAAACAAATTAAATTTGAATAAACTCATCCCATCAGGTAAAGCAAAAAAGACTTATACATAATCTAAAACCCAACAAAACTCCTACCATACACTGATTTACATGTCAACCTATAATGGGCCTTGAATATCATCAAACCCCTTTGTGGAAGATAATTCAACCCCTAATCGTGATTCTTCAAGAACGAAAGAAGATATTTATCTTCATACCGTTGATGAATGTGCATCTCTGTTGCAAAACTAATATTGCATGGCCCAGTGTTCTTCAAGAAAGAATATAGTTCCCAAATGGGAATGGGAAGAAAGATCGAATGACAAGGGAAATCCAGATAAAAAAACAACAATCGAGAATATAGGTATACTGATAAAGGATAAGAGGAGTTGAAGAAAAGGCGATCAAAGATAAAATAGGACAAGTGGGTGGCAAGGAAAGAGAGAAAAAGATAGGGAGCAGCTGCAAAGACAAACTGGAGGGAGAAAGAAATCATGCTTCGTGCCCAGAAGAGTAAAAACCCAAAAGACATTCTCAAACTAACTTAATCGACATAGAAACAAAATATTAACCAAATTTTTTTAAGCGGCAATATTAACCCAACTTCTACTGCTTAACCCACTGAGAGTCTTAACAATTATAAGCAAAATCCTGATTAAGACCTCATTGGTCCCTCGTAAACAATGCTGCATCAATCATAGTTTTATTTTCAGTTTCCAAAGGAAAATAAGAGTCTTTGACATCAAAGCCAATCCAAAAACTCTATCGTCTTTGTTGAGAGCATTATTATTATATTGTTATCATTTAATATGGTTGTAATAAGTATACCTCTCTAAGGGTATACTAGTCTTTTGTGTTTAAAGGTAACTATAAATACAAGTTAGAGAGTGAGAAGTAGGGTAATCTAGACTCCTATCTGCCTCTCTCATATTGTGTTCATTCTCTCCATCCTTTAAACCCAACATGGTATCAGATCATTATTGATCCAATCTGAAATTTATTTTTTGATACTAAAAATTTGAGCTCAGGATTCTTGTTCTTCTCTTCTCATTTTCTCTTTGTTTTTCTTTTCCTCATTGGTCCCGTATAATGTGCAACCCACGACTATGGTCTAGGGTTTGTGGATGATGGTTGAACATCGATGCCATAGTTCATGTATGTCCATGCTTTGAAATTGAGGCAATGTGATCAAAAGAGTGTTGAAAATTGATTCAGGTACAATTCTGTCGTCGAAACCCTGTTGGGTGTGCTGTTGTAGTCGTCGGTGATCTGTTGTGTAACGTCATCGCTACCGGAGTAGTCTCTCGAGGTTATGTGATCTTGAGTTGGTTGTGTCGTAGTGTCACTAGAGGTCTGTAATGGAGATGATGTTGTCGTCACAGGTCTGGTGTGGCATCAGTGTAGTGCACCGTCGATAACTAGGGTTCCATTGAACCCATCGCAGTAGAGAAGACGATATCCAAGGCATCCGGGTCAGATTAGGTCATGGGCTAAATTAATTGGCAAAGCCTAATCAGATTTGGACTCAACCCAAGCCCACTATCAAGCTTAGCCCAAGCCTTCAAGTCCATCCACTATGTTTTGGTCCAGCCCAGGTTCCATTCTGTTCAGTCCCAATTCAGCCCAAACTGGGTCAATTCATCCAGTTTATTGAGGTTCAGGTCCTGATTAGGCCAGTTTAGTCCGGTTCATTTGATTTTATAACCGATTCCCTCCAGTTCTGTGGGTTTCCAACAGGTTCTGTGATTTCCAGCCGGTTCAGCGACAATTTTACAATCGGTTCATCTGGTTTTCTAACCGGTTCACTCCAGTTCTATGGGTTTCCAATAGATTTTATGATTTTCAGCTGGTTCAGAGACAGTTTTACACTAGGTTCAGCTTTCAGTGTGACTAGTTCAGCCCTCCCTTCCACAAATCGGTGATTTTGCACTATTCAAGTGACGATTTTTGCATAATTTGGTTTACTTTGCTTTGGTTTGTCTCCAAATCTATGATATTACTATGGAACCCAAAGCTGATACTCCATCTCTTGCCCCAACCTTGTTGTCACCGACACTTTCCCCGACTACTCTTCTTAATGCTCCCATGACTTCTGTCAAGCTCAATGGGACTAATTGTGTTTTATGGTTCCACTCAATCCAAGTCTTTGTTAAAAGCAAATGCCTTAAAAAGTATTTAGTGGACAAGAAACCCAAGGAAAATGACTCTGGATTTGATCAGTGGGAACAAGAGGATGCACAGACTATTTATTTACTGTTGAATAGCATTAAGTCTCGTATCAACTCTACCTTGCTTTATCTTGATACTACCAAGGAAATTTGGGATATTTGGCACTCATGTATTCTGGCACGCGTAATTTTATTTATACTTATGAGGTCTACAAACAATATTTTTGCATTGAGCAGGGTATTCTGAGTTTAGAAGATTATTATTCTAAAGTTAGGGGAGTCTGTGAGGAATTGAGGGTTTACCACCCGTTCACCATTGATGCTAAACTTTTGCTACAATAGCGTGAGGATATGGATGTTGTTCGTTTCCTTGTTGGTTTTGGTTTGAAGCCTGAGTATGAGTCTATCTGTGTCCAAATCTTAGGTGGCCCTAGCTTTCCATCTCTTCTCGAGGTCTTTTCCCGTTTACAACGTACTACTTTGTCTACTGACCATTTGACTTCAGGCATTGATCATGGCTTTTAATCTGACCTTTCAGCCCTTGTTGTCTCTAATGGCAATAGTAGTTGTACTCGAGGTGGATGTAGCAATCATGGTGGTGGTTGTGGTTGCGAGGCCCGTAGTGGAGGCTGTAAAGGTCGTACTGGTACTCGTGTATATACTCATTGTAGTCGTACCAATCACATTGTTAATTATTGTCAGGATTTACATGACAAGTCATCTCGTTCTACTAATCAAGTCTTCTATCATGACGATACTTCCTCATTGTCTACGTTCAGCTCCTCCTAACTCTGAGTTAGTTACTATTACGCAAGAAGACTATGTTCAGTTCATGTCTCAACAACAGACAGTTTCATCTTCCTCCACAATTACTTTTGTTCGGTCAAGTACTGTTTCCATTTGTTTATTGTCCTCCACTTGGAGTCCTGTATCATAGATTCTAGCGCTTTTGATCACATGACTAGTTCGCCTGTTGTCTTTTTACTTATCATTCTACTATTTTCCCTCATAATGTTACTAATGGTACTTCCTCTAAGGTTTCAGGTTTGAGGACTACTCAATTGAGTCCTGATATATTCTTATCATCTGTTTTATTTGTCCCTCAGTTTCTCTTCAATTTACTCTCCATTAGCAATATTACTTACTCGCTTAATTGTTAAGTCACATTTTATCCTTCTTATTGTGTTTTTTAGGATCTTTAGACGAAGAGGAAGATTGGTACAAGGCCTGAAGCTGGTGGTCTCTTACTTTGACCTTGATCCCTCTCCTCGTGCACTTCAGACCTCATCATCTCCCTTTCAGTGGCATTGTCGTCTTGAACATCCCTCTCTCCAGAATCTGATACTTCAAGTTCCTAGCATTAGTTATGTGTCGTCTGTGTATTGTGAAGCTTGTCAACTTAATAAGCATCACCATACGTCCTTTTAGTCTTGAGTCAATAATCATGTATCTAGTCCATTTGACATTATTCATCAAACTTCATGTGACTACACATATCAACAAAATGGTGTAGCGAAGCGTAAGAATCGTCATCTGTTAGAAATGACTCGCTCTCTTTTATTTCAGATGAATGTTCCTCAATATTTTTGGAGTGATGTTGTTTTTACTACTTGTCATCTCATTAATCATATGTCATATTCTGTGTTAAATCAACAAAATTCATATTCCGTCCTTTGTCTCAATTCTCCCTTATTTTCCTTACCTCCTAAGGTATTTGGGTGTGTATTGTTTTATTCATAACTTGGGTCCCAAATTTGATAAACTTGACCCTCGTGCTACCAAATGTGTCTTTCTTGGTTATTCTCGTACACAGAAGAAGCATCATTGTTCTATTTCCCCACTGCACAGATACTTCACTAGTGCTGATGTCACATTCACTGAATTGATCCCATATTTTCAAATTTTGATCCTCCTCTGGACCTTAACTTTGGGCAGTCACCTCCCCCCCCAACCTCTTCTCTTACCCTCTATTACTCCACTACCTACTGTGCTACCCCCGCTTCTTCTTCTACCCCGCTCCGTGTATACTCTTGTTGTCCAAGATCAGCCCCTACCATCTTCCTTGTCGTCTTCTGATCCTAGTCCCTCAGCCACTTTTGAGTCTTTACCCGTTGCTCTTCATAAAGGTACTCAATCTTGTGTTACTAACCATCTTATTTGACTATTTCTAATTTTGTTTCTTGTGATGTATTGTCTCCTGCCTTCTCTTGCTTTACATCTCAGTTGTCTATTATTTTTATTCCAAAGACATTACAAGGTACGTTATTTGATCCAGGTTGTAAGGGAAGTTGGGGAAGTGAAGATGGATGTCTTGCATCATAATGGGACTTAGGGTCTTGTTTCCTTACCCTCTGGTAAAAAGACTATTGATTGTCGGTGCATGTATACCGTCAAAATTAACCCCGATTCTACTAAGTGCCTCAAAGCCCGAGTTGTTGCCAAAAGCTTTACTCAAACCTATGTCGTTGATTATGAGGAGACATTTTCTCCTGTTGTCATGATTTCTTCTATCCATGTATTGATTTCTTTAGTTGCTAATCTTGATTGACCATTATTTCAGCTCGATGTCAAAAGATGCCTTTTTACACGGTGACTTGGCTGAGGAAGTCTACATGGAGTAGCCACCTGAGTTTACTCAGGGGAGTATCATAAGAGTGTGCCGGCTAAAAATATCTCTATATGGTTTAAAACAGTCACTGAGAGCATAGTTTGGTAAGTTTTCAAAGACAGTTTTAAAATTTGGTCTTCTCAATTGTCAGCCAGGCCATTCTATTTACCACAGACAAACCAATGTAGGGTATATTCTATTGGTTGTTTATGTCGATTTTATTGTAATTACCAATAATGATTTTGAGGATATAGCAAAGTTAAAAATCTTCCTGCAAGACCAATTTCATACTAAAGACCTAGAAAAACTAAGGTACTTCTTAGATATTTAAGTTGCTAGATCTAAGTAAGGCATTTATTTATCTCAAAGACAACATGTACTTGACATGCTAAGGAAGCGGGCTACTAGGTGATAGACCCGTCGATGTTCCTATGGATGCAAATCAAAGGTTGTTGATGGATTATGGTGTATTGTTTGAAAATCTAGGTCAGTATTGCTCGTTGGTTGGAAAGTTAAATTATCTCACTATTACCAAATCAAATATTGTCTACGCAATTAGTGTCGTGAGTCAATTTATAGGATGCCCTAGAGTACCACATTGGGATGTAGTCATTCGCATTCTTCGATACCTCAAACGTGCTCTGATAATTGGGTATTATATCGAGTTAATGGACATCTTAGAATGAAAGGTTTTACAGATGCTGATTGGGCTAGTTCTCCCTCGGATCAAAGTTCACCTACTAGTTATTGTATATTCTTGGGAGGTAACGTCGTTATATAGAAAAGTAAGAAACAAACAATGGTAACATGGTTCAATGCTGAGGCCGAGTATAGAGCAATGACACATACAACTAATGAGTTAACATTATTACCACACTTTCTTTGAGAAATTGATTTTCCAGTTCAATTTCTCTTACAATTGTTCAGTGATAATCAAGCAATTCTTTATATTGCTGCCAATCTCGTATTCTATGAGAGGATGGAACATATTGAAATTGATTGTCACTTATTCGAGACAAGATACTAAATGGAGATATTGAAACAACATTTATGAAATCTGAGGATCAGCATGAAGATATGTTCACCAAAGCATTGAGTCGCACTAGTCTTGCAGCTATTGGATTAAATGATAGATATAATATAGTTTGAGAGGGAGTATTGAGAGTATTATTATTATACTGCTATCATTTAATATGATTGTAAGAAGTGTATCTTTCTAAGGGTATACTAGTCTTTTGTATTTTAGTAGCTAACTATAAATGCAAGTTGAGAGTGAGAGGTAGGGTAAGTTAGACTCTTCTCTGCCTCTCTTATATTGTGTTCATTCTCTCCATCCTTTAAACCTAACGATCTCAAAATCTAGTGCATTTAGGGCTAAGTTAAAAAGATACAAATAACATAAAAAATTGTAGTGACTTTTTCAAACAATTGGCAGGCTCATCAAGCCCTTGGAAAATCTTTGCTTTAATACAAAATCCGATGCATTTTGGCTCTCACTAGAATTTCATCAAACAAATGATAGATCGGACACATCATAAGTACACAAACCATACATAAGTGGTTTGCCAAAAAATTCCGATGATGTTTGCCAAAAACACAAATTTCACCAATTCGATTGTCATAATCATATAAAGGCAAACCAGAAACCGAAATCAAAATTTCAATCCGGGGGTTGATGTGCGTGGGATTGCTAGTCCCACACAGACCAGACATGGTTGCTGCCCTAACTCTTCTCCCCCCCCCCCCCCCCCCCAAAAAAAAAAAAAACCCCAAACAATCTCTTCAAGAAGTCTGTGAGAAAAAGTGAATAGGACTTTCGAAATTTTCTTGCACTTCAATTCCTAATTTCAAATCCTACACTTTGTAAATAATGTCAGAGTCTTGGTGCCAAAACAGTTTCCGTTGCAACCTGGTCAAATAGATGACATCTGGTCGACTAGGAGACTCTACTGGCTAAAGGGCTAGTCGACTAGGTTCTTCTGCAGAAACCCCTTATGTTCTGTTCTAAACCTATTTTTCTTCATTTTTACTTATTCCACCTTTCAATCCAAACTGTACCTGTTTTCCCTTTTCACTAAAATTGTGTAAACATCCACAAAAATAGCCCAATTCATGTGGCCAATCCAATGGGCAATCTCTGCTTCAATCACAAATCATCTGTATTCGCAAATTCATCATGATATAACAATTCACTTTCCAACTCATGAATGAAATCTTGTAAGCATGTAAAGCAGACATGTAAATTTTAGTCAGGCTTAACACAAATGACCACAAGGTGTTTAGTGCGTCAGGCAACCCCTTCACCTACATCCTTTCTTCCAACCAGCTTGGTTGACCCTCAACTCTACTAGAATGGGTCATCTAGGCTAACCCAACAACCTAGTGATCTACCAATGGACAAACCACTAGCCAACTTAGAAATTACCTTTTCGTAAGATAACTTGTCAACATGCCTTGAGAGCCATCACAAGGAACTTGACCAAAATCTATCGGGGGTTTTCATAGGTTAACCAACAACAGTCTATACCTCATAGGTTAACCAACAACAATCTATACCAACCAATATCACAATAGGTCTTCCCTAGGCTCACCATAACATACTATCGTAGGTGAACCAACAACAGTCTATACCGACCAATATCACAATGCGTCTTCCCTAGGCTCACCATAACATACTATCTCCACTAAATCCATCCGCACTCCTGCAATTAATTCACTACTAAGTATTTAGAGGTTCACTCGTGGACCAAGACTTTTGATATGTATGCAAAGGTAATTGTGTGGTAATCAAAGTGTCTAGCTTAATAAACTCCCACTGCACAAACTTTCTCTTTACATGTATGCAAGGGCAATTATACCTCAATAAATGAAGGCTACCCACTGCACAAACTTTCTCTTCACTATGCTCGAAAGTCAGCCACCCTTGATGATGACAAAAACATGTAAACTCCCACCAAGCTTCCTGAAAACTCTCTAAATGTGTTTACGACATTGGGCTCTCGAAATCATCGGCTCGCCCATTGAAAATGAGGGGTAATATATATACTAGGTACATATGATGGCTCAAACAGGCCACAACACAACATGGAGATGCGGACACGGCATTTGTAAAAAAAATAGGACAGACACGTCAAAGATACGTTACATTATTATGTTTTCTATTCAAATTACACAATTTATCATAAGCATATATATAATGATAATAATATTTATAAGAAATTTAGGGAAATGTATCTTTCATCATGATTACAAACGAGATACCAAAATGTCTACAAAAGAAAGGGCCCTTTCAAAAAAGATTTATGCACGAGGTTCTTCTCCAACATCAATAATCTAGAGGAACTTTGTGTTATTGTTAATTTATGGGGATGTATTCAAATATGATTGCGCAGAATTCTTCAACTCTGGTAAATCTTATGTTTAGTCATCTAGTGGGAATTTTTAAACTAAAAGACCATAGTAATAGTAGTCAATAATCATCCATTTTTTTATAGATGCGTTGCAAACATACATAATTACAATGATTGCTTTCTTCTTCTCAAGTTGCAAACATAAATGATTACAATGATTACTTCCATCTTCTCAAATTTTTTTAGCTATACTTTTATGCATCTTATTCTTTTACTAGTAAACTTTAAGTTCAACTTTAACATCATTGGTCTAAATAAATACTTTTTTGTCAAATGTTTAATCTTCGTTAAGTACATGTCAACATAGGTTTATAGTTTACTAGTAGATATAGACTAAAAAGGTGTTAGACACGTCACTAAAGAAATGTCAAACACGTGTAATTAAAATTTTACCATTTAGTATTGGACGAATAAAAGAATATCAGAATGTGTCCGACACCTTCTTCAAAGTGCAGCTTCTTAGCTGACAGCTTAGTAACTAGCTCCTTGGCCGGTCAAATAGACCCTAGGCGACTATGTCTAACCACTAGTTGACTAGCTTTTGTTCCTGTGCAACAATTTTGCTATAATATTTTCGAACCGGCTAGCCAAACATATAAGACGTGGTCTACCTTATAGGCTTCCTAAACTTTAAGACTTGTCCCTTTGATGCTCAAAATCTCTTAGTTGATGATGCTTCTTGTGCCTTAATGTCTTCAAGCTTGAGACTTACATCGGGTTTTTTTTTCATTTGTTTGCTAGTGTTCATCTTATAACTATAATACAAATCATGAAATTACATATCTATGAAGCATTCGCACGTTATTTTTGCATATATATTAGTGTCCGACGTGTTTGGGACACATTTAATCCATCCCAATTACGTGTTGAACACGCAAAATAGAGTTTTTAATTTTTTTATATAATTTTGAACTTCAGACATGTTATGAATGCATCCAGACACGTTAGCGAGATGGGGACAATATTGTGATGGTTTGCAATCTCTTGAGAACAATCACCACTGTTTTTTTGCAACATTCAACAAAATGAAGGTATATCCCATAATGGGAAAAAACAATAACGTATCGCATGAAGAACTTAGTGTAAGGCCCCGTGTATTTATTTAAAGATATAATAGATTGTTACGTATGATATTGTGTTTGTTAAATTATTGTCATGAAGTTCATTCCAAAAATTGATGTGTTATAAGTAAGTGAGACGTTTGGGTGACTTGACATTTTTGGGGTGATCATTCTTAGGATAAATTGAGTAAGTAAAATTTTAGATGTCTTTGGGTGAAAATAACATCAAAAACGGATTTGAAGCGTCGCAAAACCTAGGGGAGATATTCCAGGATCAAACACATTTTGGAGAAAAATCGAAAAGAAAATAATTTGACATTATTTTAGTATTTTGACCATTATTTTTTACCCCAATGTCCGATTGAGCTGATCTTCAAGTATTGGAAAGAAAACTTCAACATCTATAAAAGTGTATTTCATGAAAATTTCGTGAATCAACATCTAAATTAGATCAAAATTAGCATGAAATTTTGGGGCAAAAAGTTATCCGCGTCCGGACGAAAAAAGTGCATCTGACGCAAATTGAAAATTTTGGATAGAGAGTTGGCATCGTTTGGATGTAAATTTTTTGTCCAGACGCACATGCGAACTAGGCCCCAATTAGGTTTCGCTATTTAGACTGATTTTTGACCTATAAATACCCTAAAAATCAATTTTAGTATTTATTTGCATATTCCAACCCTACAAAACCTAAGAGAGGCTTGAAGAGAGAAGAAAGGAGAGGAGAAAGAGGAGATCGAACTAGAACAAGAGGAGATCGAGCTAGAACAAGAGGAGACCTACATATAGGAAATCACACAAAACACTTTAGGATCAAGCTTATATGGAATCAAGGTAGGGTTTCTTTCCTTTCTCTAAACATCGAGGCTAGAGCTATATGTATATGATTTTTGACTCGTACTCGTATAGATATTATAGCTCTACAATTGTTCTGATTTCCTTGCAAAAGCATGACTCAATTTGTTAGAAAAATACCTAATTTAAATCCAATGTGCATTTGTAGTTCATAAACCCTAAATCTTGAATAATGACTATTTGAGAATGTTTCTTTGCGATCTCATCCATGTTTTTATTGAAATCTTCCATGTTTTAAGAATTCTGAAAAGTATCTTTTATTGTATAATTGATTTGTTGAAAGAGCATGATTTAAACCTCTTGTATTGGTGGGTGTAATGAACTAGAATGCACTCGAACTGATATCACAGAGTGTATAGATGTGTTTCTTACCTAGAGGGGTTTGAAGGTTTCTTATCACTCTTAAAATTTGGGGCATGACACTTAACAACATTGCATCACATAAAACCGGAGGTTATGCCTTGTTTCTTTAGGAACTACCAAGGAGAGCCAAAATTTTAGAGAGGGCGAGAAATGAGAATATAGATATAGAAAAAATGAAGGACTTTAAAGAAAAGAGAAAGAGAATAGTGGGTTTGAGATCACATATGGAATATTTTTTTTTTATTTGCCACTGTTAAGTTAAGAAAATTAACAAAATATTAGAGAAAGACGGAGAGTGGTCAAAACTTAACCTACCTCTCACAAACCACTTGTATTTATATTTAACTCGTAATCATACAAAAGACGTATATACCCTCTAGTATTTACATAATACCCTAATACTCTTAACACTCCCCCTCAAGCTGGACTATATATATTATATAATCCAAGCTTGGAACAAATGGTTGTAAGACGTGTACAACCCAATGCTTTAGTAAACATATCTTCAAGTTGATCTTCAGATCTCACAAATTGAGTCGTAATATCTCCAACTACTATCTTGTCTTGAATAAAATGACAATCAACCTCAATATATTTAATTCTCTCGTAAAATACTAGATTAGCAACGATATGAATAGTTGTCTGGTTGTCGTAGAACAACTGTATAGGATGTTGAATTGAAAAGCCAATTTCCTAAAGAAAGTGTAGTAGTCACGTCAACTCACTCGTTGTATGTGTCATTGTTCTATACTCAGCCTCGGCACTAGATCTCGGTACCACAGGTTATTTCTTACTCTTCTATGAGACAACGTTACCTCCTAAAAAAGTACAATAACCAGTGGTTGATCTTCGATCAGAAGGAGAGCCGGCTCAATCAGAATCTGAAAAACCTACCACTCTAAGATGTCCATTAGCTCGATATAATAGCCCAAGGCCAAGAACACGTTTGAGATATCGAGAATACGAGTAACTACCTCCCAATGTGGTACTCTAGGGCATCCCATAAGCTAGCTTACTATACTAATTGTATAGGAAATATCCGGTCGAGTAATAGTGAGATAATTGAGTTTTCCAACCAACCTGCGATACCGACCCGGATTCTCAAACAGTGCACCATCATCCATCAACAATTTCTGATTCGGATCCATAGGACATCAATTAGTCTGCCACCCAGCAAACCTGCTTCCTCTAGCATGTCAAGTACATATTTCCTCTGGGATGAACTAAACAAATACCCTGTTTAGATCTAGCCATCTCAATACCCAAGAAATACCTGAGTTTTTTCAAATCCTTAGTATGAAATCGGTCTTATAGAAAGGTTTTTAACTTGGCAATTCCCTCTGAATCATTTCCAGTAATCACAATATCATCTATATAAACCACCAATAGATCATATTCGGCATCCGTTTGTCTATGAAACACAGAGTGGTCTGTCTAACATCGAAGAAGACCAAACTCTTAAACTCCATCTGAAAACTTACCGAATTATGTCATCGGTGACTGCTTCAAACCATATAGAGATTTCTTTAACCGACATACACGCTTACAGTACTTCCCCTAAACAGTAAACCCAAGTGACTGCTCTATGTAGACCTCTTCAACCAAGTCACCATGTAGGAACACATTCTTGACATTTAACTGAAACAATGGTCAATCAAGATTAGCAGCCAAAGAAATCAATATACGAATAGAAGAGATTTTGGCAATAGGAGAGAAAATCTCCTCATAATCAACACCATAGGTTTGAGTAAAAAGTCCTTAGCAACAAGACGGGTTTTGAGATGCTCCACAGAACCATCCGAATTAAATTTAAAAGTATACACCCAACGACAACAAACAGTTCGTTTATCAGGAGGTAAAGGAACAAGATCTCAAATCCCATTATGATGTAACGCATCCATCTCCACCTCCATAGCTTTCCTCCAAGCCGGATTAGACAACGCATCTTATAAGTGATTAGGTATAAAGATAGTAGATAATTAAAAGGTAAAATAAGATAAGACATGATACAAAGCATTATATGAAACAAAATGAGCAATAGGATGGTTAGTAACACATGAGCGAGTACCTTTTCGAAAAGCAATACGTAAAGAGTCTAAATTATCTGATGGACCAGAATCAGAAGACAGCAAAGAAGACAGTACGGGCACCTCAGTCGATGGTCGAGGACGACGAGAGTATACACAAAGTGGGGAAGTAGATGGTAACACAGAAGGCAGTGGAATATCTAACGGTAAGGGAAGAGGCGGTGATATAAGAGACAACCCAAAGTCCAAATCCAAAGGCTGAGCAGGTGCCGAAAAATACGGAACAAATTTATCAAAAGTGACATCAGCACTAGTGAAGTACTAACAAAGGGAAAAACTATAGCAACGATACCCCTTCTGTGTGTGGAAGTATCCAAGAAAGACACATTTGATAGCCCGAGGGTCAAGTTTATCAAACTCATGACCCAAGTTGTGAACATAATAGACACACCCAAAAACCTTAGGAGTTAAGAAAAATAAAGGCTTACTAGAGAAAATGACAAAATATGAACTTTGCTCATTTAACACAAAGGATGGCATACGATTAATAAAATGACAAGCAGTGAGAACATCACTCAAAAAACAACGGGAAACATTCATGTGGAATAACCCTGCACGGGTGACTTCCAACAAATGACGGTTCTTGTGTTTAGCGACACCATTCTGCGGAGAGGTGTAAGCACATGAAATCTGATGAATAATGTCAGTTTTACTAAGATAAGCCAAAAACTGATCAAATTCATAATCCTAAGCATTATCAGAATGTAAAATACGAATACGACAACCATACTGGATTTTTATTTCCTTACGAAAGGTCTCAAAAATAGAGAATAATTCAGAACGAGCTTTCATAAAAAACAATCAAGTCACACATGAATAATCATCCACAAATGACACAAAATAAGAATATTTATTATATGAAATATTCTTTATTGGACCCCATACATTAAAATGTACTAACTCAAATGGACTAGACATACGATTATTGACTTTAGACTGAAAGGACACACGGTGATACTTACTAAGTTAATAAAGTTCACAAGACATAGACGACACATAACTAAGATTTGGAACTTGGCCCTTCAGATTCTGGAGAAAATGATGTCCAAGACGACAAATGCCATTGAAAAGTAGACTATGAGGTCTGTAGAGCCTGAGTAGGTGAATCAAAGTAACCGGGAAGAGCCCAAATGCACGAGCAAGAGCTTACCATTTCTTTCTTAAAAGTAATAGAGCCCACCAGCTTCATGCCCCGTACAAATCTTCCTCTTTGTCTTGAGATCCTGAAACACACAATAAGAGGAATAAAAGGTTACGAAACAATTAAGGGAATGGATAATCTTGCTAATGGAAAGTAAACTAAAAGAAAACTAAGGAACAAAAAACACGAAGGATTGGGATATATCAGGACTCAAGTGAGTAGTCCCCAAACCTGAAACTTTAGAGCAAGTACCATTAGCAAGAGTAGTACTGTGTGTGGAAGTAGTAGACTGATAAATAAAAAAGACATCGGACACACCAGTCATGTGGTCAGAAACGCCAGTCTATGATCCAGAGACTACGAGTGGAAGACAATAAACAAGTGGAAGCGGTACCTAACTGGACAAAAGTAGCAGTTGAGGAAGATGGAACAACCTGTTGCTGGGACAAAAACTGAGCATACTCCTCTCGTGTAAGAGTAATTGACCCAGAGTCAGGTGGTGCTAACCTAGGTATAGAAGCAACAATTGTAGTGTCATCCTGCTAAGAAACCTGATTAGCAACATTGGAATGTTTTCCATGTAAATCCCAACAAAAATCAACAGTCTGCCCTCCACAACCACAGTGAATACAGGAACGAGATCCACTACGACCCCCACGACTACCAGTACGGCCTCCAGTACGACCACTGCGGTTACCATGTCTACTTCGATGACCATCACTGTGGCTACTAGGAATCACAAGAACTGAGCGGTTAATGGAAACACCATGATCAATGCCTGAAGAGCCAGTACACAAGATAGCACGCTATAAATTAGAGAAAACCTCAAGTAGAGAGGGAAGACTGGAGCCACCCAAAATCTAAGAGCCAATAAACTCATATTCAGGTTTCAAACCTACCAAAAATCGAACAACATTCAAATCCTCATGTTACTTCTGCCAAACTGCTGCATCAGTAGTGAACAACGGATGGTAGAGCTTCAATTCCTCACAAACTTTCCAAACGTGAGAATAATAATCCTCAAGACTCAGAGTACCCTGTTCCAGGTAGAAATATTGTTTGCATACCTCATAAGCACGGGTAAATTACATGTACCAAAACACATAGTGACCAAGTGATCCCATATGTCTTTGGCAGTGTCAAGATAGAGCAGAGTAGAGCTAATACTAGGCTCAATGCTATAAGCTATTCAATAGTAAATAGATAATCTGAGCATCCCCTTGTTCCCACTGATCATTCTCAGAAGTATCTTCCTTGGGTTTAGGATTCACCAAATATTTCTTAAATCATTTGCCTCTAAGAAAGACTTGAATGGATCGTGACCATAAAATATAATTGGTCCTATTGAGCTTAAAAGAAGTCATGGGACCATTAAGGAGAACCACGGGAGCAGAGGTGGATGGCAATGATAGAGTAAGGGAGGTAGCATCTTGCTTGAGTTCCATAATAGTATAGCAAATAGTAAGAGGGAGAAAGAACCTTAACAAAACGTTAACTGTTGTGGCGGCTGTTGGTTGGTAACTAAGCAAAGAGATTTGCTGGACAAGTGAATTGAACAAGAGGGAATCACTGAACCACTGAACTGAGCAGGGATCAATTGTTGGACTGCTGAACCGGACAAGAGGAGCTCGCTGGACCGCTGAACCGGACAAGAGAAATTCGTTGCACCACTGAACCGGACTGGAGAAGTTCGCAACTGATGAAACCAATCTGAACCGGTGCAAAAATAACTGAATCGGGTCTGAATCGGTGCAAAACTTACTAAACCGTGCTTGAACCGACTTAGAGAGGATTAAACCGAGCTTGAACCGACTTAGAGAGGATTAAACCGAGCCTGAAAAGGCTTGAACTGGTCTGGATGGAACCGGGCTGAACATGGTCTGGGTTGAACTTGGGTTGGACTGGACTTAATCTTGGGTTGTTTTGAACTAGCTGGGTTTGGGCCTTGAGAATAATTTAGACCCTTGGACTTGGGTCCATTAGCCAAACCCGCAATCGACCCGCTCTTGTAGATTCGCCTTCTCCACTGAATAGGGTTTCAACCAAACCCTACTGCCACTGATGTCGACGGCACCTCACACTCAACCAAGATTCATCTTCTCCACTACGTAGGGTTTCAACCAAACCCTACTACCACCAATGTCGACGACGCCGAAACCTATTGCCACCGACCTCCACTGAAATTTTTTTTTTTCTCCAACGGCGTAACACCACACACCGCCACAGGAAGCCTCCACCACAAAGGATTTCCAACAACATAACACCACCACCACCACCACGACGTAACGCAACCACCATGCAGGAACTTCGACAATAGCACCACCACAGCAGTGACACCACACAGTTTATCGTGACATCAACGCCACCACCACGGAAGGACTTCGATAGCAGCACCACCATAACAGTGACACCACGAGTCCAAGGTGATCACAACGCACACACTAAATTGGGTTAATATTTGTATTTAGGATCTTAATGCTCTGATACCATGTTAAGTTAAGAGAATTAACACAATATTAGAGAAAGACGGTGAGTGGTCAAAACTTAACCTACTTCTCACAAACCACTTATATTTATATTTAACTCGTAATCATACAAAAGACGTATATACCCTCTAGTATTTACCAAATACTCTCAACAACCACGAGTAGCTTGTTGATTGTATTTCTCTTATCCTTTTGTCCCTTACACAACTTACCTAAACATCGCTAGTATGCTATAGGCAAGCTTGACCCAAGAAGTTTCAAACAATTTTTTGGGTCTTTACTTATATCACAGTGTTTAGATGTATTTTTTACCTCAACAGGTTTGAAAATTTCCTATCACTCTTAAAATTTGAGGCGTGACACTTAGCAACATTGCATCCCATAAAACCAGAGGTTATGACCTGTTTCTTTAAGAACTACCAAAGAGAGTCTGTTGTTTTACTATGTATGGGTCAACAAATTTGTGAACCCATGACCTATGAAATATGTATTGGACCAAATTTGAGAACTTGTGATCAACTACACAAGCACTTACATGTTAATCAATGTGTCCTACATGTTCCAGTTCTATTTTTAAGAAAATGTTGTTTATGTGTGTCCTTGTACTATCTTGCCCAAGACGTGTCCTTGTCCTATTATGCCAGAACCCACATCCATGACCGCAGTACTTAATGACCAATCCTAAGATCGTAGACCTAACATCACTCTCGCTCTAGTAAAGGTGGTGTTGCCTTTTTCAATGTTACACACCCACATACATACTATGCAAACGCGAACACTCTCTATTATGCCACGTGAACACTCTCTATTATGCTAGAAGCACCCCCGTATACGCCAAGTGGTTTATTTTCTAAAATTAGTCATGGTTCAAAGTGCTTCAATTAATCCTCAAAATTGAATCTTCCAGCTAAATTTGGCTCGGTTCAAGGTGATTTAGTTAATTCTCAAAATTTAAGCTTGTGGTTGAATCTAGGTTAAACTTACAGCTTTTGTGGTTCAATTTGTGTTTAGGGATCAATTGCAGTTAAATTTGGGTTGATGCGGATCACTTTAAGTTAATGCATATGAACAACATTCCGAGGTAGATCTGATTGTGGTCGTGATCATGGCTATGTTTGATTTCGCATGTGTGCGGGTGGATGTGGATGGAGTTTCTAGGAGTGTTTTTCCTTGTGTATGTGGTATGTGATTCTACATGTTTGTGTCTTATATGTGTGAGAAGGGGGTGTTTCTACGTGCTTAGGTTGGGAGAGGGTGTTGCTCTTTGTGTGTAGTATGTCTCTCTTACTTTGTTTTTGTGTGCGTGTATTTGCATGTGTGCGAGAAGTGGTATGGACAATGGGATTATGCTGTTCCAAACATAATTAAGTTTGGATTTGTCATTAACTTCGTTCCAACAAAGAATAATCTCATCTAGGCATTTTTAAGCTTTATTTGTAAAGACTTGTTTTTTCCAATACTGTTTGTACTGACATACCTCATGGGGTGCGAGGTAATCCCCCACAAAATCTAAATAGAAATATCACTCCATCTGACAACATGGCCGGCCAACATTAGCTATCACAACTCATATCAACCTATGCCTCCAACATGTTCAATTTTAAACATATCAATAACTATTTACAGTTGCTGGGCCGCTGGGCTATACAGAAATATATGGCAAGTACAGCATCATATTGCCCAACAAGCTGATCTGCTGATGCCTTCAGGAAATTGCAACAAAGTTGAAGGACCCTAAAAACTTTGTTTTTACCTCTTTTTCAACTTTTTGTTTTCAAGGTTTAGAGAAATTTCCTGAACTATCAAAAATTTATGTAACCATACCACCAAGATTGAACTTAAAAAGGCCCCTCAAAGATTTCATGTATAAAGGTCCGATTTGATTTCAATTATTTTATCATCAATGCCAAAATCCCAGTTGACAACTCACATCTATGATCTTTGGAATTCACTTCACAAGCTTTGTACAGTAATTTAAGTCATATCCTTTTTCGGTAAGTGGTCCAATTTCCCTTCTTTTTTTTTTTTGTTGATGACAAAGAACCTCCACGAGACAGGACCCACCTTGTAGAGTAAACCCAGAATAACAACAATGACTTTTTAAACACTAATATCAATTAAACTCGAGAGTCACCAATCAGAGTGAAATTCAGGACGTCCGAATTTATAGTTCGCCAAAGCTAGCTACATGCTATTGGACTACTTGTGCATGTTCTTTTAGTTATCCTTTATTTTCCCATAAACATCAATCTGGCCATTTGTTAGACCAGCAATATTCCTCTTACTGAATTAACAAAATTTCTTGTGCCAAATGACGTGACACATTCACCCACCACCAAATGTTTATGGAACCCACTTATCTGATGGTTAACCACCATGCCACATCATTTTGTATGGAAAATCTGATGGTGGTTAACATGACTTTATCTTGACAGATTATTACATATTTCTTACTATTTCGTACTTTTTTAGCCAATTGATCAATCAACCTGTGCATTTATGAACAAATAGAAGTGGTCTTTCATACCTTGAAAATCTACCTGATATATTAGACACAGGATCATCTCTCCTCAAAACAGGAAGTGTCCAGTTAAAACTCGATGAAAAAGGCCAAATCAAATTAAGGCATAGAATAAATAATGCACATAAGTCCATCAAAAAAATTTGGTATGAACATTAAGAACATTAGTATGTGAGAAACCAAGATCAGAACAAGCATTTCTACTTCGTAAAATTTCCCCAACCTGAAAAATAAATAGAAAATCATAGTATGCAAGTCACAATCCCCAGATCATGATTGTGCAACTACATTTGAAGTGGTAAAGACTATATTTCAGTAACAAAGCTATTTAGAAACTCACTTAATAAGAAAAAGAATATGATAGACTATGCAACCAGAACATTGATGTTAAAGAAAAGGATGCAGGGATACAAAACGAATCCACAGCTACAACACTCCCTTTCCTGACCCCAATCTCTCAGTGAGCCATGTGTCGGCAAATCAATGCCTGCTTTGTATAGGAAGATGGTAATGGTAGTATAATTAGCAGAAGAGCATTGCTGCTTCCTACCATAGCTACTATAATCCTATAGTGTTTAATATCCATACATTCTCCTACTAGACAAATTACAGTTTCATTTTTTCTGCCAAATCTTTTTCCTTTTTTATTTTTTGATCCGCTGCAAAATGTTTTTCGTTCAGTAAGTGTTTCCTTCTCTCTTTCTCGACATTGATATCAACACAAAAAACCAGAAGTCAAAAAAGAAAAAAGCTTTGGGCTCAGAAAAAGGATCTAATTGTTACCCACGTTTCGAATTTAGGGACGCACTGGCCATCCAAAAATAAAAAGATGAATTTTCTCAACCATGGGAGTATATAAACACTTAAAGCATAGTTATCAAAATTGTAAGATTCGCGATTCGATTCATACGATTCGATTCGATACAGGTACAAAACGATTCGTATCTTATATAAGAATCGTTTTAGTGTTGTATCGCACTTGAATCGTACGATCGATTCGTATCTCACGAATCGCACGATTCAATCACTTTTTTTTAAAACCCAAATTTTTTGCAAAACGAAGTCATTTGGTCTACTAAATAGTAAAACGACTTCGTTTTGTTTACAGAGGAACTCATGTCCTAATAAAAACTCAACATCTTTGCTCGTTTTCTCTCTGACGTCGTTTAAAGCTCGTCTTACGTTGTCTAAAGCTAAAGGTCAAAGCTAACGCTCTCGCATCATCGGTTGATTTTTGCTCTCAATTCTTTCATGAGTAGTTCGTTAGGTTCTAATTTTTTGTTTCAAAATCTTGACTTGTATATTTTCTCCCAATCAATTTTTTTATGTGTTCTTTTTTCATTTATGTTTGTAACCTAATCTATACTGGGTGTCATTATTTTGGTTCTTGAATAGCCATGGTTCTTTAATGAATTTTTTTTTCAAGTTGTTGAATTTGAAAATAGTTAAGTAAAAGATGAAAATGAAGCAAAATGTTAACGTCTTTCCATTTAGATGACGTGATTATGTCAATTGATTATTTTTAGAATGTAATAATGTTCAATATTCAATATTTTGTATATTTTAAATATGTAGTATTATTTTTTATTTTTGTTCAAATTTTTGTGTTGAATCTTACGATTCACGATTCTCAAATTTAGGATTCCGATTCACGATACGAATTGCGATTTGACAACTATGACTTAAAGTACACCCTCTCTATCAGCTTATGCTTTTATAATAATTGATGATTAACATGGTCTTAGATTAGAGGTACTACGTTTGAATCTCACTATCACCCTGATAATTAAAAGACTTGCAAGTGCTTAGTCTAAAATCTAGCGCGCACAAGAGAGGGTGTGTTGTACTATATAAATACTTAAGGCGCATCCTCTAACAATTTAAGCTTTTATATTAGTTGGTGATTAACACCCGCAATGGTTTGAGAACCCTCTACAAGCTTACCTGAATGAGTGACAGCATGTTCTTCTAGCTGGCGTGGTACAAAGCTTTTTGTCAGTTGAGATGAGCCTTGGACAAAGTTTAGGGTATGCGCCATGACCTACATTGTCAAACTTGAATGTCAAATTTCAAAATATTACACAAAGAGATGGAGACAAATGTAGAGAAATAGATGGAGAATATTGGAGGTAGACATGATAGCACACACAGAAAGGCCCAGGATCGATTAATTTACTCTTCTCCCTGAAAAGGGGAATGCGGGAGAATGATTCACACATTACTAAAACCACTAGAATGTGCAAGATGGTATATCCATTAAGTTGTATGTGTGATACCAGGCCATTTTACTAAATCTTCTTGTAGTTGTAGTCAGATACACATTTGAAGAAGATTTAGAAACTGAATGCATGTTGCCATCCCATATAGTTCTTTCTCCTTTTCTTTCTATTGCAGTAATGCAACACAAACTGCACCAGCCATGAGCAGCTCGAGGTTTGTTTTACAGCTTACACATTAACTGAATGAGCCGAGCTTGAGCAGAACCCATATGTTCAATTTTTTAACAAGCTGATGTTGATCTTTAACCTGTTCTCTCTCTCTCTCTGGAGCATCTCCCTATCACAATGTAAGATAAGAGGCTACACAATCTAAGATAGCACCATCTCATTCAGAAACTCAAAAAATGGTACTAAGTAAGCCCAAAGGCAGCCTTTCATCCAAAACAAATAGAACATTTGAAAGAGATTGCTTTAACCTCTCTTTAGACATCAATGACCCCTCAAAGACCCTCCAATTCCGTTTCAGTCCACAGAGATCAAAATAACGTAAAGGAATCAAAATCCACAACTCACGCAACCACTCCCTCGGGCATTCCCCTCCCAATATTCTAACAGCTACTAACAAGAATTAGCCATGCATCACGCTATACTAAACACCAAGAATATCAATGACCACAGCTCTCAGGCAACCAAGCAAAAGAAAAGTAGGTGGCTAACGGAATCCTCCTCATACAAACAGAGAGCATTGATTTGGGAATTGAAAAACCCTCGTCCTCAAATTAGCCAATGTAATAGACATGTTACTGTTCATGCAAAAACTACAGCCTAGGAAGGAGCCTTAGTCTTCTAAATCCATTTCCAAAAGCAAGGAACCACCTCTCCCCCATGCCAACATCTAATAGAATAAAGTCACAGTGAATCACTTATTCTTCTCCCCAGTCCAGCTCACCATGTCTCCCCTGGGCACCGCCATTTCCAACCCCTGTAAATGTTCTAGAAGATCCACCATTGTCTAAATCTCCCAGTCAAATAACTCCCTCTGTCCCTCATGAGAGTAGGATGCCACACCATATTGGCCCTGCCACTGAATAGGCCCTCCCCAACCGGCGCCTCCTTGTTGAAGGGCACACTGAGTGTTGGGGATCTACCAACAAGCATATTCTCTCCACTCCACCAATCCTGCCAAAACCTCATTCTTCCACCATCCTATACTACAAAATACAAACTGAACGTGAAACCAAAACTCCTCCCTCACTGCCACAATACTCCTCCACAAACCCACCCTATACACCCCCGAGATCTATCCTGAGGAATATCCTTCCCATCCACGCCCATACCACCGGTCACTTACCAAATAAAGCCTTGTTAAGCAAGCAAATAGAAAAATCATGGAGCTAGTAACTTGGAAATATGCCTTGATCAGTGGAATAGAGAAGTGTATATCAGTGCAAACAGCAGTTCCACAGCCAATAAAATTGGTCCAGTAGCAGGGTCATGCATTTTATGAAGGCGAAGAGAGCAATCCGTCTGGATGCTTCATTTACCAGGACAATTCTACACTAAGAGGAAGCACAAGATATATTGTTACTTCCTCAGCTCTTAGTTTCATTTCAAAGCTAACATTAGCGAAGTATATTCAAAATAGAAGTTAATCTTCAGCCCAGATGAACAAGCATTATTTCATACAGAATATTTGGGGCCATCCCATGAAACTTGTATCTAGTAACTGCACAATGTGCATGTGGGACAGGAAACTAATACTATATGGGCAACATATGTCAGGTTACACAAGATGCCTGGATGACTCATTAAAAAATAAAGAAGACCCCCTACTGCTTTGATGCATCATTCTCTTTATACAACAAATGAAATTAGAAGAATACAACCCAATGTTCTAAGATAGCTGATGCTCAGAATAAGTTTAAACTAGTCCTAACAACAAACAAAGCCACAAAAATATATGTACTCAAAATCTCTGAATATTCTTATTTTTCAGGGAAAAAACTACATTTAATTTTGTTAACCGTCAAACTTTTCAAATAAAAGAAATGTTGAGATAAATATGAACGGGCATAAAAACAAATGTGGAGTAGCAGAGGAATTGAACATGAGGTAGTAGATGTGTTGGGGGGAAGCCTTCAACTGAGGGGGTGTTTGATAACTCAATTCAGCACTAAGAACTGAATAAATTCCACACCTTTTTAATTAAGTGGGTTTGATAATCATATTTGGTATCACTTAAGTTGTTAAGCATCCCTCATAAAGAGATCAAAATTTTAAGTGGGAGATCTCTTACTTGTTGCTGAACTCTGAGCACGATCAGCGAGATAGGACAGTTCTGCCCTTAAATGTTATATCTAATAACCAAAATCGCAAAAGAGGTCTCTCGACATTATCCATCGGCAGCCGTTCACATTGTTATGGCTGCTTCAGATTGTTTTATTGCTTTCCGTTTCTATTAGTTGAGTTCTTTGTTATTTTTTCACATGCCTTCATTTGATTATTATGTTTGTTAAATTTGAGACCATTGAGAGTTCTTTTAAGGATCCATATAACTTGAATTAATTTGATAACTATGTTTGTTAAATTTGCAATATAATGTGACGGTAGTGATGATCGTTCATTCATTTGTTACATTAGTGATATGACATGGTCTTTTCCTAGATAAATATATGTTAAGCCAAGAGTGGGAGGGGCAAATTGAAAAACTAATTATTTTCAAACTTTAGTTCCTTGTAGTAATCAAACAGCTTGTTTTCATTCAGTAGCTAAATTTCAGTTTTATCAAACATCACATGAGACAACGTGTTCTTAAATATGAAACAATGTAATGCCCTGTTCCACAGAGCATAGGATTCTATAAGCAATTTTTGTACTTGTAAGTTAGACCTATGAAGCACAAACACTCTCAAGAATGTAACGTATACGTGTCGGACAAAGACCCTCTCGGACAAGTGTCTAATACTCTTTTATCCACGTCCATAATTAAATGATAAATTTTAATTTCGAACACGTGTCCGACACTTCTTTGGTGATGTGCCTGACCCTTCTTTAGACCATACCTATTACTAAATAATAAAAATATGTTGACATGTTATCAACAAAGCTTAAAATTTTGACTATAAGTATCTTATATTATGACAAAACATATAATTACCAAGACAAGACATGTTAAAGTCATATTCAAAATATGATAATAAAAGAAAAAGATGCATAAAAGTTTTTAAAAAAAGAGAAATTGAGAAAACAATAACGGTCATTTAAATTATATATGTTGGGTACACGTTGTCTAAAAATAATTGATGATTATTGACTATCACGATGCTTAGTCTAAAAATTCACACTCGATGACTAGACATAACAATTACTTATCATAAAATACTGAATTTCTTATGAATAATATGTCATTATCTCTATATTTTTTGTGATAAATTATATAATTTTATATATAAAACACAATTAACTATAACGTATCTCTAACATATCCGTATCCTACTTTTTTTAGAAATGTTGAGTCTAAATGTTCGTGTCGTATCGTATCCATGTCTATGACAAAACAAGATCCTTTCTAGAAGTGGAGTTGCAATAGATAAATTACAAGTACAGAAAAACAAATAAAGATGCTTTACCCTCAAAAGAATTTCTCTTTGGGTTCAGACTTCAGAGGACAAACAAAAAGTAAATAAACAAGCACCTCCACTTTAAAAGATAGAGAAATGTTTTAAAATGGACAGGAAAAAACTATGCTAACCAGCCCCATTTTCAAGTATCTTGAAAAAAAAAAACTAGTGGTAATTTTTAGACATAATTCCCTCTGTTTCCCATTATACAAAGGCGCTACTAGATTCAAAAAAATATCAACATTTAAATATAAGAAAACTGAACCTCAAAAAACTCAGAGCTAGATTTTTCAACCACTATCACACCCCAAAAGATGTATAGAAAAAAAAGGGTTTGTATATTGCTAGTAAGAACTTCTGAGCAAGCTCAACTGACTATTTTAAAATAACAATGTTGCAAAAAAATTACACCTCAGCCAAGCTGCTTCTCAGTTTATTGGGTGAAAGTAACTATTTTCGTCTTTTAAATTGATGAATATTATAGGTTACCTAAAATTACCTGTGCATTAGCTTGACCTTGACTTAATGTAAATGGTGGAAGATCTGCACTAAGGTGTCCAGCTATATAAACACGATCTTTTTCTTTCAGATGACATGCAGCAATATGCGCTAGATCACCTTCAAATATTACAGGAATCCTGATTTATCAAAAGAAACTAGCAAATAAGTCTGCATGAGTTAGAAAACTATTGAATAGACAAGAGAAACAAGTCAAGAAAAACTGACAGAATGAATGAGTGGAAACAATAAGCAAGCTACGGAAAAATGGTTGATCTTTTCATCAATGTTTTTGTGGGTTACACAGTAAAGTCAGGTGTTGTACACTCTTTAATCTTATAGATTGACAAAAATATCCTCACTAAATTCTTTTTTAGTGAACAAACTAAACGCAATTGGAGCACTTGAAAATTTTGATATTGTATCCATGCTAAACAAAGCTTCTCACTTTTTTCCTTAAATATCAAAATAAAAATACAAAATTCTAAGAGTTGTTAACCAATTCAACCTAAGAATGATCTCCAAAAGTTCTGGTTCAATAAGAAGAGCTTTTTTCCCCTTATTTTCATAGGTAAAATTTTCTCCTAAATTTGTAGTTCTTTAAAAACAGGGTCACCTTATGTCCTTGAACCAATAACCATATTTGGTTGACATAGCCTCCTCCATCCCTCTCGACCAACAAAGGGTAGTACAAAAATATTGGAGGGATTTCAAGTATGCTATATACTATGTGAGTTTTTTTCATTGCCTTCTCTAGAGGGAGTGGTTTGAATATTTGCGCATTGAGCAGTGTAAAGGCCCTGACGTCAAAGGGATATGAATAGAAAGACGGCAACAATTAGACCATTCGAAAATTTTGAAAACGATACTCTTGGAGTAATTAAAATTGACGTTTTGATCAGGCCATACCAATTCACCTATAATCCATGGACAACCAGTGGAGTTCATAAAGTAAATCAAATAAAGGTTTTCAATAAAGCTTTACTCTCTCTCCATATCTCTGCTTATTGGCAGGTTGTGGATAACACTATTCTTTTTATAAGTAAAAGCTTCTCCTAAACTTGTTGTCTATCTATATTCATTTAAATTCCTCTTGCAACTCTACACCTTCAACAAAGAGTAAAAAATATAATTTTGATGGCGTCTTTAAGTTTTCCATCCAGATTGATATTTTAGATTGTGCAATTACAATTTCATGCTATTTTTTGGGTTGATATGTTGGGGTCTTTTGAATTAGTCCTAATATTTTACGATAAAACCAAACATTTAGAATCGATTCCAAACACCCAAAAACATTATAGAGTGCCTGAATCAAAGGTTCTATAAAATTGAGACTGTGACGAAAGATTCTCTTCACTGTAAGGGTCGGTGATCACAAATGACACTATCTAGTGATACCTGCAAAGGATCCGAGGTTGAATTCGAGTTGTTGTGGCACTACTTGAATACAATGGGCTATTGTTGTTAGACATGTTTTGTGAGAAAAGTGAGCAATGCGCCTTTAAACTCTTCTTCCTCGGACTTTGTTGAATGTAGGTGGAGATGGTATGGTGGTGGCTTGGTGGGTACCGATGATTGAAGCCAATGGTGCCTGATTTTTAGAGAAAGGAAAAGGGTGGGAAGAGAGGCATTGATGAGTTATTTTTTAATTTTAAAGTTTAACATTTTTTGTTAATCCCAAGTTTCACGATGAATGAGTTTTATGAGTGAGAGAATCAATTTTCGAAAGAGGGAGTTATGGAGAGGAAGAGGGAGACAGAAATGTGTTTTCTTAAGGGATACAGAGATTTTCTTGAAAACTAAGAGAGAAAATTGATTTTTAAAAAGACATCATCCCACGAAAAGATAGAGATGAGATGAGTTATTTTGATAGATAATTTATTTTGGAGGGAAAAAAATTGTTTTGGCATTTTTATTCATCAAATATACACATCAACACAAAGTGGAATTATAGACCAAATTTCAGCATGTAAAATGAATGCTTTCACCTAGAATTCCTTTAATACTCCATTAAAAAGTCATGTGACATGCACGTGTTATATTTTAATGGAAACTAATAGAAAGCCCACCATCAAACATGTGACAAAGTTGGAAGAGTTAATAGAGATTTATTGTCTTTTGTTTTGGGGCACAAAGAAACTTGGGGGCAAATCCAGTAAAACTACTTACATGCCTATGATTTATGTTCACAAAATTAAGATAAAAAACGTTGTACCCATCTATACATTAATCAATATTTAATTTACTTATAAATGTCAAGCAATGTAAAAACTTTTGATTTTCTATTTTAGACCAAATCAATATTATGAATTAGAACACAAATTAATGCCTTCCTGCTATTGGACAACACAATTTGACCTCTAAATCGTTTTGGACTATTCTAATCATGAACTACTTAGGAAAATTTAATTTCTAATAGAGTAATTTTTCCATATATGATTATACAAGAGGGTCACATCTATGTCACCCAAAAATTAGCAATTGCAAACCATTATTTTCTTTTACTCTTTTCTTGTAGGTGAATTTCGTCTCCACTATATTGTATTAGGGTTTTGATAATTTTTGAAAGTTTTATTTCTTATCAAAAAAGAAGGATAATATGGATAAAATACAAAAGATAAACACTGAAATCATAGCTCAAAATGATTCACACACATTGTACGTGTACAACAAATAGTAATATACAAACATCACATAGCAATTCACACACACACACACACACACTTGTATATAGATGTGTCGTAGTACCAGAAAGACGGAAAATCAGAAGAAACAGAATCGTTTTGCGCAATAACAGTGCCAGCCCAGTACTTGCCGTCTGGAGAAGCTTGAAACTGTACCGGAATTTGAACATTGCCAATCAAATTCACCGTATTAACAACCTTTGATTGCCATGGAATCTCACTAGGCCGTGGCCATTCAGTCGATTCTAACGATGACGATGATGACTGTTGAGGTTCTAGGGTTGTGGGTTTTCTGGATTTTGGGGTTTTTGTGGCGTAGAGTGAAGAATAGTGGAGAATAGCTACTGGGTGTGGGATTAGTAGACGCCTCTGTGAGGAATGGGTAAAGAGTGAACATTTTGCTTTGAGTGCTCGGGCTAAGAAATTCATGATGACTACCAGACCGAATCGAAGAGGCTGAGAATTTCAGAGATTTGTTTCAAATGGAAGTAAGAGGGAGGGGGGGGCCAGAGAGAATTTCATAAATGTAAAATTATACTTTGACATCCTCAATTATGACCCATTTATTATATTACTCTCTCAACTATCATATTTTTTACTAATAATTGCCCGCCTGAAGGCATTATGTTACTTAAAAAAATTATAAACATTTGTCAGTATATAACAAAAAATTGAAAATTAAAAAAAATGAGCATAAGCAAAAAAGAAAAGTAACGCACATAATTTATTTTAAAGGAGCAAATAATTTTCTGGGTTCAATTAATTCCAAAAAAAATGGGCATAATTTAATCTAAAAAATTTCACCCTCTATGACCATTAAATTTAGAACTAATGATCCAAACAATAAAATTAAAATAAATACAATCACAATTTTATCATTCCATATACAAAAAAACAAAAATCAAATGAGAAGTAAACAATCATAATTAGTACAATCCGAACATAAATACATATTAGACACAATAGAAATAAAGATTTAGAGAAAAATAAATAACCTTCGCTCATCACTTGCAATAGCCTTGACCTACCATAACCATCTCCACCATCACATGGCCAATACCTTGAGGGAAGGACCCTCATGAAAATTTTCTTGAGAAATAATGGCATCCTACACAAAATGGACAACCTAATGGAAATTGATATTTTCATATATCCATATTGTAGATAAAAATGAACTATATTGTCAGATCATGGGCAAAACTAAACATGATCAATAATAATATTGATTCCAAATCCCTTAATCTGCGGAGAAGTCCAAGTTGCACTTGATCCCTTATGGTCCCTTTCTCTTGTGCAGATGAGGAATTCTACCGCAATTTCTCAATACATTGGGCATCACTTGCTCATGTCCCATCTGGATCTTCCATGCTATTATTGAGGTCTCTGCAAATAATTTGGGACATAAAATATTTACAGTACAGTTGTCATCTATATTAAGTAGAACAATATCATTGACCTAATTTCAATCGAAAATTAAACATGAATAAATAAATAATTTATTTTTAGAAAACATTATTCTTATTTTGAGATAGCTTGGTGGTTTTCTTATTCCACCTTTCTTTTCTCTGCCTTTGCAACATACGAAGCTTTCTCTCAGTTTCCAGCAAAAAAAAAATAGCTAATAACCACAAAATTTGACCTAATTAATTGTTAACATCATAAATATAATAAAAAAATATACCGAAATTGAATCAATTTCTCCTCAAACTCTTGGAAAGACAGACGAAGAAATATTTCACTTTAGAACCTAAAAACACCAATCATTGCAAGTAGCTAAAAGTGGACTACACAATATTTCTTCGTCTTGGAAAGACAGACGAAGACAAACAGCTTGTGTGCAAGGCTTTTGTGTGGGGTAACAACAATGGAGAATGTGTGTGAGAGATAGAGAGAAAGGGAGACAAATTATAATTGAGGGAGAGGAGATGCCGCTTGTTGTTGGTGGTATACCGTATACACAAAAAAATGCGTGTTTAGAGAACAATGCATGTTTGTGTGTGTGTGAGAGAGAGAGAGAGAGTAGCGATAAAGAGAGGGAAGACATACCTGAGCAGTAGCGCATGAGAGAAAATGTTCATTGGGTAAAATCCATAAGTTAAACGCTTACACGAAGACAGAAAAATGAAGTTTATAAATTTTTTCATAGCAAAATCACCGAAACAGTCCTTCATGATCTTTCAGACTTTCATAGATTAAATTCAACTAAATGTCACAAAACCTATATCAAAATTCAAATCAAAAGAGACATACCATAAAATAAAATAAAAACCCAGATTAACATTCTAATCAAGAACAATATATCAAGCACATATATAGAGAAATTAATTGTATAATAAGGAAATTTAAACAAAATGCATATATATAAAAATTGACCTGGATGTTGTGTGCGTTTGTGTAGATGTGGGTGTGTGAGTGCAGGCCGTGAAAAAGAGAAATAGTGAGGGGGTGAACCTGGAGGGATATAAAGGAAGGGGGAATATGGCCAAAGACAAAGAGGAAGGGGGAAGGGTGTATGCTCATCGGGGGTTTTGGTGGACGCAGGTGTGTTGTGTCGGGGAAGAGAGAAAGAGACGGAGAAAGATTGGGTGGGGTTGGTGATTGAAGGCGAGAGGAAGAGGGGATACTTGGTGGGTCGCATCGTTGGACTGGCGGCATCGCTGGTGGTGGCCGGTGTGTCTCAATCAGAGAGAGGAGAGAAAGTGGTTTGAGAGAAAAGGAAAGGAAGAAATGGGGTAGTACTTTGGGAAAGAGAGGATTGATTCAGAGAAAGCGACGGAGGCAAAGAAATGAGAGAGAAGATGGATCACGAGAGGATCATTATGAATTGTTGATGACTTGAGAGAGGATTATTTTAAAAAGGAGATTCGGAGGGGGAGAGAGAGAGATTTGGGGTGAGATATTAGGTGATAGGCATGATTAAGGAGTTGGAGGGAGTCGGAGGCCATGATTTTGGGAGAATTAAAAATAGAAACTGCAATTTAAATATTGAATTGGACTGGGTTGAAGAGTGAGAGTCAGAGATAGTTTAATTTAAGAATTATATTGGGTTGGGGAATTTAATTGAAAGTTTGATTTGGGTGTGTGACTGAGAGATGAGAGGTAGAAGAGAGATGAGACTCTAGTGTTGGAAATAGAATGAAACTCTTAGTCCAATTTTTGGGTGGGAAAAAAAATTGAGAATCAATTAAGATCGTCAGTTTAACAATCTTGAAATGATCTGAGACGTTCGAATGATTTTATAAGTTTGGGGGTTTAAAACTCTTTCTACTTTATTAGAGAGAGAGAGAGAATATGAGATACTGTGTGTTTAAAACTTCTAAGAGATATGAAAGAGAGAGAGAGAGAGAGTTATATGAGAGATAGGAGTTAGAGTTAAGTCCAATTATGATCATTGGATCAAAAGCTTGAAAATGCTATGAGCCGCGAAAAGCTCCAAACAAACATTTCTAACTATTTTATTATATAGATATTATACCTTTAATTTATTATTAATTTCACATTACCCTAATAATTATCCTCCATTATGAATTTGACGAAAAATAATTTTTTTTTGTCCCCCAAATATCTAATTTTATTTCACTTTGGCTAGAGAAGAAAGCAAAATAGAGTTCATAAATTGGTGTATGTAATTGTATCTCTGTTTTCGTTTTGGATACTTCTGATGACATTATAGAATTCCCTCAATCATATGAAATTACACTAAGGACCCTCATCTTGAGTGTTGATCTGCCTCGAAAATTATTGATTCACACCCATAATGGTCATTAAAGTTTGCAAAAAACTTCATTGTAAGTTTCAAATGAAATTCTATGTTTGGGTAAAATCATGGTGTAGTCCCTAAAGTACTTAATGCCTTGTAGGTTCTTTAATTTTAGTTGTCTCATTTAGTTCTTAAAATTTGTAAGTTAATTTCAAATGGTCCAAATACTACATAAAAACAGGTTAGGGATGGAATATCCATTTCAAAGTTCATGAAATCAAATTGCTCGAGTCCACTCGATTGCAAAAGAAAAACATAAAAACGAAAGGGACAACATGAATTAGAGCCACCATACTCCGAAAGTAAAATCACTTAGTTGTTCTTAATCTCTCAAAAACGTTTGGATATAGTTGATTTAGATTGAATATGAACAAGTTGATTTCTCATACTTCTTTTTTTTTTTGTGGTAAATAAATGATTTTATTGATTGAAAGATAAGCTCCATACAAGAAAAGGAGACCTGTATTAAGATATGATGATAGAATCCAAGAAATTTATCACTATCTATATGGTTAGGATTAGGATATGGTGATAAAATATCACAAGTTTATCATCATTTATAACATATAGATAGTGATAAAGATATGAAAGTTAATTTCACTTCCTCTTGAAACCAACAACAGCAAAAGGATTAAACCCCCAATCATTAATTCCAACTTTGAGAAATTCTTCTGGTACAAGTAGTATTGGAAGACCTCAATGAGAAAAATTTACCTCTAATCATATTCAAAGTCACCTGTAATATTGTATTAGCACTAGGGTGGGGCTTGTCTGCTGTGAGCAGCCAACAGCACGCAGTGCTGTTAAGTTGCATGACGGCGTAGGGACCTTAAACGGGGTCGTTTTGCGGTAATCTAAAAAAAATCCCAAAAGTCATCGTTTTTTTTGCCAAACACCAGACGCCTTCCCCTCCAAAAACGAAAATTCAGCAACTCAACTCTCACACTCTCCCACCCTTAAACTAGACATAATCAGACCCATGGATTTCGGAACCATCCATCACAAACCAGCAACTCCTCTTCACTCCATTCGTTCGACACCATCCTCATTTGTAAGTTAATTTTTTTTTATTTCCAGTGATTTCGTATTGTTTATGATTATGTTTAAGTTCAAGTTCAAGTTCAAGTTCCTCTTCACTCCATTTGTTCGGCACTATCTTACATTAAAAAAATCTCCAAAATTACCAGTAATCTATTGTTTATGATTATGTTTAAGCTTTGAAAATGTACTAGTATGTTGATGTGTTAAAATTTATATTTAAACTTTTTTCCATTTTTTCTATTATAGTCTACACTCGAAAATATACATCTTAATTTGTAGATTTGTTAAAAAAAATTGTTTAAGCTTTTAAATATGTTTCATGTAGATTAGACATCTTGAACATTGTGCTTATCAATATTTTAAATTGAGGATATATTAAGGTTATATTTTATTCTTAATATGATGGTAATATTGTATTAATATTTTCGTAACTTTTTTGGCATTTTAGGGGATATATTTATAATGGATACAGAATATGTCGAAATTGAGATAACAGATAATACTCTGCATATTGACATGCAATTTGACACGAAGGAAGATACTTATAAATTCTATAACAATTATGAAGGATCTGTGGGATTTAGTGTGCAGAAAGATTATCACAACAAAAGTTTGAAGGATGGTTTAGTAATCTATAGAAAATATGTTTGTTATAAAGAAAGATAAAGAATTCGAGATAAAAGGGATTGGAGAATAGCGAAGTCTCGAGCAGAGATGCGAACGAATTGTTCAGTTCACATGTGCATATCTCTTAAGAAAGATATTTCAAATTTTTTTGTGGTGAAATGGGAAGACAAATACAATCACCCTTTGCACCTTGTTGAATGTATGCATATGATGCCATCCCAACGAAAGGTTTCTAAAGGACAAGGCATAATGTTGATATGGCTGAGGATTGTGGGAACTCACTAAGGCCTAGTATGAACTTTTGAGTACACAAGCGGGTGGGAGGGAAAGCTTAGGGTTCACCCGTCAAGAAAACAAAAATTTACATTCAACAAAAGAGACAATGAGACTTGCGATATGATGAAGCTGATAGTCTGTTGAAATATTTTCAAGCAGAAACATCAAAAAATTCATTATTCGATGATGGTGTGCAGTTGGATGTTGAGGAGTATATCACAAATATTTGTTTTGCTGACTCAAGAATGATTATTGATTATGGTCACTTTGGGGATGTTGTTTCATTTGGCACAACATTCCGAAAAAATAAGGAGTATCGACCCTTTAGGATTTTTATCGACTTTAATCATTTTTGGGAGACAATAATATTTGGTGCTGCATTGATGTATGATGAAACGAAAGTATCATTTCAATGGTTATTTGATACATTTCTACATGCAATGTCTAAGAAAGAAGCCGGTTACCATATTTACTGACCAAGATCAAGTAATGGCTAAGAGTTTATCCCAAGTGATGCCAGAGACTTTTCATGGGTTATGTACATAGCACCTATCCCAAAATGCTTTAAAGCATCTAGGGTACCTATATAAGGATGGTTCAAACTTTCCAAGATAATTCAAAAATTGCATATATGGATATGAGGAAGAACATGAATTGTTTGAGGCTTGAAAATTGTTGCTTGATGAATATAATTTGCAAGATAACATTTGGATCAATTCAGCTTGGGCATTGAAGGAGAAATGGCCACATGCATATTTGAAGAATACTTTCACAGCAGGTATGAGGAGTACTCAACTCATCGAGAGCTTGAATCCAACATTATGAGGGTACGTGAAAAACCCGTATTTCTTATTATTTGAACAAGGACAATGGCAATATAATTTTTCTGGATTATCCGCAAATTCTGAGATCTTGACGAGTGCTCTATGCCCACATCCACATCGCCTATTTTTGTATGTTAGCCCTTTACTGCTTGTTTCTATGTTTGACGATGCCATTCTTCAACGCTACAAAAAAATGAACGAGTTAAGATTTGAAAACCTCTTATGAAGCATTAGACAAAAAACACATGACCGGGAAATGAAGCAGAGTAATGAATCAAACTTAGCAATCAACAAAAAAATTCTAACAAATGAGACTAATGAATGCTTATTAAATAGAAATCACCAAAAAATGGGTCTTGAATCAGAATGTTATGAATTAGACTTATCAAAAAAATGCAGGACTAGGACCACTCCATGCTCTAAAAAAATAAGTATCAATTGTTAGGAATCAGACTATTATGAACTCAGATTTAGCAAAAAAAATTATGTCCATTGTTATGCTCCTCTTTAGACCAACAAGAACACATTCCCAAACAAAAAAATTATTACTGCATGAGAACTGAAAATTTTGGTAAAACCCGAAAAAATTTGAATTTTTATTGAAAATGACAAAACGGTAATTAGTCGCTGCGGTACAGGTTGAAAACCTAAATTTTTCTAGAACCAAGATGAAAAAACGAATTTTACCGTTGGATTCGTCTCGCGAAATCTACTTACCCAATCAATTTTCGTTGAATTCCAAGACAATCGGATTTTTTGCCTTTTACGATGCGATCGAGTGTCGCATGACCAAAATAAACGTGACCGGGAATTAATTTCGAAATTGCGACAAATAACTTAAATTTATTTCAAATAAAATATATTGAACTTAAAATGAGACGAGATTTAATTGATTCGGGACGAAATTGGATCAATAAAAGACGGGACGTGTGGCGGGTCGTGGGCTAAGTATCCAAGGAGTATAAATAGGGGAGAAAAATCAGATTTTCTCCCCATTTGCCTTCAAATTTTCGGAAAAGAGAGAGAGGGAGAAGAAGAGAGGGAAAATCAAGTGGGTTTCAAGCTTCTCCCTACGATCTAGGGCCAGCTATTCGGCGAATTGATTCAGGCCAAGAACTAAAGTTCATCTATTCAACGAGAGATATGTCTACGTACAAAAAATCAGGGATTTTGACAAAGTTTCAAAGACAGGATTTTTGGAAATTAAGGCTTGAAGCTTGATTTTGGGTTCTTGGGAGCTTCTACCACTCGTATTACGCTTCAAGAGGTAGGGTTCTTCTCCTAATTAGGTTTATTTTCAACCTAGAGTTTCGTATGAAATTGTTAGCATGACTTAAGATGAAATCTCTTGTCTAAATGTATTTATAGTGTAACTAGAGTATGAGAAATGGTATGAAAATGAATAAAATCAATTTTGCATGAATTAGGTTTGTTGAGAATTATTCATTGGGTGATTTCATGAGAATGTGATAAATTGGGCATGATTATGTGTTTATATGATTTTGTGCCTTTTGGGTGTTTGATAAAATGCCTAGGTTGATTTAGCATGGTTGTTTCATTGAAGATGTAACATGTTTGGTGAGATAATGGATTATAATTATATGCTTATGATATAATTGACAATTGTGAATGATGTTTGAGATGGAATGTTGTTCATATTATGCTTATGACATGTTGAACATGATGTTGTAATTGCAATTGAAATATTGGTTGCATAATGATATGAAATGCAATTTTACATTACATTGCATATGCAAGGGAAGAATCACATTCGTGGGCATGTGACATGAGTGTGGGTCTGTGCATGATTTTGATCAAACACCATTCTTGGTGGATGATGCATGGGCTTAGGAGAGTTAGACCAAGATTTGACTGAGTCGTACGGGTTGCATTAAAAATAGGGTCGGGGTTAGTAAGAATGACTAGATTGTCCCTTAGGTGCAAGACGCGGTGATTCGGATACTCACTCCGTTGGTATTGAGTCCATAAAGTGTGTAGGCTTATGCAGAGCCATTGGTGGAAGTCCATAAATGCCGTGTCGGTTGGGTGCCCGTTGGTAGAAGTCCATAAATACCCACCCCAAGAAAGACCCGAGATTTATAAATGGTCATTGGATGTGTAACATCAATGGCGGGGGATTGGAATGCCCGGATTCATACGAATGTCATTGCATGTGTTATTGGAGCCGGTGAAGGCTCGAGTTGCGTTGCATGTGTGAGTCTCACCTCATAACTTGACATGACATTATGACATTCGTTCTTGAAGTTGTATGTTCTTGGATGAATGCTTGTTTAATTGTTGAATTGCATGTGAGCATTTCATATACATCTAGGTTGGGGAGTATCCTCTTTAGGAGATATCCTATTGACCGTGACTCATCCTTTATGGGGACAACATTTCAGGTGTGACACAAGCGATGGTGGATGACTCTCTTTTGGGGCCCTCATTGATGAAGAAAGCCGAGTTGTGGCTTTAGACTACATTTTTGTAAAATAATCGTATAATTGATTTTGAATATGTAACGTTGTATGAAAGATTGTAAAACGAACTCATATGAACTATATTTTCTGTAAAATTTGATGTTATATGAGTTCGGATAAATGTTGTATGAGATTGGATGAATTGAAATTAAAAAAGGATTGAATTGGGGGAAAACTGGATTCATCTACCAGTAGCACGTCTTGAGCTACTGATAGTAGAATTCTAGAGGACTCAGCTACCGGTAGCATGTACACGAGCTACCGGTAGCTCATCCAAAAATTTGCATTGGTTGCTTGTTGGCGGAGGGCTCAGCTACCGGTAGCACGTACACGAGCTACCGGTAGCTCCTTTAAAAATTTAAAATAACTTTGCCAAGCCTTCGGGGCCTTGTTTTCTTTTGTTCAAAGGGTGTAAATAGAGTAATTATAAGGACAAATTGATGTATATTGGACCTTGAAATGGTCAAGTGATTGAAATGTTTACAGGTTATGCGTTCGGGAGTGCCCGGTACAAGGGAGACACTGCCCAAACTCTGTGTTGGTTATGATCCCGGTGAAGGGGATGTTATGACATGGTGTCGGGTTATGCGGCATTCACGGATACTTCCGCGGGTTGATGGGTGATCAACGGGTTGACAAAGGACCCCTGGTTTTAGGCGCTTCACAATTTCACCCAAATCAAAATGATAGTTTTAGAACCAATCCACAACCAAATTAAGGAACAAAAACCTAGAAACAAAAATCTCAATGACGCCAATAGAAAAACAGCTTTCAACAAACAACATATAACCTAAAGACCAAAAACCCAACAAGAATCATATTGGTTAGGGCAAGAGATTTACCTCCTAAACCCAAATACCAAAAACCCATAAAATCCAAATAGAACTAGAAAATAAAACTTACCTGCTGAATTGGAGCACAACAATCAAACGAACAGAGCAAGAGATTTCATTCATTCAGAAGTTAGGGAAATAATGAGAGAAGAGGTCTATGTGATTTCGTTTTGGAGGGTCTTGTGATTTCACTGTAACAGGGGTGCAGACAAATGGCACTGTTTGGGTTAATTTTTTGATTTTTTTAGCTTACTGCAAAATGACACCATTTAAGGTCCCTATGACGTCATGCAACTTAACAGCACCGCGTGCTGTTGGCTGACCACAACAGACAAGCCCCACCTATCAACACTCCTAGTTGTTTTGCAAAAGATTCTTAAGTTTCTTTCTTGCCAAACATGGTAAATTGCAGCTGATAAACGCAGTTTAAAAATTCGATTCTACAATGATTTCCTCTTCCAGTTATCTGTAGCTAGGCCTGTCAAAGTTCGACACGACACGATTAACTGATACGAATTAAGCGGGTTTAAGTGATACCTTAACGGGTTTGGGTGATAAACTGGTTGACTCGTTTAACACGTTTAATAAACGGGTTGTGTTCGGGTGAGTCATGTCAACCCGTTTATCACCCGTTTACCCGTTTAAATAAAATTAATATAAAAATAAATTAATAATTATTTTAAAAAATTAGGCATATTTTTTTTTAATGACATCCACAGAAAAATATAAATATATATATTTATATATATAGCATATTAATACACAATGTTAAAGTATCATAAAAAAGAAATAATATTATGGTAAAGAAATAAGGAAAGAAAACACAAGCAGCCTGTAGTCTTGTTCCCACATCGGTAGCTAGCGGCAAGTGGAATGAAAACAACAGGTATAAATATCACAACTATCCCACATCGGCAGTTTATGGAAAAGTTGAATGGAAGGGAGCTTATAAATGACATTGTTGTCTTTCCTTTTTGTTAAGAATATATATTATTTTTAGTGATAGTTACAGAATTTTTTTTTTTAATTTAGTGATAGTCACAAAAAAATAATAATAAATTAAAATTAAACACGTTAAACGAGTCGTGTCGTGTTATCTGTTTATTAAACGGTTCGTGCTCGTGTTGAGGTTTTTTACCCGTTTATTAAACGGGTCGTGTATGAGTTTATATGTTTTTCATCCGTTACCCGTTTAACCCGGCACGTAACCGTTTAACCCGACATGTTTGACACCCCTATCTGTAGCTACACCAATGAAGATATCCCAGGATAAATGCAAGAAGAATCACATGATTAATAATGAAACTCCAAGTCCAAGTAGAATAAGAGCACTGAAAGAACAAATGGCAAAAGTCTTCAGGTGCAATGTTGTAGAAAACACATTGAATATCAATATTGTTGTAGTATATTTGTGTTCTATCTTTGGTATGAAGCTTCCTTTGAATGGCTAACCACAATATAAGACTTCACCCTGGCACTGAATCTCCAAACCATATAATATGAGACCATCTAATATCTGGATGATGAACTCTGATAGAATTCCAAGCTGAAACTACAAAATAGCATCCATTAGCAGAAAGGTTCCACTAGACCACATCTTTCCTAGTACTACAAGGTAAGTAAGTAGGCATAGATTCCTCCTACTTCAAGCTTCTTGGGTTAGCTTTTTTGCTTGATCTATTCTCCACTAAGCAAGAGAGTTTTTGGTTTTAATTATCCTTTTCTTCATCATATTTTGTGAAATTTCTTTCACTTATTTTTCTACAACTAGTCCCCCACTGAGATATGTTGTTAAATTGATTCTCACTTTAATTTTATTGCAAAAACTAAATTTCAATGTAGCGGAGAAATATCTCAAAGGTACAGACATTGAATTTTAAATTGATGATTCACTTTCACTTCTTTGTCCACTAGTGAACAATATGCTCGATTCATAAAATAGTGGGATTGTCAAAGATTAATAAAAAAACAATAATAGGTGTGAGAAGCCTTCAAAGTGGAATCATGCAAAATTTGAGCAATTGATTCAAAATTTCAAGATCTTCAAGGTCCATGGCTTGTCATGACCTTTTCAAATCTTTGCCAAAATTCTTGGTTTAGGCCTTCAAAGTTGCAATTTTGCCATTCATTCAATTATTAGCTTGGATTATAAGTCAAAATCGATCCCCCATTGATTCTGACTTCATTCTGATTCTAGTATTCTTTGTTTATTTTTATAATTTTCTCTTACTTCACTTTACTTGGGGATTTGTAAGGGTGAGTGTTTGTATGGTATAAACAAAACCACGAGCCCAAATTTTTCTATTTTCATATTTCTTATGGTCTAAGAGTTTCTCTTCTAGCTGTTAAATTATAATTTATGGACGTTAATTGTGTCCATCAGTATTTTTGACATATCAACTATTCTTAAAGACAAGGAATCTCTTTGTTTGATGATAAATAATGGAATAGGATTATATTTGTCAAGGAATTGATTGTAATTGGTGAATTTTGTGAAGTTAAATGTAAATATCTCAACTAAATTTATGGTCATGATGCTAAGAAGAAGAAGACCAATATCAAGGAGGAAGATGGACATCCAAGCTACAAAGTCATTTTGAAGGCTTATTTGGATCCTCAAAGCTTAGGTAAATATATATCACCAAGAGACTTAATTGGATTGGTTAATTTACTTCGGTTAACATAGGTTAAATTCAAATTGGATTATTGTTTATAGACAAAATACTAAAATGTCGGGGTGACACGTGGAGGTGATTCGAAGGTCAACAAAGAGTCAGTGAGAATCTAATCTTAACATGGCGGTTAAGGAAATGAGACTCTAAGAACCCCGATAAATGAGGAAACGTGACATCATAAGCCGCTAGCTAGAGACGGTTCGGTGTACGTTTGCATATCTAGAGGGAAGAGGCCATGATTACAGTTATGTCCGAAAAAGATGGCTTCGATGGTTAGGGGTCATCTCTTATAAATAACGAAGGCTATACTACCAAAAAAAGAGATCCCTCGATCAACACAACAAATCTACATAGATCCAACCTCTCTTTTACTTAGTTTAGTTCCTAGAAAATTTGATTTAAGCTATAATCCATCACTCCAATGATTTTCTTTTTAGTTTATTGTTAAATACAATAGTTTTTTCATATACCAAGTTTAGTCTTTCTACTGCTCTACATTCCAGTTGTCTTTCTACATTCTAGTCCATTCCATTACCAGTTAAAAATTGTTTAAGTCTTTGATCCTCAAGGCATAGAAAAAAGCTCATAGGTAACCCTACGCTTCGCTACAATCGCCTGAATAATCACGATTTGAGAAACTCACGCTGATTCAAATAAGTGAGGTCGTACGTATTTGGATCTTAAGTCCAATCGGACTTTGGCATGCCCGTAATCTGAAAACACACTAAACATATTTTTTGGCATGCCCGGTGGGACTTCAAGGTAGCAGTATGGTAAATACTCTTGGAAAGGCCAAAATTGGCTTAGCAGATGTGTCTCCAACGTATGAAGTTGGGGAAAAAGGTAGGTCTGGTATTCCCAACTTGCAAGAAGAATTGCCTCCACTCGGGAGACAATAAAATTGAGAATCTAACTCAGACCCAGAGGCCTCGATTAGAGCATTGTCGCAGGAAGTCTCCCAGCAAGTGTCTGGGTTCATCAATGACAAGGGGGACTTGATTAGAAAGGAATATGGCTACACTAAACAAGCACTGGAGCGACTGTTTGACAGTCTGAACTGTCCAAGGGGCTCAAGGTAGCCATGGTTTTCCCCTGTACAAGCAATACCAATGAAAACAACTTGTGCTTCTTCCATATGTACCGCCCCTTGGGCGCCGCAGGCCAGAAATGATCATTGGAGAAACAATAATCCTCTGGTCCAGGAGGATATGGTCCCAAATCCTAAGCTTTGGGGGCAAAGAAGGCAGTCGTTAATTGTTCTACCAACAACACCCCAGGCGGTCATGAATAGGAACCAAATGGACGAAATTATCCGGGAATATGTCGGCCCTCCCATTAGGCGCGACACCAGGCCAACATATCAGAAACCAATGATTGAGTGGATAGGGAGTATGAATATCATCAGGGGTACAAGGTCCCGGTGTTTACAACTTTCCTAGGAGAAGATAATCAGTCGACTGTGGAGCATATTGGCCGCTTTACTGGTACAATACGGCGAGCGGGAGCCAATGAGTTTTTGAAGTTGAGGCTATTTGCTAATTTCTTAACCGGGATGGCCTTTAGATGGTATATTGACTTGCTGTCTAACTCCGTGTTAAGTGGCAGAAGTTGGAGGAAAAGTTCCACTCTAGTTTTAACACACTAAGCCTGAAGTGGCAATGCCAGATTTGGCCAGATTGTACCAGATAACAGGGTAAACTGTGGAGCAATACATTGCGCATTTTAAGAAGGCTAGGAACAGGTGTAGGTTGGCCTTGCCCAAAATGGAGTATGTGCGCATTGCGTAGAACAATCTAGGTTTTAAACTCTAGAAGAAGTTTGAGGGGATGGAGTTCAACGACTTATTCAAATTGGCAATACGAGCTACACAATATGAGCAAATCATACGAGAGAAGTTGGACTGAAAAAATGCATCCAAGGGTACGTATTACTAAGACCCTAACACAAAGATCCTCATAGTCGAGCCAAACTAAGAGTTGGAGGTAAACATGGCGGAGATAGTGCCCATACGGCTACATGTGTACAAGGCCTTAGCTAGGGCCTCAGAGGATCAAACACAAGCTTTGTTGAACGCTGATAAGGGAGTCGGTAATTACAATAACTAGAAGTATGACTTTGATATTTCGAAGGTTGACCAAATCTTTGACCATCTGCTTATGGATAGTATAATCACTACAAGAAAAAAAGGGTTTTTACGGTGGTAAAGTGCTGTCATAAAAGGTCTATTTGCCATCACAAATACTTTTTGTGGCGACATTGCCTCGCCATAATAAGTGTGGTCTCAAAAAGTTTTTACGGCAGCAACGGTCTGTCTCAAATAGTATTTACGGCAGCAAGACCTTGTCGTAAATAAGTTGTCACAAAAAATCCGACACTTTTGTTTTTATCATGGTGCAGCAAAAATACTGCCTCAAATACCACATTTGGCTGTCGTAAAAAATATAAGATATATTTATGACGGCAACGATGCCGCCACAAAAAAACCAATTTTTTTTTAATTATTATGGACCGTTGATAACCAATGTTATATACCCTGTGCATATATACACTCCGTATAATTTATTTTTTTTTTGGAGGGGGAGGGGTGAAGGGGGCTTGAACCCTTAACCTCAAGAAGACAAATCTTTCACAATGTAAGGAGTACCATTAGACCAAAGACCCATTGATATCCGTACAACTACCCAATTTAATATGTAGATAAACACAAAAGTAAATATAATCAACATTTCCAAAAATATAGCAATATTTTCATATCCAAAAAAAAATTCTATGAGTTAAACAAAATGTAAAATATGCACTTTTATAAAACATAACGATCTATGAGTATAAGAAATTAATGCAAAAAGTTGAACATCCTTCCCGAACCATCTACTCTCTCAGTGACATCTGAAAAAAAATATAAAATTATTGTTACTATACTGAAATGATATTTATATACATATATACAATAAAGAACTAAAAGAAGTTATAATATACATCAACAGAGGGCCACGTAATATTTCTCTGAATGATTTGTCCAATTATGTAAATGGTATATAAACGAGTCATATCGTATGCATTTCTTCTAATTGGTTTCACCAATACCTGATTCGTTTATAATCGTATCGTATCGGGTCCACTCATTTACTAAACAAGTGGTTTAAAGAAGACTCAAACCTACTAATTTTATGTCGTGTTAACAAGTCGTGTCATATTTTGACACACCTAGTTTTGATATAAAAACTTGACTTTGTAGAGTTTAATTTTTTTTTTCTTTGAACTAGAAATTGTCTTTTGATGTAAAACTACATAATTTTATAAAATATTACTTGTAACATGAAAAATAGTTGTGGCCAATACAATTTTTTTTTAGAGTTTTTCTTCTTTAAACTATAAACTATTTTTTAATCTAAAACAACAGTTTAATGTTTTATGAAATATTATATACGACGGGAAAAATAGCTGCCATAAATATAAAAAATTCTTTTGAGTTTATGAAATATTATTTGAGGCAGGAAAAACAACTGTCTCAAATACAAAAATTTCTTTTGAGTTTATGACACTATTTACGGCAGAAAAAATAGCTGCCACAAATATTAACAAAATATTAATACAAATACGCTTTTTGTGACAGCAAACACAGCCGCCACAAAAAATTGTCTCAAATACGTCTTTTGTGACGACGAGCACAGCCGCCGTAAAAAAATTGTCACAAAAGGCTCTTATTCTTATAGTGAATCAAGCCATCATTTGGTCACAAGATTCCCTCGACCACAGAGCTGAAGAGCAAGACATACTGCAAATGGCACAATTTGTGGAGACATTCTACTAATATGTGTGGTTTTTCGTAATGCAGGACGGCCTAACTAAAGGTCATTTGATCTCTGAAAACAAAGGGAAGACGGAGATGAGAGTCAACAAGGACCCTTTTCGGAAGACTGCCGCTATTAACATAGAGGAGGTTGGGCAACCAAAAATCCCGCGGAAGAAGGAAGACTTGAGCGGTGGCGATGCGAGAGGTGTAGAGAAGCCAATGACGAGAAGGGCACCTCCCTTGAAGATGAATCTTCGGAAGAAGATCCCTAGAAAAAGTTTTGCTATTCTACTCTGGTCTGAGAGCAGCTTGATATGGTCAAGAAAGGCTTATACCCAAGGTGCAAGGCTTATTACGGACTTATTCCAGAGGAAAAGGAACGACAAAAAGTGGGCGAAAGACCACGAAAAGGATGGCATTATAGAGGCTCCCCTAAGAGAAGCTAGGCGAATGGTCATTGCCTAAGCGAGACTATGAAGATCGGTCAGGCAAGTTCATAAGGCCGAGTTACAAGGAGCACGATAGTTCTTCGTGAGGATGGCCTATGCGAAGATATGAAGGATTTTCCATGACATTGACTCATGAGCAGCCCATCAGAGCTGAGGGATATCGGGATCGACCCTGGATGATCAAGCCAATAGAGCCCTTGAAAGGTCGTTGGTATGTAGCCCAACATCAGAAGTTCCCATAATGCCACCAACCGCCAACAATGTCCAAGTCTTAGAAGAGGCGATGGTAGCATATTCAGGCAGGGATGCGAAGGTGGGAGGAATAGAAGGCGCAAGAAGCTCGTGAGGCGCAAGAGGCTTTTCATCAGCAATATCTTGAGACAGGGGTGATCAATTCATGATTTGGTACTTCCTCGCCTCCATAGTGCATAGTGGCACCAAAGAAGGCCATGGCTGCAAAGAAGAGGAATAAGAAGTAGAGCCCAATTCCTCGCCAAATGAGGACTTTGAGGAGAGAATGGTGCAAAAGGTGGTGGAGCACCTTAAAGCCATACTGAAAATTCCTCTAGGAACTTGCAAAGGGAGGAAGAAAGATGACTCTACTGACGAGGATGACAACAATGGAGGTGAGTCCATCCAATTTGGCAATTTGGGACATTTAGTTTCTGTCGACACCCTAGGACTATTGCTGACGTCTATCAAAACTTTAGGCTAACAATTAGAATCTTTGGAGGCAGAGATCGAGGAGACTGAGGCCCAGTTTAACAATCCTAGATGAAGCTGCACCCGCTTAGAGCCAGTTGGAGCATCCCTATGAGAGCGGCCTGACAAAATGGCCATTCGATACATCCACACTACCTATGACTCAGCACCTGAAACCTTTGTACATTTGGATGGGAAGTCCTTCAATAGAGTCTTGGTTGACAATGGGGCAGCTATGAATATCTTACCCATAGCCACTATGAAAAAGCTAGGTAAAAAGAGGAGGATATAGTCCACACCAAGTTAACTATGAGTGGTTTCACTAGAGGGATCAATAAGGCGGTGGGAGTCCTACCAGTTGAGCTGGCCGTCGAAAGCAGGGTCATCATAACTTCTTTCTTCAATATCAACACGACGAACTCCTATAACACTCTTTTGGGTTGAGATTGGATTCATCTGTGCGAATGCGTCCCATCAACTCTTCATCAACAGTTGGTATTATAGAACCTCGATAAGTTGGAGGTAGTAGCTGTTGACCACACCCCATTTGTGGCTGATGTCCACATCGCAGATGCTTGGTTATAACATAAGGGGTAGGGGCCCTTGAAGTTCTAGGGGTAGGATAAGTATGGTAAGTCTTGAGAAGTCATGTTTTAGATTGACTTGAAGAAGTCAGAAATCCAGCAGGAGGAGGAAGAGGTTATTCGCCCCACAAATGTGCTAAAGTCGAATGACTCCAAAAGCGCTGAAGAATTGGTTGATGATGGAGGTCAACAACAGTGAACAAAGACCAAGGTACCATCAACAAGGTGGAATGTGAGGAGGAAGAGGTTAGAAGGGTAGCCTCCCAATAGTTCATTGAGTTGGACGAAATTGGCTTTGCCTCAACCAAGTTTGATGACCTTATTGAGGTTCATGATCCTTTACTTGAAATCAACCTTGGAGGGCTAGAGGAGTATAGACCAACTTTCGTCAGTAAACTGTTAGAGCAAAATTTCCAAGCATTGCTCATACTGCTACTAAGGGAGTAACAAGATTATTTTGCCTTGAGATATGAAGAGATGTCAGGGTTAGATTTAGCCGTAGTGGAACACCAATTACCCATCAGGGACGGATACAAGCCAATTAAATAGGCCTCAAGATTGATGTCCTAGGAGGTGACACTATTGGTCAAGGAAGAAATCTGTAACACCCCGCATTTTTCTTTTCTATATGTATATAGATATATAATAAATAATTGTGGTAAAAATGTGGATATGTGTAGAAATATGTGTTGGAGAGGTTTGAGATGGATTTGGTTGGCTTAGGAATGGATTGGAAAGTTTAAGTTTCGAAGGTGTGTAAACTTGAGAAGAGGGATTATGGAAGTTTCTAAATATTTTTAGGTCAAAATAAGGTGTCCATTGAATCCGAAAGGTCGAACAACCTTGGGAGAGGTAATATGAGGTGTATTGGAAGTTAAGAAGTATTCCGGAGTGAAAACACATTTAGAGAAAATTTGGGTAAAAAGGAGTTGGGACACCTTCTAGTATTTTCGTCATAACTTTTTATCCTTATGTCCAATTGATCTGAAATTTGGACAGTAGATAGTAGACATCTAGGGCTACAAAAGTGTGTCTCATGAAAATTTTCCAATTCGACCTCTAAATGGGTCAAAACTGCCCTGGAAGTTGAGGTAGCCGAAGTGTACCAGTACCGCGTACCGGTACCATACCGTACCGGTACTGTGTACCGGTACGACTACTCCAGTAGCTTAACCGTACCGGTACCGCGTACCGGTACGATTTATCTGACGCCCGCCGAACAGTAAAAATCGGGATTTTGGTGTTTTAAAACACCCTTTTTAGCCTCATTTGCCCCATTCTTCATTTTCACTCTCACTCTAAACACTTTAGAACCCTAGGAGGAGATAAAGGAGAAGAGAGAAACTCAAGATCACAAGGGAGAAACATAAGATTTAAGGGTGATTCAAGATCCAAGCCCTAGATTTCAAGAACACCAAGGTAGGGGATTTCTTCTCTTTCTCTTACATTGAGGTTAGGGTATTTATATATGTATGTTTTGGCTATCAATGGTATATATATGCTATGTAATCATCCTCTCTTAGGATTTTTGACAAAGATTACATGTTTTACACAAAGTTAGAGTTGTATACCCATGAAATCCCTCTTTTGTTTGAAAAACCCTAGTTTTCAAGAGTGATGGGTTTTCCTCTTGAACTCTTCCTTTATTCTTGATTTCAAAATCATAGTGTTTTGTGTTGAGTAATAAAATGATATTGTTGTGATCTCTTGCATTTTCTTTGTTGGTTATTGAAAATGTCACATGCTTAAATTGGGGATTTTTAAGATATTCTTGTAAATTGTGAAATTGGGTTTGGTATTGTATCTCTTATGAGTGTGGGATGACCATGGGTGGCCTTTGACGAGATATCGTAGAGTGGGTAGACGTGTTGCTTGCTCCGTGGGGTTGGCATTTCTCCTACCACTCGTAGTGGGGTTAGTGCTTTGGTAAGACTAAACCGCTATTGCTCACGGGTGCCGTGTAAGAGGGTTAGTATACTAATACCTGGGTTGGATACGTCACTGCCATTGGTGTGGCATACGCCCTTCCTAAAGGATGGATATCTTTGATAAGATTTGTGTGGGTGTGTGTGGGTTAGATATTACTCAATGTGTCGATTCATGGGGTTTGTCTTACATCATGTTTGAGATACATATACATATTGATGGATTGTTGTATTATTGTGGAAAATGGTTTCCTACAAGGACTTGTGGGAGTATGGGATTCCACAAGGTCTTGTGGGAAAATGGTTTATATTTTGGAAAATGGATATGTATTGGATCTTGGTTTCTTTTACTGTTTATGTAAATTACTGTTGCTACTTAAACTTGAGATCCATTTTAAAATGTCCCTGTTTTACTTCAAAGATTATGTATGCTATTTGTAAAAATGAGACCGGCCATTTTATATGTTTTTATAAACCTTGTTCGAGTTTGGGAGGAATGTTGCTACGGAGCTTAGTGCTCACCCCCTATAAATTACATTTTTCTGATACGGTACTAGAGGAGAACCTCGGAGTTGACGAGCAGGGGTATTGGGAGGCCCCATTCGAGAGAAATCTAGATCCCGAGGTGGACATATAGAGATACAGCTTCTTTTGCACTAGACTAGAGAATTTATTTTGAGATCATGTATCGTCTCGTATTCTGTTTATTCCGCTGCTAAGTTTAAGTATAATTCTTTTGGAATGTAAGTGCCATAGCTTGGCTTATTCTTTTGGGATGATATTGTAAATTCTATGGATGATGAATGGAAAAATTTTCTTATTGATGGATTATCTTAGTGCTCTCATTATGTAAATGGTTTTAGAATGTAATGCCGTCCAGGGTGTGTTTTGGGGTGTTACAAAATCAGACGTCTTTTGCAGGCCAAATGCATCCAAGTGGCGCAAGACATGGAATGGGTGTCCAAAATCATGCCAGTAAAGTAGAAGAATAGAAAAACTAGGGTATGTTGCAACTACCGAGACCTTAGCGTAGCAACCCCGAAGGATGAGTATGTTATGCCAATGACTGATTAGCTAGTGGATGCAGTGGCCATGAACATCAACATGTCATTCATGGATGACAATGTTGGGTATCATCATATTTTCATTTTCGAGGAACACAGATAGAAGACCACCTTCAGATGTCTTGGATCAATAATGACGTTTGAATGGAGGGTCATGCCATTCAGATTGAAGAATACGGGGGCAACATACCAGAGAGCCAAGAACACCATCTTTCATGACATGATCAACAAGATCGTGGTGGTTTACATAGACGACATCATAGTCAAGACGTAGAACATGGAGAGACACCTCAGCGATCTAAGGGTTGTTTTGAAAGAATGTGTGTTCATCAGTAGAAGATGAATTCGTTGAAGTGTGCATTCGGGGTCACAAAAGGGAATTTTTTGGGATTTTGGGCACACAAGAAAGACATTAAGGTGTACAAGAAAAAGACAAAGACTATCATAGAGGCCACACCTCCAAAGACCAAGAAAGAGCCACAACGCTTGATTGTTCAAGCCGATTTTCTCCAATAATTTATCGCCAACTGCGCAAGGAAGGTGCAAACATTCTCTCCACTCCTAAAGTTAAAAGGTGTAAATCACTTTCAGGAGTGAGACACAACACCAGGAAGCCTTTCACCAAATCAAGGAGTACTTGGCCAACCCACCAGTTCTTATGCCACCCATAAAAGGTAGGTGTTGAGACTTCAACATTGCATTATTTTATAGCTTAACATATTCACTTTAGGCTTGCTAATGTACTAATTCACTTTACTTAGTATAGTTTGCGTATTAAGCCATGATTTCGGTGTTTGTAGGTAAATTGGATGTAAAGGTTGAGTTTAAGCATTAAAAAGATGGCAAGAGACAAGTTAAGATTGAGTCTACTCGAGTAGAGATGAAGCCGGGAGTCTTAGAAGCAAATTGGAAAAAAAGAGGAGTTCTATCGGTAGGAAGACAGAACAATGAAGGTTCTACCGGTAGTTTGAGCTACAGAAGATTGGTGCAGAAACTCACTGTACTTTACACTTTTTCATCAAAGAAGTTCTACTAGTAGTTAAAACATGTTCTACCAGTAGCAAAGCTTACAGTAATTTTATCAAAGAAGTCCTACTAGATGTTCTACTGGTAGCAAAGGTTATAGAAGTTTCAGAGAACTCATCATACAGAGACCTACCGGTAGGTAAAGGATGTTGGCATTTGTAACACCGAACTTTGGATTTATCTTGCCTTGAATAGTTTCCTCTTCCATGTCCCCTTGAGAATTGACTTATTTCTTCATTGTTGGAGTTTTGGTTGCCTTGTCGGCCTTTTCCTCTTTCTCTTCCTCGGACTAGTCCACGTCAGCGTCCGCGTCCTCTTCCTCGTTGACTTTTCTCACGATCATAATCCTTCTCTTTCACCGAGAACTTGGTGGCTAGAACTTGCTCGATCGACTCATCCTTCTTCTTGTTAATTCTTTCTTCATGGGCTTGTAGAGAACCCATGAGTTGATCAACCGTCATAGTCTCTAAATCTTTGGACTCCTCAATGGCTACAACGACATAATCGAACTTTGGATGCAACAAGCGAAAAATCTTCTCAATGACCCGGACTTCCTCCAATTTTTCTCCATATCGCTTCATTTGATTGATTATGGCCAACACCCTCAAAAAGAAATCTGAAATAGACTCAGATTCTTGCATTCGTAAACCTTCAAATTCTCCTCGTAACAATTGAAATCGCACTTTCTTAACTTTATCAACCCCTTGATTGAAGTTTTGTAAGATCTCCCATGCTTGCTTGGCAGGGGTTGCATTAGCAACTCTTTCGAACACGACTTCATCCAAACATTGATGGATGAGAATAAGAGCTTGTTGACCCTTCTTTCGCATCTTTTGCAGAGAATCCTTTTGAACGGGAGTCAACGTAGCTTTCTCACTAGGCTTGTCATAGCCTTTATTCAAGATCTCCCACACATCTTAGGAACCAAGCAAAGCCTTCATACGAATGCATCAATTCTCATAATTTTCTTTTGTAAGACGAGGGAATTGAAATGAAAAACTAGAATTGGCCATATCCAGGATCACAAAACAAGTGCACTGATACCAATTTATTGTAAAATATGGAGAGAAATCATAGAGAAGAAAATATGAAGAGACTTAAATTCTATTTTTCTATTCACTTTGGCTCATTTCTCTCTTGCCAGAATCAAATACTTACATAGATATTTATAGGATTCTAGGATACATGTATACCACCAATACATGCATATTACCAATACATGTTTCTTACCCTTAGCTCAATATTGGATCCTAGAGATGGGTATAAGCTATTTAAAATTGATGACATTTGCAAGTTGACAAAAATATACCCCCAGGACTTCATAGAGGAGAAGAAAGTATCTTTCAGAATACAACTTCAGCTTTTTGATCAAGATATACTATATACATTCCGAACTTTTGAAGTTGTCAAGTATTTCTGATTTATTGGAGTGGTTGGTTAAGAATAGAAAATCATCTGTCTATCCATTTCTTGATAGATCTGTTAGATTTGTGCTTACTATTCCCATTTCTACTACAACTATAGAACGAGCTTTTTCGGCCACTAATACTTTAAAAATTAGGCTTCACAACAATATGGAGAAGGGTTTTCTTACAGACTCTTCAATTGCATACATAGAAAAAGAAATTGGTAAAATTTTTAGTATAGATTCAATCATAAATGAATTTCATCATAGAAAAGAACTTTGAGTACTACTATAATAAACGACTAAGTGAATATGTATTCAAAAACTATTCCTTTTGGTCATCTTCTATTTCTTATGGTCATTATATTTGTTTTATTGAACAAATTTATCCATTCGATATGTTTTTATGCATTAGAAATTTGCACTATTGTATATATACTATCAATGTTGCTGGCTTGAGATTTTGAACAAAAGATCTAGCCCATGGTTCAAAGTATCGACCGAGTCCGAGTCCACTCGGCCGAGTCGTATCCGTCTTAGTAGGTGCCGATCCGATAACGATACACGTTACACCAATATAACGAGATTCGACTGAATCGGTCCTGACTCGGTTACAACTCGGTGGTATCGGCCCAACTTGAAGCTAAATCGATTGGACTCGGCCGAGTCAGACCGCAATGGTGCAACCAGATCTGGAAAATCTGAGCAGCAAAAACCCTAAAAAAAAAAGAGAAAGGAAGAAAAAAATGGACAAGACTCATTTGCATATTTATAGGTTAGGTTGAATTCGTAACAAAATAAGCAAATGAAAAGGGGATTGATAAGAAATAAAACAAAAAATCAAATGCCCATCAGTTAAAAACCCACAAAAATTTATCAGCTTTTCAAAATTGAAACCCTAAATCAGTGACAAAAAAAACCCTTCAGCCCCAAGTCACACCTTTAAGGAGTTATAAGAACAAAAGAAGAAGAACAAAAAGTATATGTAATAAAAACTTGCAAATCTTCATCTTGTTTTTCTACTTCTTGTCGCGCTTTAGGAGCAGAGCTGGAGTGCCCATCGCTGAAACCCTAGATCACGGGCAGCGGAGCATCTCGATCGCAGGCAGCAAATACTTCTTCTTCTTCTTCTTCTTTATAGCAGATACCCATCGCTGAAACCTTAGATCACAGGCAGCGGAGCATCTCGATCGCAGGCAGCAAAGCTTCGAGTTCCATGTGATATTTGTGAAGTAGAATTGTAGAAGACCAACCCAACAGCTCCAGCCCTAGCCGTCTTCCAGTGATCGCCGGTGGGTCCTTCAAATCCACTCTCAGATTCTTCTCTCTCTCTCTCGATACCCAGCGTCTGAACTCTGAAGGACCCAGTCTCAAACAGAGTCTTTTAAAGACTCTGTGTGGTCGGTGACTCAATTGTTTTTGGAATAATTACATTCACACCTCCTGAAGTTTGTCACTTAATCACTTCGACCTCTAACATTTAAAATATTTCACACAAACCCCTAAAATTACACAGTAAATATATTCGTTAATAAATTACATTCAGACCTCCTGAAGTTTGTAAACATATATTACTAAGACCCTTTAAGTTTAAAATGTTATATTTAGACCAAAAATACTTCAATCAAAGATAGAATATCAAATATTTTAAATTTTACAATTAAAATTTATGTTCTATTGTATCATTTATTGAAATAATTAGATATATCAATATTTCAATTTCAATAAGTTGAATATTGATAATGATCAATATTTTCGATAACGCCCTTATGTTTCATTTTAATTATGTCTAATGTATTTTTGGATTTATTGTGGACATATGATACATGAATGATGATTTTTTATATTTTTCAAAAATTTTTATGATTTTTTTAAATTTTTTTAGAGCTTCTATCTAGCGTTTTGAGCGTATCAGCCGATACTGCACCGTGACGCCGCGACCGATGTGTATTAGTGCCCTCCGAGTTGATGACCGATACCGCGACTTTGAACTATGATCTAGCCCCCCAAAGCATGAATTGCTATCTTAGTCCCTGAGCACAAGTGGCTCGACATTTGGATGGAGCTCTTCATGTTGGATGATTGGGAAGTGACCCAAGGATTTTAGGTCACGTCTAATTTAGAAATTGTTAGGAAAAATATTATAATTAGTGAATTCCATGATGTAACTCTGAATCTTACATCTCAACTAAATTCATGGTCAAGAGGCTATTGAAGATTGAAGGTTGAAGCAAGATATGGTAAAAAAAGTCAAGGTACATGACTTGATCTGAAATGTGTACACCCAAGTGCAGGCGGTCAAGCTGTAGTAATAATCCGGTTTTAGTCCAGAGTCGAATCCACAGGGAACTCTTGTTGGTGTTTTGAGATAAGTAGTGGTGGAGACCTATTGATTGTAACCCTTGAAATTTGAAGTTGTGTGAGGTGTGAGATTTCCTGGACAGAATATAAGATTCTTTCCAAGAGAATTTTCTAAACAAAATATGAGATAAGCTCTAATGTAAAAGAGTCACTCTTTTAGTTCAAGGAATGGACATGTAGTTAATTATCCGGTTTGTTATACTTGTGCTTGATAACTCAATTAACCCCCGTGTCAACAGCAGGTTAATCGGAAGATAAATGTAGATTATGAGAATTAAGAACATGATTCCGATGTCTTTCTAGAAGTTTACAAGAATTGTCTGTGCCGAGACTTAACCTGTCTACAAACAAGCAAGTATTTCTACAAGACATCCAATCATAACATTAATGTTCCATTTCCATTCTTTAATTGAAGCACAATAATGGTGAAGATTGAAGGGTAGTCATGAAGATCTAGCTGGGGTACTTGCCTTGAACCAACGAGTCTTTCTATGCAAGAGTTATCTATGTCATAGAAAGAAATCTTGGTTATACAAAGTACCTTAACTTTGCTAGATGCAATCAATCATTCAATAAGCATGGGGAATATAAAGCATTAAGCATAATCGAAATTGCACAAATATAATTTTCGGATAATTTATACATGCCCTTCTCCTCTTACTAAAGAGTGAATGAGAAACTACTCACTCTTCATGGCTTTGGTGAAGCTAGAAAAGTGAGTGATGCTCATTCCTCCAAGTAGAGGGTTCACAAAACAAAGCACAATAAACAAGGAGCCGATCTTCGACAAAGAATGAGTGAATCACGTTCTACCCTTCACGGTTTTGGCGAAATTCTAGAAAAGTGGAAGAGTTTCACTCCTCTAAGGGAAAAAAGAAGCTCAAGCAATGGAAGTGAATGAAACACAAATTAAAAGTAGAAGAAAGGTAGTCACTTTTGGAGGGTGATCCACAACCAAAGGTAATCTATCTCCTTCTATGCATGTAATTGAAAGCATAAGCATAAAACTAATTTTACAACAAGTTAAGAGATGTTGGACTAATGCCAAACCAATCTCTTAGAACAACTACTTCTTCATACAAGGAAATATAAGATTATTCTACAATAATATTAGTGAGAATCTAAGCCTCCATCAAGCTCTCTACCTAGTCTCCCAAGCTCTCCAACAATGGGTGTATTTATAGGCAAGGAGGAGGAGACAAGAGGGGGTGAAGGAATAGTGTATGCCGCCCAAGTCCAAGTGAAAAGCCAACTACTCTGCAGCCAGTCTGTGGAGAACGTTCGAACGGTATCTGGTGTTCGAACGTTGCATCTGTTTTTGCTTTATGGGCGTTCGAACGTTGCCTGGTGTTCGAACGTTTCTTCTGTCTTTACTTTATGAGCGTTCGAACGCCAGATGGGGTTTGAGCCTCTCACTCAAGTGGCATGTAGTCTTCTGTGAAGTCCATTTCTTGGCTACAACATGCCATGTCTCAGCAGTCTGGTCTTCTCATAGTTCAAGTGGACGTTCGAACGTGAGTTGGCGTTCGAACGTGGTACTCAAGTACCTCAGGGTCTTTCTTTCTTGGCTGCAACACACCATGTCTTAGCAGTCTGGCCTTCTCATAGTTCAAGTGGACGTTCGAACGTGAGGTGGATTCGAACGTTCTTGCTTTGCTCCAAGCTTCTCCAATTTTGTTCCCTAATGTGCTGATATTACACTCAAGTGTGATACTTGTTGTTCTTGAGTCCTTGTTCATTTTAGGACCTGAAATGTCGTCACTTAAACTCCATCAAAGTACAATTAGTCTAAAAAAAGCATGGTAAAATGCTAATTTTAAGTACTAATCAGTACATAACGATACATTGAAGACTTCTTGGATCCTATCAAGCTTAGTGAGGTAAGTCGACCAAGATACCTAGTTTCCCTAGTTTGGTTTAACTTGGGTTGTAAAAATGGAATTAGAGTGTGAGTATTAAATCTGTTCCTGACGTGTGTTTGGTGTAAAATATTTTTGAAACTTTAGGGTTTTAGTTTTTGAAACTTTAGGGTTTTAGTTTTTGAAAATGAGTTCTAAAATGAATCATTTGGTGGAGGCTTTTAGGTACTCCCCTTTGTACTTAGAGAGTTATTTTAGAGCCTTGATTTTTTTTGAGAAAACTAGTGAATTGCGCTCTCTAGCACTTTCCAAGCTCTCTTGGGACTTAGGAATTTGAGCAGGGCTAGAAAATAAGATTCCAGTAGTCAACGCTCTCTAACCACTCTCCACAGAGCTCGAGCGTTGCGTCAGACATATAATTATTACAGACCAATCTACCTCTTGTTTACTATTCCTATATATAGAGGATGACTCATATGACCTAATAGGTGTCTAAGGGAGTTATAAATAGACTACTTATTCAAGAGAGAACTTACCATAGAGAAGATAAAAATCTAATTCCTTCAAGATCAACAGTGATATCAATGAAGATTTAAAATTTTGTTGTTGAGCATCTTGAATACCCATCAAACCCACAACACAAAGGATCCAAGGAGGCAAATCAAGGACCAACAAGAGGATTCCAAAAGGAAAATAAGGAGGATTCCACAGGGATGGATTGTGGAGCTCGATTCATTGTCTATTGAAGCTGGTTTTCAAGATGCTTGAGGTGGATTTTCGGAGTAAAGATTCAACGGAGAAAGATTCTAGCCATGAAATTGGTTGAGGTATAAATCTTTTAAATTTTACTCTTAAGTGTTAAACTAGTGGATTATGTTAGATGGGTCAGGATTGGTCTCGCATTTTTTCCAAAGAGGGTTTCCACATAAAAAAATTTGCATGTGTTGTGTGATTTTCATCTTTTATACACTTGAAATTTTTATTCCTTCTTTATGTTGGGATGAATGATTGAGTGAATGCAACGTGTGTTTCTTGGCCTTCAATTTGCATACACCTTGGTGAATTGTTGAGCTAGAAAGTGACTGAATTGGTGAATTGTGCTGTATTGAATTTCATTAACCTAACATACACCTTCACTAATAAGGTCAAAGATATTTATCACAAAGGGGTTTAAATTTGTAATTATGTGGGTTAGGTTTTACTTGGGCATAATTCCATGTTTGAGTGCATAATAGTTATTGACCCCCTCTAGGTCACATTGCGTTGCTTCAATGTTCAAGATTGATATCATGATTCACACTCCCAATTGGTATTAGAGCAGGATACCTTGAGTGTTTATTGACATAAGAACTTTTGTAGGAGACCTTTGGTTTTGACCTAGTTTCTTGGAGTTTGTGAGATCCAATAAAAACCCGAGCTTGTTTTTATGGATACTACAAGAGGGGGAGGTTCAATCACGGGACAACCATTGTTCGATGGTTCTAATTATCGATATTGGAAGGCTCATATAAAGGCATTTTTTAAATCTATTGATGAACGCGTGTGGGCAATGATACCAGTAGGATGGAGTCCTCCTACCCAAACCATGACAGTTGGAACTGACATCATCACCGAACCTAAAACCCCAAAAGGCACGGACCATAGATAACTATGATGCCATTGGGTGGAACTCAAAAAAGGCTTAAATGTGATATTCAATGTTGTCGCTACAAATGAGTTCGAGAAGATCTCTACTTGTGAGACTTCCAAGAAGGCTTAAGACATTCTTGAGGTTTCTCACGAGGGGAAAAACTCCTTGAAACAATCCAAGCTTCAAAGATTGACTTGTTAATTAAAACGTTTAGACCATGAGACACATAGTGAGTTCTATGGAGTTTTAGTGACATAGTCAATGCATCCTTCACTCTTGGCCACAAGTATGACGAATTGGTATTTTTATGAAAAATCCTGAAATCTCTACCGTAGAGGTTTCAACCTAAATTCATCACCATTCATACTAGTGTTGTTGTTGAGAGTTGGAAGTTAGAAAACTTAGTTGGGTTTTTGTTGACCTATGAGATGAATCTTTGTTAGCCTAAGAAAATAAAGGGCATTGCTTTTAGTTCCATTAATGAAGACGAGGATGAATCTGAGTCACCTTTGGGATATGAGGAGATGGCCTTATTTGTGAGGAAATTCAAGTAGTACTTTAAGTACAGATTGTTACAACTTTTCATAAAGTCACAATTGATACCTTTTGAACCAAAAAGAACCATTTCAAATGTTTGCATCTGTTTTGAAAAAGCTAGTAGCGAATCTATAAATAGGTGATGCCTTACACTCCAGAAACATACCATTGAACAATTCTATACTTCCTATTAGATTTTCTCTCTCATTCTTCTTTCTCTCCATTTTCCCAAATTTACGTGCATATGTTCTTTTCTATTCAATCTAGTATTCTAGTTTCTGCAAAGTTAGAAAACTAGAAGTTGGTTATTTTATTTCCTTAAGGTATTTGGGTATTGTCTTTGTAAGTGCAATACACATGCATGTTTGAGAAGCTTCATTGTACGTTGAGAATAGATTTGTTGAATTCTCAGCGCACACCTTTCTAAACAATTGGTGGGGGCAAATACTATTTTTAGGAAAGTGTTCTCCTATATGGCTTGAAGCAATTTTCAGTGTTGCAGTGCAGTCCCTACAGTCATGTTTTCCCACAGAATGACGACCCCAGATTTATCATCACAAGCTAGGTTCACTAAGAAGCTCTTTACTCCAAAACCTAAAGGTGATTTTAATATAAACGGAGAAACGAGAGTTAGCCTTAACCCATTGCTAGAGCTAATAATAATAAAAAAATTGAAAGTTAAGCAAAGTTTGGTAAGGAGTGAGGATTTTGAGAGACTCACTACTTCTACTATTTTGGAAGTTCCTAGAGGTACCAAAGTAGTTGAAACAGCTTAGGATTAGGTGTGGTGAGTGTGTGATCCTAGGTGCATATTCAAGAATTAGTTTTTGCGTAATGAAAACACAAAAAAGGAGAAATTTTGAAAATCCAAAAAAAAAATTATTCGTAGTGTTGAATTTTTTTTGTTTGGTTTGCATTAGTTAGAATGAATTTTTACTGTTTTTAATGGTTATTTAAAAATAAAAAAAAGATATAGAAAAGAAAATGTCAAAAAAGATTTTTCGTGTGTTGAATTGTTAGCCGTTGACATGAAGTATCATACTTAAACTTAGTTTTTTTTTGGATTTAATCTCATCTCAAAGTTTGGTATGTTATTATGTCGTATAGAGTGATAAAGAACTTAGTAATCATGCTTTCAAGATAATAAATTGAATCTAAATCTCTTACACCTGCACTTGGTTGAATGATGCAAAACCATTGATATATTTATAAAACTTTGTGCACCGTAGCTAATCATCTTCATGACTTTAGAATCTTGTTATTTTTTGACTTTAATGATCTTACATGATTCTAAACGTTGGAGATAGATGGGCTCTTAGTTAAAGGACAGTAAACCCCATCTCTCTTAAATGAAAAGATGCCCAAAGGGCCAAAGGTATGAAAAAGAGGCAAATGTTGACCAAATATAACAGGTGAGGTATAAAAGATGGCTAAAATTAATGTCTTGTGGTGGTTAATAGTACTATGAGATGTTATTGTAAGAGCTCAATATTTTAAAGCTCAAAGAGGTAAGCTAGAATATTCAAAGATCATAATGTAGAGTACAAATTTCACACCTTTGATAATTGAAGCTATGCAAAACGAGTAGAAGGATTGTAACAAACAAGGGAAGTCTCCAGAAATCAAAAGAAATAGAGTTTTATTTTCACTAATTGGTCTTATTTTCACTTATACGATGCATATTGGAATCTATATAGAGTTTTATTAAATACATGACCTAGATAGAACTATGAATGATAAAGATATTCAAACAATCATGACTATCAAACACATAGTGCGCGTGTGTGCTCAAATTGCAAGTGTATATAAAAATAGCAAGGATTAACACATGCAGTTTGTTTATGCGGAAACTCTTCTTGGGAAAAACTGCGAGGAACCTCTCTAAGGTTCACCAAATTGTAATCCACTATCCAAAAGTCAGCTAATAAGTACTCGAGTCTTATACCTCAACCAACACCATGGTTAGACACTCATTTCCTTCAATAAGCCTCTCCACCAGATACACCCACCAATGTCTTGGATAGCCTCACTTGAATTCTCCACTACAATGGATCCTCTAGGTCTCGAGCGACCTTCTTTGCTAAGATCCTTGGCATGAACACTTGCCAACGGGTTTGGTCTTCAACCAAGCCAGCTCTTCTTTTCCATTGTGTGATGTTGGATAGAACTCACTAGATACTAGTCTTTGGATTTAGGGATCTAGGGTTAAGAGGCAAGAATTTACCTCACAAAAGAGCTACCCTAAGTTGGGAAAGGCTCCCTCTATTTAATGGCTCGGAATAGGGTTTGTCTTGAAGGCCAATAAAACATAAATTGGCAAACGACTGCTCGAGCAGTGGGAAGGCAGTCAGAGGATGGTGGTTACTGGAATGAAAGATGAATTCCAAACTAACCTAGGAGAGTAGGACCGCTCGAGTGACCAGGAAACCACTCGAGCAACCCAGAGGACGACCTCAGCTTCTTCTTCGTTTAGCCTTTGTTCGAGTTTTTTCCAAGTCATTAAGAGACTGCTTTAGTGAAGGCTAGTGAATATAGGGCGGTCCCTACTATTTTTTAAGCCTAAAACCAAGCAAAAAATTTGTCCACCAGAACACTAAAAGGCGTTGCTCAAGAGGGGTACAAAGAACACTTAGGAGCCATACTCGGATCAATTACAGATTCAATTTTAACACTAATCCTCCTAAGTCTATTAAACCAAAGGATCATCTTAGGTCTATAGGTCATTACTTTGTCCTAAGCAAGAAGGTGCATAAAGAGTGCTTTTGATGTATCTTTGATGCATGATATCCTCTTTTAAAATAACGCATATGTATCTTCATCGTTTCAGCATCATGACTATGGAATATGATGAGATTTATAAGGACTTCACAAAATTGGCCAATTACAAAATATGATCTAGCAATCTCCCCCTTTGGAAATTTCATGACAAAATACACAAGTAAGAAATTAAGATTACAACCCACAAACTATTTAACAAAACGAATTGTAAATAAATCTCAACATTAATGTATAAGTCCCTAATCTTTAAGTACAAGAACTATTTTCTAGATGTAGCATTGAAGATCATAATGCTGCACATCACCACTAAATGAATACCTTGTGAGAAACCTAATATGTATGAAAGACATAACATAATCACAGGTATGTAAATCACCAAGATATGCATAGGGAATATTTATTTTAACATCATGCAAGTACAAATATGTAACATATATAAGAACTACCTTGTCCAATATGCTTGAGAACCTTTAGATAGAGCATGACAATGTATAACTAGTTCTCCCCCTTAGTTGGTGTTCACAAGTAAAATAACAAGTGTAAAATAGGTGACTTCATGTCAAGTTTGTAAATGTACTCCCCTTTAGTATGAGAACAAACTCCCCCTTACTTTATTCTCATGCAACTCACCTAAGGTAGTCAAGAGAATATATCCCTAAATTCTCCCATATGTACCCAAAATATTCTCTCATTTTTGTCACAAAGTGTCAAACCAATGATATATCATAAGAAGCAAGGTACAAAATCAAGTCATCTTAACATATTCTTTCCTATTTGACATAAAATGTCAATCTAGGGAAAAATCATAGCAAAAAACATAGAATCATGGTATAACAAGAGGCCATAAATACAAAACAACTAGCTAAAATAGGCATGCAAAGCAAGTAAAGGACAAACATGCCATATAACACAAACTCTAATTGAATAAAGCATCACATAACAAGGACTAAGAATATGTTCTCCTAAGCAGCTCATGTGGCCGCATCATCTCCACCATTGTCACTATCTCCATCATCATGTGGCTGTGTCTCTAGCTCATCATCGTTATCAATGAATTCAGCATTCTACATCATCTGCTTGACATGCCTGCGCTCCCTCAACATGGCTATCTGACCTCTAGAAAGGTCCATCTGTTTCCCTTAAATAGAATCTACCTGAAGTGTAGTGAATGTGTGTTGCATGTCTACACTAGACTGAACATGACCAATGTTGTTCTGAACCTCACCTAATGCATTCATGATAGTAGTCCACTAGTCAAATTAAGGTGCCTGAGGAGTCCTAGGTGGTGGTGAACATGAGGTGCTTGCTCCTATGTGTCTCGGTGGTGGTGTACGACTCGGTGGTCCAAGGTCAGAAGTAGTAACATATATCTCACCCTCTATCTCGTTGTCCTCTGTCTCTACTTCCATGAGGTCAAATGTATAACTCGCATGAGACTCACTCTTCCTTAATGACTCCTTCCAAAGAGGTCTCTTTGGTCTTTGTATCTAATCAGTCCCTAGAGCAATCACACCCTTATCTAGACAAATCTGGGTAATAAGAGAAACAAAAGGCATATTGTCACTAATCCTACCCTCATCAAAGGCTCTCTGAATGACTCTAAATATAACTCATGGAAAATCAAATCTCCACACCTGTCCCAATAACATGTAAAAGGTAAGCTCGTGGTGTAAGGAATGTAGATACGTGAGTCTTCGGGTCGATGTTGTAATCGATTATCAAATTAGTCATCTGATACTTCCTGTCTAAGTCCTTGTGGTACCACTTTTGTTAGTTCCATCCAACATGGTAAGGAGCACAATACAATACAAATACAAAATTGTGGAGCTTGGGTATATCACTCTCGATTCTATGATGATAAGGATGACGCGCTACCTGGGGTAGGTGTAGGGTGGTGGCAATCAAGTCAATGGAGAACTCAAACAACACACCTCGAACATATGTCTAAAAGTGCTCATTGTCCTCAGTGGTGTTCCTAATGTGTGTGTAAAACTCCCTGACTATATATACTTTTGTTGACACAAGAATCACAAATATCTCAATCCAGCCTCGTGACTCAAAATGCAAAGGGATGGTAGTGTTACTTACCCTAGTGAAATTCACGCTACGCTCAACCAACACAGGTTTGGAAGCAAAATGTCTCTTATACAACTGACAATATGGTAGGGTTTGAAAGCGTCTTCTCTCATTGGATGCACGTACCCTTGTCCATTTTTCGGCTCTTGGGCATTTTTCCAAAAACAATCGGTGAAATAGTGCAAATAAGAATGATAATCACAGATCCAAGGTTTAGATGCACTAAAACTCATTCAATTACTCGCTATAGCTCAAAGGAATGCTATGGGTGTGCAAAAGAAGAGATGTGCTCATGTTAGAAGTGAAGGAAATGAAGTGGAATCGTAAAAAATCTCGTCTTTAAAGCCAACTGGATCAAAATCGATACAGGCCGCTCGAGCGGTCCTTGAAGCATCCGGATTCTCTTCAGCTGTCCAACCCATTTTTCCACCTCCAATCACTCACTTGGGCCTCAAAATGCATGCATGGATGTATGTACAACTTAAATGCAACTAAATGCACATGCATAGATGAAATTGGATCTAAATGTAATGCAATTTTCAAATTAAACATTAAAATGCACAATGTCATTAATCATGAAAATCACATATGTTCACATTATAATGGTTCCATCCAAATTTCATCATCTCATAATAGTACTCTAAGACATATTTAAGAATGTAGAACTCAATTTAATGCATCCTAGAGTAATATCCCCTCATTTTAGTTCAGTTTCACTCATACGTGTTCAAATTTTGTTCAATTTCGACCAATTGAAGTGTGTGAAACCAAAATCCGACGTCATTAGGATTCCGTTTAATTCAAATAATTAATGAAGCTCTACATGAAATCCTACTGCATAGTCTAAGTGAATACATGACCAGTTAGTGAGTGTCATAATCATTTTTCTTTTAGACTACTCCTCCTATCTTTTATTCCTTCTCTTCTTATGGATTTAATTAGCGCGATTGTGAATTCTGTACTTTATAAATATACTTTTAAACGTGTTTAGCATGAGCTCTTTGAGCTTTACAAATGAGCAATGAATATTAAGCATAAGTACTCTCAACAATTCAAATGAAATTGTTCCTAGCTATTTATTTTATGCCTTATGTTTTTAAGATTGGCCATATTGGACTCTTTTCTCACATTTGGTTGTTTGGCATTTTTTAAGGGATTGGGGCTTTACTAGCCTTTAGCCATGTGTTCACTTATCGCCCACACTTAGAGTTATATATGATCATTAATCGTTTAAACTAATAAGACTCCTAAGTATGATGGTGAATGGTTGACGTGTACTTGATTTATTGATTTTTCAAAGGAAAACACTATCCAAGCACGCTAGGATGAAAGAGATTTTGATTCATGGATCATGCACTAAGATTTGTGACCACTATGTTCTCTATCCCCAAATATGACTCGTAGTAATGCACATTTCAACTTCAATTCAAAGATGAAATCATTATAAAGCAAACCAAAGAGTGAATTACCATGATCAATAACAAAGAAAAATAAACAAAAGATAATCTTTTTGGATTTTTTTTTCTAATGTTTTTGAAATTTTAATATATCATAGGGAAAATTTTAGTCACACCCCTCCTAGTTTACTATATCTTCAAGGACACCCCCTCTATTATCAAAAACATCACTGACACCTCTTCTAGTTTATATTTAAACATCACTAACACCCCCTACCATTAAACTACCATTTCTAACAAAAAAAATTCATCTAAAATACCAAAAATGTCCCTACATAAACCTCAAGTAATTTTTCTACATAAAATTTTATTAAAATTCGAACCGATTAAAATTTATTTTTCTACATATTAAAATTTGAATCAATTAAAATTCGATTGAAGCTGATTAAATTTTATTTTTTTTAACGTATTAAATTTTGAGCTTATTAAAATTTATTTTTTACGTATTAAAATTTGAGTCGATTTGAACTCTACCTGAGTTATTAGCGCCGATTAAAATTTGCTTTCGAGTTGATTAAAATTTATATTTTTTTACTTATTAAAATTCATGTCAATTAAAATTCGATTTATTAAAATTTGAGTCAATTAAAATTTATATTTTTTTATGTATTAAAATTTGGACTGATTAAAATTTAATGCGAGTTGATAAAAATTTGATTTGAGTCGATTAAAAATAATTTTTAATTGACTCAAATAGAATTTTAATTAGCCCAAATTTTAATACGTAAAAAATATAATTTTTAATCGGCTCAAATTTTAATATGTAAAAAAATAAATTTTAATTAGCTTGAATTGAATTTTAATCGGCACGAATGTTAATACGTAAAAAAAATAGAAAACAAAGGGGGTCTCATTAAAGATATGCTTATCTAGAAGGGGTGTGGATGAAGTTTGTCCTCAAATATATCATGGGCAATTTAGTAAAATTGCATTCTAGTTAATATTTTTAATCTGACAAGGGGTGTCAGTGCAGATTACGAAAATAGAGGGGTGTCTTTGAAGATATGATAAACTAGAGGGGGTGTGGTTGAAATTTTCCCTATATCATATAAACAAAAAAAATATACACAAACATACAATAAACAAAGTAAAAATAAAGCAATTATCATAAATCCTATAAATAATGTCAAACTTGACATCAAAACACTTTTTGCGTTTTTCAATTTCTTTTGCTTTTGTTTTTGGTTTTTCTCATAAGAAAACAAATAAACAAATAAAAAAAATAAAATATGTAAAAAGTATGATGCAATGCATGAATGATACACCTTGATCCATACTAATAACCTCACCTACTTCTCAGGTGACATGACCTTGTTGGAAGCACTCGGGACATCCAATTTGATTGAGACAGTGAACCTCTCAAAATTATTCCTAGTCATCCAGACTTGTTTTCCATTCCAAAACTCGGGTTTGGTCAAATGGGTGGAGGACTAACTATCTTCTCTCCGGAAGTGTGTAGATCAATCTTGACCTTTGGAGTAGAAGGAGCTTTGTGCATTCTAGCATGTTAGCCCTTGGATGATGATACATGTGTATGCTTGGACTCACATGATCTTTCTAAAAGCTTAGAAAAATTCATGACTTGGTTGTTTAAAGCTTTAGGTTGCTTAGCTAGATGCATGATCTTTTTTTTCAAGACTTCCCTACTATGAACGCAATGTGTACCATAGTGACATACTCTCCACATGTAAAACACAAGATTTTTGGTTTGGGTTTATTTTTTAATCGGATTCTTTGAATTCATACCCTTACCATTTGTACCTTTTGGAGGACTTTTTGCACGTGGGGGTGATGGGTTGGGATTACTCTTCACAAACACAGTTTTGGATGAAGTAGGGGTGGTGTTCTCCTTCGTATAGCCTAGGCCTTATTTGTCACCCACACTCTTCCCTATAGACAACATTTTATTCAACTTTTCTGCACTTTGGGAAAGTCTCTTTCAGAGTTCATGTGATTTATGAAGGTCTCTATTAAGTTTGACAAGTTTAAACTCTAGACTCTTCTCTGACTCTAATAGCCCATTATGCTCACTCTCAAGAAAGCTCACTTTGTCTAGGAAAGACTTATTCTCTTCCTCAAGCCCAAAAATATGATCCTTGGACTTTACCAAGTCCACATGAAGTGCTTTCTTATCCTCTTCACTCGATTTGAGTCTTGTGCTCAATGAAAGCAACCTTTTCTTTTGTTTGAGACACTCCTTATATAATTGATTGTATGAATCTTGGAGGTCCTCGACACTCTTAGACTCATCCTCACTGGTAGAGACTTCAACATTCAAGTCATCTACCTCCGTGGTAGGACTTGACTCAACTTTCACACTAGAAGTTTCTCTTGGGGAGGGGGGGGGGGGTGAGGGGGAGAGGCATGTGAACCAGCGAAGGTTGTGAAATTCTCTTCATCACTTTGAGAAGAGGAGTCATCACTCGATGTAGACTCATTTTCACTCTAACTCACCTTAGCCTTCAAGTCTCTCCTCCTTTCTTTAGACATGTCCTTTTTCTTTGCAATTGGACATTCTGCAGCCACATGTCCAAAACCATGACATTCGGAGCATTGGAGATAATGTCTTTTCTTCTCAACCTTTTGTCGAGAAGTCTTGCCCTCTCTATCTTTTCCCTCCATAGGAGTTTTAGGTCTACTTGGCTTTCCTTTTGACTATGAGGACTCGACACCCAGTGTCGGCCCATGCACTAGGCCATTAAGGCCATTGCCTAGGGCCCCAAATGGGACAAAAATTTTGGGGCCCCAAATTAAATTTTTGTACAATTTTACTAGACTTAATTTTTGGGTTTAATTTGAGAATTAAATGCATTTTGACCATTAAATTAGTAAGAAAAACTACCATTGAATAAGTTTACTAAAAATCAAATAACCATAATTTACTAAGTGTCAAAATTAGGTCCCTAGATTAAATACAAGTAATCGTATTGTAAAATTTTTAGAATTTCTTACAAAAATATTTAGGGCCCTAAAGTTTGAGCTGATGTGTTTTATCTTTGTCCAATGTTTATGGTATATGAAAAATATGTGTTATCACCTAATAAAATATTTTTCTATCTTATTATCAAAAAAAAAAATTGTGTAATTAATTGTCTATCAACTAATAGTTAAAAATTATAACTTTATATTTTTTTAGATTAAATTTGAGGTTACTTCAAATGTAGGATAGATTTTTACTTAATTATTTTTTTAAAGCGTATAAAAATGACTATAAAATAGAGTGAGTAGAAGTATCTCACTGTCTGAAAGTAAGTATAACCATAATTGTCTTGCTAAAATTTCTCAGTTAAAACATTTCTTTGGTTCTCTGCAATATTAAAACATGTTTCACATATTCCAATACCATTTAACTTACACAAATTTTAACTTTTACATTTGTTCTGAAAAAATTTATTTTGTTAGTTAGTTTAAATTTTCATTATCTTTCTCATTATCTTCAATAAAAAATTAACTTAATTATATTTGGTCGAGGATTCGACTTTTGTTAATTGAATTTTAATGTATAAAACTTGAATTTAAAAATTCAATTAATATTTTTGAATCTCAAAAAAGAAAAACAAACAAAATTAAATAATTTAATTGTTGACAATTATTTATATTATTATAAAATATATTAATAGGGTCTAATTTAAAATTTTTGCCTAGGGCCCCCAAATATGTTGGGCCGCCCATGTCGACACCATTAGCCTTAAAATATTTTTTCAATTTCCGTGCAAGACAGGCCATGTCCTATTCTCCCAATCGGGGTGACTCAGATTTACCTCCATCTTTCATTGAGCTGAAGGCTATACCTTTTACTTTCTTGGGTGGCAGAAGGTTTATCTTGAAAGTTAATATTGACCCAACTAGGTCTTCGACCAACACCGATGCCATGTTGACACTCGTTTTCAACAAGGTCACTTTAGCATGTGATTAACCCTAAAAAGTGCATCATTGAATATGGATTTAGGGTTAGTTGTGTGCATAATTTAGGTTAACATGATTAATTTATAAAGTATTAGGGTTAATGCATAATTTGTACATTTTGCAGGGTTTCAAGCAGAAATACCAAAATTCAAGAGGATCAAAGTGTAAAGGCTAAATGAAGAAGGGGAGACAAGTGCAATTACCAAGTCAGTAAGGTCAAACAAGGAAGGCTGCCAAGCATAAAACCAAACGTTCGCCACCATCCGGACGATGGTGGTGGCGTTCGGACGGTGGCTAAACCGCCTTTCCCCCTCATCTTCTCCCATTGGTCCAAATATGCAACAAACCACCCTGGTTGGATGATTTGGGTGTCTGCCGCCTTAAAGCCTCCTTCAGACGCCTATAAATAGCCTGCTGCAGCCATTTCATAGGGAGATACACGAGAGTTCAGTCCAATGCAAGAGAGAAGAAAGCAAAGAAAGAAAGGACGAGCGAAGCCTTGCTAGAATCACTTCTCAGGTATAATTTTCTCTACTTCTACATTTCTATCCTTTCTACCTAGAAGGTTGAACCTCTCCAACTTTTTTGCCCTAGCTGGTAATAAGAGTGGCAGTGTTTCGGCTATTCATCGGGAAAGGACGTGTTGTATTTTGTTTTCGGTTGTAATAAGATCATCTCATTCCTTTTGCTAGTCTATAGCAATGAGGTATGAGTAGTCCGTTTATACTCTTCGGTGAAGGGTGAACACATGTGTAATACTGTTTAAGTTATAGAAATGCCGATGTTTTATTTATGCGTTAATGTTTATACCTCCCTTAATTGATGAATGATTACATTTATAATATGCTCATGGTTATGAACACCGAGCAAAACCTATTGATATGTACCATTTTATCTATTATTATTACGTACTTCATGCATGTACGGTGATGCACGTAGTTGGATTTTATGCAACAGTCGGGAGATTGGCTATAGACGGGTTAAGTCTCGCCATAGTCAATGCTTTTGATTTAATGCATAAACCGGAATTATGTCTTAATTAAATCATCAACCTACCGATTGAATAACTAGAGTAAACATTTTGAATGGTTCACCTTCGGGTTTACCAGAGCTATTTGATTGTTGCACGGTACATAGACCTTCCGGCTAACTTAATCAGTTTCTGTGATATGATTCAGTTATACATCGAACCTATCGGTTAATTTTTCAGTAAATTAATTGTTGTAAGGAGCATTTTCATAAATAAATAGTATAAAGCATGTTGGATCCTCGCACTGAAGAGTACCTTTTTATCATTGTTTTTCAAAGTTTTAGTTAAGTTTTTATTTGACAATTCTAAGCTCACATTATAAGTTGTTGCGTTGCACACTACACACACGACAATTTTATCGTTTTTGTTTTGAATACCGACAGTTAGCTCCATGTGGGTTCGACCTTGGACTTAACCAAGAAATATTGTAATTTGACCACTTATACTTGGGTGTATGACATAATTCAGGTCAGATCAGCATGAAATCTCTCCGGTAGAGATCTCAAAGATTTTCAAGTTAATGGCGGCATCGTCGATCTTGATACCTAATGCAAAGGAAGAATTAATAATATCACAAAACTTAGCATAAAATTTAATAATTTATTTTTTCTCTTGCATCCTCAAAGTCTCAAACTGAGTGGTGTACTTTTGGATATGAGACATCTTGAGCATTGAAGTTTCCCTCGTGAGAGACCATAAGAATGTCCCTTGTCTCCAGGTTTCACAATTAGTTATCCTTCAGAACTCATTAGGTGTCACGACATTGAATATCGCATTCAAGCATTTTGAGTTCCACCCTGCTTATTCGATCTCGACTTTCGTCCAAATCTATGGGGATTTTTCTTCAACCACTGCTTTACCACCTTCAACCAGAGTGGTGGAGGTGGGAGGGCTCCAACCCTCTTGCACGCAAACCCAAACACTCTTATCAAGCAATTGAACCTCCTTCCTTTTGAGACTCCATTCGATAATGTTGTTCCAGAAAGGGGAACTTGATGTGGAATTTTCCTCACGATTATACACGTGGAGCTCAATACACTATACCTAGAGAGGAGAGTAAATAGGTTTTTCAATTTTAGCCCAATTGATTACCAATTAAAACCTAAACTACCACAATTATCTTGTCTCATAAAGATTGGGCAAAGAATGTGAGAACCCCTTTAGTCACCACAACCAAATTTAACCATGACGATTGATTTTAATTAATGTTCAATTAATTCACTCAATAATCAATCTCACGGTGATCCCAAAAACCCCAAACCCAATTTGCAAACTATGGTTGAATAGATATCAATCAATCAAATTCACAAACATATAGTGTGCATTTGTGCTAACAATCACAAGTGTATACGATAAACAATAAATAACATAAGTGATTTGTTGACGTGAAAAACCTCCTCGAAAAAAACTGCGGGGAACCTTCTTAGTTGACCGAAGCCTAATCCACTACTCTCTAAATCAACATACAAGTACTCAAGATTTATAACTCAACAAATACCATGGTTAGATGTTTCTTTCCTTACTATCTCTCCATCAAAGGCCCTCCTTCGACGTCTAGTGTAGCTTCACTTGGACCTCCCCTCCGCATGGTTCGTCTAGGCCTCGAGCAATCATGGGCATGTGCAACATCCTAGATATGCACACACCAATGATTTTATTAAACCATAAAGATCTTCTTCTCCAAGTTGTGAGGTTGGGTAGAATCTCTAGTGGTAGCCTTTTGGGTCTTAGGGATCTAGGTTGTGGTGGAAGCTCTCAAGGTAGAAGTATGATTTTCTATCTTAGAAATCTCACAAGAGGCTTAACCTAGGTGTGAGAAAGACTCTCCCTATATATAGATCTGGAATAAGGGTAGTCTTAGTAAATAAGAAAAATCAGATTCGCGAAAGATTGCTCGATCAGTGGGAGGGCGCATGACCATGAGCACCACTCGCGCGACAATGAATGATCGCTCGGGTGAGCTTATAAAGCGAGTCCTGTGCTACATTCCGTGGCCTTTTCCCATTACCTTCCCTAAGTCATAAAGAGACCACTCTAGCGAAAGCAAGCGATCATAGATCGATCCCTACTGGTTTTTAAGCATAAAACTATGCAAAAACTTGTCCTCTTGAGCACTAAAGAGTGTTTCTCAAAGAAGAGTCCGATTATGACTCAAACTATGTTTTCAAAACTCATAAATGGTTTAGAAAATCTTTTCTTTTAAAATCACCTAGGAGTCATAATCGGATTGCTTCCAATTCTATTTTCATCCTATCATCCTAATTAAGCTAAGTTAAAATAACTAAGGGTTCATCTTAGGTATGTAGGTCATTGTCTTGTCCTACGCATGAAGGTGCATACGAAGGTTGAATGATGTTGCTCTAAACGCTTGATCTCCTCCATTCAATGATGATTTCAGATCTTAAACTTGATAGCATCATGACCATGAAATAGGTTGAGATTTACAATGAACTCCACGAAATTAGTCAATTACGAATATGATCTAACAGATAATAACTACTAGTAACAATAAATCTCTAGGAATGAAACAAACTAATAAGTAAGCAATTACAAAATATGACTACAATGTGTCTAATGCAACTCAAGGCAACCACACTCTGAAACCAATTGTTGTTTCAGGAGGGGGATATATGAAGTTAGTTTTCCATCACGATTATACACGTGAATTGTAAGACACTACCTAGAGGACGGGTGAATAGGTTTTCAAACATTATGCTTGGACAAACACCAAATTAAACCTGTTGCTACCTCAGTTACCTCGTCTCACAAAGATTATTCAATTAATAGCGAGAACCCCATTTTCAACCACAACTGCCCCTTGAACCCATGAAGATTAGTGTATTGATTTTATCAATTTATCACTCGACACTCAATTTGTCACGGGGATCACAACCAAATACCCAAATCCTTGATACGCAACTATGGATGACAAAGATATTCAACAAGCATTCAATCAAACCCATTGTGCGCATGTGTGCTCAAATTGAAACTATATATGCAAATAGCAAAAATTAACAAATGCAATTTGTAGATGCAAAAATCCTTCTCGGAAAAAATCACGGGGAACCTTCCTAGGTTTCACCAAAGCTTAATCCATTATCCCAAAGTCAGCTTACAAGCACTCTAGTCTTATACTTCAACTAATACTATAAAACCCGAAAAAATTAAAATTTTATGAAAGAAGTAAAATGGTAATTAGCCATTACTGAACGGGTTGAAAACCAGAATTTTTCTAGAACTCAGATGGCAAAACAGGCCTCACCATTGGATTCGTCTTGTAAAATCTAGCTATCCAGTCAATTTTTGTAGAATTTTGAGATAATTGGATTTTTCACGTTTTTCAAGGCGATCAGGATTTAATTGCGACACTCGAGAAATAATTTAAATTTAGTTCAAATAAAATATACCGAACTTAACACATAACGATATGTGATTTATTCGGGACAAAATCGAATCAGAAAGAGAAAGGACGTGTTGCTTAATGAGATCCAAGCATTTGAGGGTATAAAAAGGGGAGAAAATTAGATTTTCTCCCCATTATACACTAGCATTTCACTGGAAAAGAGAGAGAGATAAAGAAGATAGAGAAAACTAAGGTTCTTCCACCTTCTCCCTACGGTCTACGACGATTCGATCTTCGGATCTTTTCGGGCCAAGAGATAAAGTTGTTCTACGCATACATACAAAAAATCGAGGGTTTTGCCACAATCTCGAAGAAAAAAAATTTGGGATCAAAGCTTGGAAGCTTGATTTGGGTATTTTGGAGCTTTTTTATGCAAATATACGCTACAAGAGGTAGGGTTCCTTTCCTAACTAGGTTTATTTCTGTGAGATCCCATATTTCATATTTCATATAAATGATATTAACTTGATAGTATTTTTTTTTATGATTAAAATGATGAGAGAAACTTCGAATCGTTGTTAAAGGAACATTCGCATAAGTTTGAGGTACAAACGTATTGACTTTTGAGTCAAATTTAATTTTTGGAGGTGTTTAAGGTTGATAAGGGTAACTAAGTAAATATATTAATTTTTTTTAGGTCAAAATAACATTAGTATTGAATCTGAGAGGTCCGAAAGTCTTGGAATAGACGTTTAGCGCATATAGCGGTTCGGATGGGTAAAATGATAACTTTAGTGTTTCGGGTGTAAATTGACTTTGGTTTTGAGATTAATCATAAAACTAAATGTTTTTAGGTTAAAATAACATTAAAAATGAATCCGAAACGTCTAAAAACCTTAAGGTAGTCATAGAGATTAAATTGGAGATATTTAGTGGCAAAATCGTAATTTCGGAGAAAAATATAATTTTTGGCCCTATAAACAGTAAAATTCAGGATTTGCTGGTTTTAAAACACCATTTTCAGCCCCATTTGTCCCATTATTTCATTCAATTCTCACCCAATTCCTCTTAGAACCCTAGGATAAGATAAAGGTAAGGAGAAGAAGGAAGAACAAAGTCTCTAGAGCTTGGGTTTTTGTTTGAAAATCTAAGAACATTACTTGGGATTCTTGGATCCACTTGGACATTTGAAGGTGGAGCTTGGGTTCTTAAGTTTTGAGGTAGGGTTTTTCTTTATCTTGCATATACATTGATGCATCTCATGTATGTTCTATATCTATTTGTTTAGTATGAACTAAATACATGTTTTGGGTCTTAATTAAATGATGAGTTTACTATGGATTTGTAAACCTACATGCATTAAATGAATTTGGGTATTGTGGGTTTGAAACTTTAACTTGATTTTTGTTATGGGTGTTAGATTGAACTTAAGATTTTGGATTATTTAGAATATATGTGATTTTGTATATAATGTATTTGATTTATCTCTTAAGAATGAGTATGTTACTTTGTAAATGTGTATTTGAAAATTTTATGCCTATCATGTGTTTGATAAAATGCCAAAGCAACTATAAGTATTGAAATGATAAATTGTGGAAAGCGGTATTGATTTTTATGATATGATTGAGTATATTTTACCATGATTTTGGGTATTGTTGAGTTATTTTAAAGTATGGAAATGGTGGTGTTGATGGTGTATAACTTCTCAATCATTTAATTTGCGAAATTTGCTATAAAAAGGTACGAATTGTATTTTTTTTTTTTGTGTGTGAGTTATTTTAAAAATGTGTTATGTTGGAAATAGAAATGTGAGATTTTGTAAAACTATGTATTTTTTTAAAAGTGTCGAAGTTGTGGTTGGTGTTGGGAATGGAAGGTGATCATGAAATTATGGTTTGAAACTTGTATGCTCGGTATCGACAGGCAGAGGGTTAGTAGACGGTTGGGGCCTTTGAGGGGGTTACCAAGGTAGCTACTAGTCCTAGGGGGGATTGGTGATGGTAGTGGTTTTCGGTGACGGCCTGTGTGGCATCACAAGTTGTGCCCTACACATCCTCCTGAAAAGCAAGAAGGGCGATGAGACCCTAGGGTGCAAGACCCAAAAGGTTCCCCGGGGATGGCTCATTCGTGAACCGATGTTGGTTTGATGATATCTGTCTGTATGGGTAGCATATATGAATTTTGGGTGCCAAGAAACCAATAATCAATATTCCAACAAATCTCTTGAGTGGGGTGATGTAAGGTGAGGTTGAGGCGAAAGTAAGTGGAGTTAATATTTTTGAAAAATACCCTAGAAAGAATAAGTTTATGGAATTGTGTTCAAAATAAGAAATGATTAATTTACTAGATTTAGTATACATATATTTGTATAAAGATTTCTCACTTCGTACTTTATAAAATCAATGGTGTTGCATTATGTTTTAAGAAGAAAGGTTTTGTAGGGTTACCTTGAGATTTGATTTCGATGTGGTAAATTCCTTGATGTTTCACTTATGTATTTCAAATGATAGTACGTAGTGTACTTTCAAAAATGCTTACTACTTATCGTGTACCTAGACTTATTGATAAATTATTTCATTACCTATCATTATGATTGTGAACTGTTAGTATTTAAAACCTTGTATATGCTTGAGAAAAGGATTATCCTACTGAGCGTGTGGTTGCTCACCCCTATCATTTAACATTTTCAGTTATGGACATATGTTGGTGGATTGCATAGTGAGAGTATCGAGGCAGAAGATAGTTGTTATGATTTTTATATATTTAGTTAGAGTATGTAAAGATAAATGTACGATGATGTATATTATTGAGGATTTGTAAGTGATTTATATCTTTGTTAATTTGAGGGAATATGTATAGGTTGGGGCTTTTTAAATGGTTTACTTATAAAGATTTTAGATATTCTGTATATTATGTTCATGACGAAGAATTTTGGATAATTAGATTATAACTCGGGTTTGGGAGGACTTTGTGGGCCTTCATTTGCCATCCCGGTTTTGAACGGTAATGACTTATCTGTGGTTATCATGAGAAGGGATGTATATGATTGATATGATGCGAATAACTAGTTAGGTATAATTATTATATTTAATGCTCTCACAGGTAGCTCTTCCTAATTATCTGGATGTCCGATTTTCAAAGAAAACTCTGCCAAAATTTTGTAAAAAAATGATTTATTTAAACTAAAGAGATACTTTTTTAGGCGTTTTTACAACAAACCGGCATGTGTTTTTGGAATAAACAAAGTAATTTTTTTTAATCACGCTTTTGTGAAATTTGGGGCGTGACAATTTCTAACTTAGGGTGGAAATATGAAATGAGTAGGGTGTTAGAGATGAAATCTCATGTATAACACATACTTAGGATAGTTAGAATATGGAAATGGATATAAAAATATGTTCAAAACCAATTCTTGTATGATTTGGTATGATAAAATTGCTTGGCTTTGAATTTCATAAAGAAAGTGATGTTTTGGGCATGCTATGTGTTTACATAATCTTTGTGCCTTGTAGGTGTTTGATAAAATGTCTATGGTTGATTAAGTGTGCTATGTGTGTTGAATATGTCATAACATACTTGGTGGTGTTGTGGAATGTAATTATATGCATATGATATAATTGACAATTGAGAAATTGAGAATGTTGGTCGAAATTGAATATGTTCATAATAATATGCTCATGATATAATGAACATGATATTGTAATTGCAGTTGTACAGTACATTTGCATATGCATGAGTAACATCGCATTTGTGGGCATTGACATGAGTGTGAGTGTTTGTGCATGGTTTTGATCAAACACCATCCATGGTGCGTTGATACGTGGGCTTGAAAAGGTTGGACCTAGGTTTGACTGAGTCATATGGATTACATTGAAAACATATGTCGGTGTTAGCAAGAAGGGCTGAACTCTCCTTTGGGTGCAAGACCCGGTAAATTTTGGATATGCACTCCTGTTGGTATTGAGTCTATAAAGTGTGCGGCGTACGCTGAGCCGTTGGTGGAAGTCCATAGATGTCGTGTTGGTTGGGTACCCATTGGTGGAATTCCTTAAATACTCACCCCAAGAAAGACACTAGATTTTTATAAAATGGTCATTAGATGTCTAACATTAATGGCGAGAGCTTGGAATGCCCAGATACATACGCATGACATGACATGTGTTATGGGAGCCGGTGGAGGGCTCGGGGTTGCACTGCATGTGTAAGTTTCATCTCAGGGCATGGCATGGATTAGTAGCATTCATTTATGAAATGAATTTATTTGAATGGATGCTTGGATTGTTGAATTGTATGAGACATTTCATATGCATCTGGATTGGGGAGTAACCTACTTAAGAGATACCCTATTGAGCGTGACTCATCCTTTATGGGAACATATTTCAGGTGTCGTACAAACGCCGGTGGACAACCCTCACTTGGGCCTTTGTTGATGACGAAGCCAGAATATGGCTTTTAAATTGTAATTTTGTAATAGATTATGCAATTTCATTTTGAACCTGTAATTTTGGTAAAAAGAATATGTAATGACCTCTTTTAGACCATGTTTTGATGTAAATGAATGAATGGATGAATATGGTATGAGTTGAGATGAAGATGAATTGAAAATTGGAAGAATTGAGAAAAATCTGGGCTCAGGTACCGGTACCTAGGTTCACAAGTATCGGTACCACGTTTTCGGATAACCCAGGTATTCGTACCTAGGCTTATAGGTACCAGTACATGGATTCTAGTGGGCTCAGGTACCGGTACCCTAAATGACAAAGGGCCCAAGTACCGGTACGGTACCAAGTCACATAGGTATCGGTACCTGAAAAACAGAAGACCTACGTACCAGTACCCATAAATCAGAAGGCTCAGGTACTGGTATCACGTGTAATAGGTACCAATACCTCTTCCATAATTTTTAAAGTTTCAGATTTAGCATTGTCGAGCCCTCAGGTCTTGATCCCTCTTCTTTGAATGATGAAATTGGTTAAATATTAAATTCTCATTGATGGGATTGGACTTTGGAATGGTCATACGATTAGTGCGTAAACAAGTTATGTGTTGGGTAGTGCTCCCGTGCAAAGGAGACTCTGTCGATTTTTTGTTTTTTTTATGACCCAAGTGCTGTAAAACCCGGATAAATTTGAATTTTTATGAAAAAATGTAAAATAGTAATTTGTCACTACGGTATAGGTCAAAAACTCAAGTTTTGCTAGAACTCGGATAACAAAACGAACCTCACCGTTGGATTCGTCTCGTGAAATCTAGTTACCATATTAATTTTCGTTGAATTCCGAGATAGTCGGATTTTTTACGTTTTACGAGGCGATCGGGTGTCGCATGACCTAAAAACAAGACATGGAATAAAATTTCGAAAGTTAGAAAATAATTTAAAGGAAGTTCATATAAAAATATTTTGAACTTGAATCGGGATGAAATTTAATTGTTTCGGGACGAAATCGGACTCGAAAATGGGGAATGTGTGGCGCGATGTGGACCAAGCACCTAAAATGTATAAATAGGGGAGAAAATCAGATTTTTCCCTATACTTATCAGATTTTTTAGAAAATCAAAAGAAGAGAGGGAAGCTCTACCTTCTCTCTATGATCTACGCCTCCACGTTGCTCGAATCAATACGAGCCAAGAACAAAAGTTGTTCTCCTCGTCGAGGGCTATAAAACTATACCAAGAAGGTTGGATTTGGGTGAAATTCCAAGGACGGGATTTTGGGAAAAGCTTGGATTAGAGCTTGTTTCGGGTTCTTGGAGCTTCCTACCGTTGTTTTACGCTTCAAGATGTAGGGTTTTCTCCCTAATTAGGTTTATTTCCAACCTAGAGTGATTATACGGAATGGGTAGGGTGTTAGAGATATACAACACTTACCTATTGTTGTTAATTTGATGAAATGGATATTGAAAATGAGTAAAATCAATTCTAGCATGAATTGATATTTAGAAATTGCTAACTTGTAATTTCTTGAAAAATTGTGATATGTGGGCATGCTTTGTGTTATATTATGCCTTGGAGAATTAAGTGTGTTATTTGCATGAGATTATGTGATAACATGCTTGAAAATTGTTGTTGGGTATAATGTTGATATATGTTTGGTGATGTATTGACATTAACATGATTTATGGTAATTATATACATATGATATAATTAGACATGGAATATGTTGAAATGTGGTTGAAATGGTTTATATGACACTCATAACATATTGAACATGGTTGAGAATTGCAATTTTACATATACATTTGCATAAGCACATGAAAACATCGCATTTGTGGGCATTTGACATGAGTGTGAGTGTGGGTGTGTGTGCATGTTGTTGGATCAAGCACCTTCCTTGGTGGTTGATAAGTGGGCTCGGTACAGTCAGACCAAAATTTGATAGAGTAGCACGGTTGCATGAAAAACTTGTGTCGGGTATAGCAAGAAAGGCTAGATACTCTCTCGGGTGCAAGACCCGATTACTGGTTTATACACTTCCGCCGGTGAAAGTCCAAAAAAGTGTATCGGTGTGCATACCTGGCGGTAAGACACCAAAATCCCGCTACCCAACAAAGACACATGGTTTATTTTTAAAAAGGCCGTTGGATATGCAACATCAATGGCAAGTGCTTGGAATGTCCGGTTTTATACTCATGGCATTGCATGAGTTGCGGGAGCCGGTAAAGGCTCGGGTTGAGTAGCATGTATGAGTCTCATCTCATAACATGGCATGACGTAGAGAATCTATTATGAATTGCATATTCTTGAATGTATTAATTGTTGTTTGTTGAATTTGCATGTGAATATTTCAGATGTATCTAGGTTGGGGAGTAGCTTCTTTAGGAGATACCCTATTGAGCGTGGCTCACCCTTTATAGGGACAACATTTCAGGTGCGGGATATACGCCGGTGGACGGCTCTCAATCGGGCCCTCATGGTTGAAGAAAAGCCGAGTTCTGACTTTTGAAACATGTGATGTAAAAATAAAATTTTTTATGTTATTTTGTTTTGGACATGTGATATTGTAAATGATTGTAAAGTGAACTCATATGAACTGTATTTTGCTTAAAATTGATGTTATATGAGTTTGGTACGAGGTTGTATATGTTTGGAATGGAATAGATTAGAATTGAAAAAGGAAGGAATCGTAGGAAAATTGTTAAAAACCTACCAGTAGAACTTTTCCAGAGGGTTTTTCTACCGGTAGAACATGGTCATCTTCTATTGGTAGGTTTTCCTAAAAATCTAAATTTTTAAGAATGCTTTGCCATGCTTTCGGGCTTTGTGTCCCTTTATTCAAATGAATTAAATGGGCAATAATGAAGTATAAATTGTGGTATATTTGGCCTCGGATGGGTCATTTGGTTGAATGGTATACATGTTGTGCGTTTAGGAGTGCCCAGTACAAGGGAGATTTTGCCCAAACTTGAGTTGTTGTGATCCCGGTAAAGGGAATGTTGTGACGTGGTGTCGGGTTATTCGGCATTCACTGGTATTTTCTGTGGGTTGATGGGTGATCAATGGGTTGACAAAGGACCCTCGGTTTTAGGGGCGTCACAACTTGGTATCAGAGCCTAGGTTCTCGATTTATCTAGGGCTTGCGGGGAATGGGTCTAGGCCATTGCATCCATTGTGCATTACATGTTATGTGCTATATGTTATGCAAATAATATGCATGATTAAATGTATATGGAGAAGAGACACTATGGTTAGAGAACATAACTTTGGGGGTCGGAAAAAGAATGAACAGGATAGTTCAAGGTGTAGATGTCTACTAGTGGGTGACACATACTCTACTAGTGAGATAAGGAGAGAAATCTCAAAGTTTGAACTTGATCCCTATCTTGGGATACTAAGTTAGTGCTCTATTGCTATTTGACCTGTGTGTAGATGGCAAATAGAAAAAGAGTACAAGGCCGAGGAGGTGGGCAGAACAACAACCAACCACCACCGGCCTTTGACCAACAAGCCATTGTGGAGGCTATTGGCACGATGGCGCCTACCTTTGCACAGGCTAGCGCCAATGTGGGCCAAGGAGACTCAAGTAATCTCCAAAAGTTCAAGACACACAAGCCACCAAATTTTATAGGAATGGGGGATCCGATGATGGCCGACCATTGGTTCCAGCAAGTTGACAAGATCCTAGAGGTTATGGAGATCACCTAAGATGCCACTAATATAAGACTAGCTACATTCCAGCTAGAAGGAGAAGTCCATCTGTGGTGGGATTGGGCAAAGGCCTTAAAGAACTTAGAGGCAATGACATGGGGAGAGTTCCGGGAGCTCTTCATGGGCAAGTACTTCCCATTAGCTGTTCGACATGCGAAAGCCCGGGAATTCTTGGATTTGAAGCAGGGGACTATGAAGGGGATGGAATACATAGCTAAGTTCATTGAGTTAGCCCGTTTCGCCGATAATTACGTGGCCATAAACATGGCCAAAGTAAGGAGGTTTGAGGATGAGTTGAAGTTGTCCATCCGGGGGAATATTGTGGGCCACCGCCTACTGAATTTAGACTCGATGTTCGAGACGGCTATGGCCATTGAGTGAGAGGTCGTTAACGTAAGGAGCATTCGGTAGGCGGATGCTAAGGACAAGAAGAAGGAGGGTCAATCCTCTTCTTCTAGTTCGGGGAAGAAGCAAAGGACTTCTACCCCACAAGAGTTTCAAGGACAGGGTCGCGGCTATCAACACCAAGGCCAAGGTCAATCCTCCCAAGGCGGGAGACACTTCAGGGTTCCCTCCCAAGTAGGCTAGAAGACTTGTTTCATATGCCACCAGCCGGGTCACATGAAGTGGGATTGTCCTTAGAGGCAGGGATCCTAGAGCTATGGGACATCTCAATCCCAGTCATCGGTGGGACATATACAGACATATTTCATTCCTCCCTACCCCACCATGGGCCAGGGAAGCTAGTATCAGTTTCAGGGCCCTACACAGACCCCTACTACTTCACGAGTGAGGACTCCACAATCAGGCCAGATGGGCCAGGGCATGGGTCAAGGCTGAGAACAGGGCTTATAGACCGAGACTTCGGGGACCCAGGGGCGTGTCTATGCCATCACACCTCAGATTGCGCCAGTGGATCAGTCGGTTGTTCATGGTACATTTCTACTTTCTCGCTTATGGGCAAGAGTATTATTTGACTCTGGTGCATCACATTCTTTTATTTCTGTATCATGTGTGAGGGATTTGGGCTTAGAGGTTGAGACCTTGAAAGAGCCATTGCATGTGAGTTCTCCCTTAGAAGCTAGGGTGAGTATTGATCAGATATGTCGAGGTTGTGAGTTAGAGATCTCAGAGATTCTACTCACTATGGACCTTAGGGTCATGGACATATTGGAGTTTGATGTCATCATCGGGATGGATTGGTTGACGGCACACCGAGTTGTCATTGATTGTGATCGGAAGAGGGTCACTACCTATACACCGGAGGGTGTTTGTTTCAAGTTTCAGGGGGAGAAACATGACGTTTTATCCCAAGTTGTGTATGATTCTCGTTGGCACGGGCAGTTGATAGGCTGGCTTGCGAGCCTTACCCTGGAGGACGAGACGAAACAGGAGTTGAGTCTACCTCGGGTGGTTTGAGAGTACGAGGATGTCTTTCCGGATGAACTACCGAAATTACCTCCATATAGGGATGTAGACTTCACCATTGAGTTGCACCCCGATACATCGCCCATTTCTATGACACCGCATAGAATGACACTTGTAGAGTTGCAAGAACTCAAGACCCAATTGCAAGAATTGATGGATAAGGGCTTCATTAGACTGGGTACCTCACCTTGGGGCGCTCCGTGTTGTTTGCCAAGAAGAAGGATAAGACCCTTCGGCTATGTATAGATTACCGACAGTTGAATCGGGTTACTATCAAGAATAGATACCCTTTGTCGAGGATTGATGATTTGTTTGATCAACTGAGACGGGCGCGAGTCTACTCTAAGATATATCTACGCACGGGTTACCATCAGTTGAGGATTAGGGAGGCAGATATCCCTAAGATGGCGTTTAGGACGAGGTATGGGCATTTCGAGTTCACTGTGATGCCTTTTGAATTGACGAATGCCTCAACGATATTTACGGATCTCATGCATAGGGTGTTCTAACCCTACCTAGATCAGTTTGTCGTGGTCTTTGTTGACGACATTTTGATATACTCCAAGTCTGAGGAAGAGCATGAGGGTCACTTGAGGGTTGTTCTGTAGACCTTGAGGGACCATCAGTTTTACGCCAAGTTTAACAAATGTGAATTTTGGCTTACGGAAGTGAAGTTTTTGGGACACGTGGTGTTGGCTTCTGGTGTGTCAGTTGACCTAGAGAAGGTTGAGGCGGTTATGAGTTGGGAGAAACCAAAGTCAGTCTTCGAGATACGCAGTTTCTTGGGATTGGCGGGGTATTACAAAAGGTTCATTGAGGACTTCTCCCGAATAGCTGCACCTATGACGAGATTGACCCAGAAGGAAGTCAAGTTTCAGTGGGATGACTCGTGTGAGAGAGCATTCCAAGAGTTGAAGGGGAAGCTTACTTCAGCTCTTATTTTGATAGTCCCGGAGAGAAGACAGAGGTACACAGTGTATTGTGATGCCTTCAAGGACGAACTCGGGTGTGTTTTGATGCAGTCCAGGAGAGTGGTAGCTTATGGTTCTCGGCAGTTAAAGAACCATGAGCAGAACTATCCTACACATGACATGGAGTTGACGACCATTGTCTTTACCTTGAAGGTTTGGCGCCACTATTTGTATGGTGAGCAGTTTGAGGTATTTTCGGATCACAAGAGTCTGAAGTACATCTTTACACAACGGGACCTCAATATGAGGCAACGCAGGTGGATGTAGTACTTGGAGGACTACGACTTCACTTTGCATTACCATCCTGGTAACGTAAACGTGGTAGCTGATGCACTTAGCCGGAAGTCACGGGGAGTCTTGGCCAGTGTGGCTTCTTAGGAGTGATAGATGCTCGAGACTGTGGGATAGTTCAGGCTACACTACATGAGTCAGGCCTAGGGCACTTTGGCAGTTCGGTGGCTATGCTTTCCCTACTGAGCAAAGTGATCGAGTCCTAGGGGCAGGACACAGAGATATTGTCCATCAGGGATCAGGTATAGTCGGGTACATGTGACAAGGGTTGGGCCATTCACTCGGATGGTAGTCTTCGGTTTAGGGGAAGGGTTGTAGTTCCCCGGTCTGCGGATCTAAGAGAGGAGACCTTAGGGAGTTTCATTGCTCTTGTTTTGCTATGCATCCAGGTGGCACGGAGATGTACCATGATCTTCGTCGCCAGTACTACTGGAGTGGGATGAAGAGGCACATCGGAGACTTCATTAGTCGATATCTCACATGTCAGCAGATCAAGGCTGATCACCAGAGACCAGTAGGGTTGCTCCAGCCTTTGGAGGCGGCTGAGTGGAAGTGGGAGCACGTCATGATAGATTTTGTGAACCACTTGTCACGGACATCGCGGGGACATGACGCGGTGTGGGTGACAGTGGACCGGCTTATGAAGTCGACACACTTTTTGATAATACGGATGACCTTCACACTAGAGGAGTTCTGCAGACTTTATATATGGGGAGATAATCTGGTTGCATGGGGTTTCCGTATCTATAATATCGGATCGGGATCCCAAATTTACAGCTCATTTTTGGGAGAGTTTCCAACGGGCCATGGAGACACAGTTGATGATGAGCACAACTTTTCATCCCCAGACGGATGGTCAATCAGAGAGGACCATCCAGACTTTAGAGGACATGTTACAAACATGCGTCCTAGATCTCAAGGGTAGCTGGGAAGAACATTTACACTTAGTGGAGTTCGCCTACAACAATAGTTATCAAGCAAGCATACAAATGGCACTTTATGAGGCATTTTATGGGAGGCCTTGCCGTTCTCCGATTTGTTGGACAGGAGGTTGGAGAGAGACCCTCTGCGGGTCCGGATTTGGTCAGAGACACCTTAGAGAAGATAGACTTGATACGGAAGCATCTTCTCACGACTCAAAGCTGGTAGAAGAGTTATGCCGACAGACGACGGTGACCTCTAGAGTTTGGAGTCGGAGATCATGTCTTCTTGAAGGTGATACCCAATAGAGGAGTGATCAGGTTCGGGAAGCAGGGAAAGTTGTCGCCGAAGTATATCGGGCCCTTCGAGGTACTCGAGAGGGTTGGTACAGTTGTTTACCAGTTGGCGTTACCGCCAAATTTATCGGCTATTCACGCGGTGTTCCATGTCTCTATTCTCCAGAAGTACACCCCAGATCCGACACATATGGTGGATTGGGGCGAGTTGATTGCTGATGCGGATGAGACCTTCAAGGATGGACCGGTGCGCATCATGGATAGCCGATAGCAGGTTTTACGAGGCAAGACCGTGAGGCTGGTGAAGGTGCTGTGGCAGCACCGAGGTGTGGAGGAGGCGACATGAGAGCATGCGGACACTATATGTACTAGTTATCCGTTCTTGTTTGAGAATGGAGGTACATTTTTGTATTCATAAGTATTGTATTACTTGTTACATATACGTGCGGTTAAGTGTGCATGAGTGTGAGAATTTCGGGGACGAAATTCTTTTATGGGGGAAGAATGTAAATCCGGGGTAAATTTGTATTTTTATGAAAATGGACAAAACGGTAATTTGTCACAACAGTACGGGTTAAAAACCTGAGTTTTTCTAGAACTCGGACGACAAAACGGACCTCACTGTTGGATTCATGTCCCGAAATCTAGTTTTCATGTCAATTTTCGTCGAATACTGAGACAGTCGAATTTTTCACGTTTTACGAGGTGATCAGGTGTCGCGTGACCTAAAAACGAGACATGGAATAAAATTTTGAAAGTTAGAAAATAATTTAAAGGAAGTTTATATAAAAATATTTTGAACTTGAACCGGGACAAAATTTAATCGTTTCGGGACGAAATTTAATCGTTTCGAGACGAAATCGGACCCGGGAATGGGGAAACGTGTGGCGTGAGGTGGACCAAGCACCTAAAAAGTATAAATAGGGGAGAAAATCAGATTTCTCCCCATACCCATCATATTTTTTTAGAAAATCAAATGAAGAGATGGAAGTTTTACCTTCTCTCTACGATCTACGCCTCCACGTTGCTCAAATCAACACGAGCCAAGAATAAAAGTTGTTCTCCTCGTCGAGGGCTACAAAACCATACTAAGAAGGTTGAATTTGGGTGAAATTCCAAGGACAAGATTTTGAGAAAAGCTTGGATTAGAGCTTGTTTCAGGTTCTTAGAGCTTCCTACCATTGTTTTACACTTCAAGAGATAGAGTTTTATCCCTAATTAGGTTTATTTTCAACCTAAGGTAATTATATGGAATGGGTAGGATGTTAGAGATATATAACACTTACCTATTGTTGTTAATTTGATGAAATGGGTATTGAAAATGGGTAAAATCAATTCTAGCATGAATTGGTATTTAGAAATTGCTAACTTGTAATTTCTTGGAAAATTGTGATATGTGGGTATGCTATGTGTTATATTATGCCTTGAAGAATTAAGTGTGTTATTTGTATGAGATTATGTGATAACATGCTTGAAAATTATTGTTGGGTATAATGTTGATATATGTTTGGTGATGTATTAACATTAAGCTGATTTATGGTGATTATATGCATATGATATAATTAGCCATGAAATATGTTGAAATGTGGTTGAAAAAGTTCATATGGTACTCATAACATATTGAACATGATTGAGAATTGCAATTGTACATATACATTTGCATAAGCACGAGAAACCTAGCATTTGTGGGCATTTGACATGAGTATGGGTGTGTGTACATGTTGTTGGATCAAGCACCATCCTTGGTGGTTGATAAGTGGGCTTGGTACAGTCAGACCAAGGTTCGACAGAGTCGCACGGTTGCATGAAAAACTTGTGTCGGGTATAGCAAGAAGGGTTAGATACTCCCTCGGGTGCAAGACCCGATTACTGGTTTATACACTTCCGCCGGTGAAAGTCCAAAAAAGTATATCGGTGTGTGGAACCGGCAGTGAGACACCAAAATCCCGCTACCCAACAAAGACATATGATTTATTTTTAAAAAGACCGTTGGATGTGCAATAGCAATGACAAGGGCTTGAAATGTCCGGTTTTATACTCATGACATTGCATCGGTTGTGGGAGCTGGTAAAGGCTTGGGTTGAGTTGCATATGTGAGTCTCATCTCATAACATGTCATGGCATAGAGAATCCATTATGAATTGCATATTCTTGAATGGATTAATTGTTGTTTGTTGAATTTGCATGTGAACATTTTATATGCATCTAGGTTGGGGAGTAGCCTCTTTAGGAGATATCCTATTGAGCGTGACTCACCTTTTATGGGGACAACATTTTAGGTGCGGGATATGCGCCGGTGGACGGCTCTCAATCGGGCCCTCATGGTTGAAGAAAAGCCGAGTTGTGGTTTCTGAAACATGTGTTGTAAAAATAAAAACTTTTATGTTATTTAGTTTTGGACATGTGATATTGTAAAGGATTGTAAATTGAACTCATATGAACTGTATTTTGCTTAAAATTGATGTTATATGAGTTTGGTATGAGGTTGTATAAGTTTGGAATGGAATGTATTGAAATTGAAAAAAGGAAGGAATCGTAGGAAAACTGTTAAAAACCTATCGGTAGAATGACGAGTTCTTCTACCGATAGAACTTTTTCAGTAGGCAAAACCTACCGGTAGAACTTCAAGTTTTGCGGTAAAACTTTTCTAGTGAGTTTTCCTACTGGTAGAATGATGACAAACCAACCGGTAGAACTTTTCCAGAGGGTTTTCCTATCGGTAGTATAACACCCCGTATTTTTCTTTTATATATGTATATAGATATATAGTAAATATTTATTGTAAAAATGTGGATATGTGTAATGATGTAACAATGAACTATATAGATTGTAATAGTAAGAGAAATGCTAGAGATGCATATTGATTGGGAAGTTTGAGTTTCCAAGACATTTAAACTTGGAAATGGTGATTAGATGAATTTTTAAATATTTTCAGGTCAAAATAAGGTGTCCATTGAATCTGGAAGGTCGAACAACCTTGGGAGAGGTAATATGAGGTGTATTGGAAGTTAGGAAGTATTCCGGAGTGAAAACACACTTAGAGAAAATTTGGGTAAAAGGGAGTTGGGACACCTTATAGTATTTTGGTCATAACTTTTTATCCTTATATCCAATTGATCTGAAATTTGGACAGTAGATAGTAGACATTTAGGGCTACAAAAGTGTATCTCATGAAAATTTTCAAATTCGACCTCTAAATGGGTCAAAACTGCCATGGAAGTCGAAATAGCCGAAGTGTACCGGTACACAGTACCGGTACGGTACCGTACCGGTATGCCCGAACCAGTAGGTAAACCGTACTGGTACAGCGTACCGGTACGCCCGAAGTTTGGCACCGCAAAAGTCGGGATTTTGGTGTTTTAAAACACCCTTTTTAGCCTCATTTGACCCATTCTTCCATCCCACTCTCACCCCAAACATCTTAGAGCCCTAAGAGAAGAGAAAATGAGAGAAAAACACAAAGATCTTGAGAGAGTTACCCCTTAGAGAGATCAAAACCGAAATTCCTCAAGAACACCATTCTTCTACTCTCTTCTTCTACATTTTCACTACACCCTTACTCACACCTCTTGGAATCCTAGAGAGAGTCTTAGAAAAGAATAAAGAAGGAGAAAACACAAGATCAAAAGGGGAAAACAAAGGATTTAAGAGTGATTCAAGATCAAACCCTAGATTTTCAAGAACATCAAGGTAGGGGTTTTCTCTCACTCACTTACATTGAGGCTAGGGTATTTATATATTTATGTTTTGGCTATCAATGGTATATATATGTTATGGAATCATCATCTCTTAGGCTTTTTGGCAAAGATTACCTGCTTCGAAAAAAATTAGGGTTTAATACCCATGAAATCTCTTTTCTAGTTTTAAAACCCTAGTTTTTGGGAGAGGGATGTATTTCTTCTTAAATGCTTTCTTTATTATGAACTTCGAAAATCGTAGTTGTTTGTGTTGGGTAGAAAAATGATGTTATTGTGATCTCATGTATTTTTCTTAGTTGATTGTGGAACTTTACATGTTATATTTTGGGAGATTTTGGATAGATGATTGTAAATTGAGAAAAATATTGGAATTGTATGCTTGGTTGAGTTGTTTGTGATGCCTTGAGGGTGAGACGTTGCTTATGAGGATGCTCATGCCGAAAGAGGACAGTATGTGATTTTCCTCAAGAGGTTCCTTATAAGGATGCTTGAGAAACCAAGCCTTGAGGGTGAGAGGTTCCTTATAAGGATGCTCATGCCAAAAGAGGACAGTATGTGATTTTCCTCAAGAGGTTCCTTATAAGGATGCTTGAGAAACCAAGCCTTGAGGGTGAGAGGTTCCTTTTAAGGATGCTCATGCCAAAAGAGGACAGTATGTGATTTTCCTCAAGAGGTTCCTTATAAGGATGCTTGAGAAACCAAGCCTTGAGGGTGAGAGGTTCCTTATAAGGATGCTCATGCCAAAAGAGGACAGTATGTGATTTTCCTCAAGAGGTTCCTTATAAGGATGCTTGAGAAACCAATCCTTGAGGGTGAGAGGTTCCTTATAAGGATGCTCATGCCAAAAGAGGACAGTATGTGATTTTCCTCAAGAGGTTCCTTGTAAGAATGCTTGAGAAACCAAATCTTGGGGGTGAGAGGTTCTTTGTAAGGATGCTCATGCCATGGAGGACAATATTATATCATGTGTGGGAAATGGTTTATATTCTGAAAGTAGATGTTATTAGAATTGGTTATTATTGTTCATTTCTAGTACTATTTCTACTTAAACTTGAGATCCGTTGTAAAATGTCATTGTTTTACTTCAAAGATTATATATGTTATTTGTGAAATGAGACCGGCTGTTTTAAATGCTTTTCTAAACCTTGTATTGGTTTGAGAGAATTTTTCTACAGAGCTTCGTTCTCACCCCCTACCGCTAACATTTTTCAGATTACCCGCTTGAGGAGGACGTAAGGGTCGAGGAGCCCGCTACTTGGGAGACTCCACTTGACGGGAGTGTGGATCCCGAGGTGGACGCATAGAGCGACCTCCTTTCCTTTTGTACTAGACTAGGGCATTCTTTTGGAACATTGTGTAGTCTAGTTTCTTTTGTTTATTCCGCTGTGCAACTTTAATTAATTTTTGAGATGTAATAGCCATAATTTGGGCTTATTCTTTTGGGATGATATTGTAAATATTTGTGGATGACAAATGGAGTCTCGTTTCTTGAGGAATTATATTAGTGCTCTCATGATATGAATGTTTTAGAATGTAATGTCGTCCAGGGTGTGTTTTGGGGGCGTTACAAAGTTGGTATCAGAGCTTAGACTTTAGGTCTTACATGGGAGCTGTAGGTTATGGATTACCACTAGAAAGGTAGGACTAGGTTGAAGGAACCGTAGGCTTGCATTTGTTTGAAGTTATTTGTTTATCGGATAGGTTAGATTCATGGTATATTTAGGTTAAGGGTTAATTATTTGTTCGAATTCGATGAGTTGTCTCGCTACACAATCAAGTTTGTGGTCACTGAGGCAAGGAGGGCTAAACGCTTTGAACAAGATTTGAGGCCTTCCATCTGCGAGAAGCTGGTTACACTCTTAATTCGAGAATACAAGATCTCGTGAACGTGGACGTGGACGTGTACATGTACGTGGACGTGGACGCGGTTGAACAAAGACTTCAGACAGTTGGAGAAGATGGAGTTACTCAGACGAGAGCAGGCATGGACCCGCGCCAATGCTTTGCATGCGAAGAGTATGGGCACTTCAAACATAGATGCCCCTCGTTTCCCCCAATGACCAAGAAAGTAACCGAGCAAGTACCAGCAAACAAGCCACCTCTACAAAGGCCAGCACAGCAGAGACCTCAGATAGCTCGAGGAGCGGGAGGCGTACCAGAGAGAATAGGCACGGATGCACGCTGATGTTTTGCCTGTGGAGGTGTTGGGCACTTCATAGATAATTGTCCATTGCTTTCTACCAAGACCAACCAAGCAACTGGGCGAGTGAATGCAAACAGGCCACCGCTACGACAGCCACTACCACCACAGAGACCGTTACAAGCTCATGCCCCCGGCGGCGCCAATCAAGGAAGGGTTTTTGCTTTGACTCAACCGGAGGAAGATGCCTCCAACGCCGTTGTGGAAGGTATTGTTCTTCTCTACCATTCTTGGGCCCAAATTTTATTGGATTCCTATGCGACTCATTCTTTTATACGTACTGTGGACGCTGTGGAATTGGGATTGGGTTCCGAGAAGCTAGAATTTACTGTATATGTTAACTTGCCTACGGGAAAACAAGGGGATACCAGTAGGGTTTATTTATATGTAATCTTTGACTCTAATTTATATCTACTTGCTATGGAATCATCATGTCTTGCCATTCTGGATAATACTACCTTGTCCCAAAATATATTATGGTGGGGTAAACCCTAAATCTTTTCTTATGCCTTCAAACCCTAGTTTACAAAGGAGATGTGTTTTTCTCTTGATTTCTCCTTTGTTCTTGATTCCCGAACTTAAATATTATTTGTTCTAAGCTATGTTATGAGTGGGTGACCACGAAATCCTTTTGGTATGCCCTTGAAATCCTAGTTTTCAAGGGAGATGTGTTTTCTCTTTATCTTGCCTCTGTCATTGATTTCAAACCTTGATAGTCGTTTGTTATCGATTCTAATACATGATTGTTACTTTATCTCTGATTCCAAGCTTGATATCCATTGTTATTGATCTCGAGACTTGATTGTTTCCTTGTCCTTAACTTCCTAAGCTTAATGATCCATTTGTTCTTGGTATCAAAAATTTGATATTCATTTGTTATTGATTCTACCCTTGTGATTCAATTATTTTCAATATTCAATACTTGATATTCTTTATTCTTGGTTCCAAGACTTGAGTGTTTTTTTGGTCTTGATTTCTAAGCTTCATAATCCTTTGTTCTTGATTACACACCTTGATAGTCGTTTGTTATTGATTTCCATACATGATTGTTCCGTTAAATCTTAATTTCTCCTTTGTTCATGATTTTCAAGCTTGATACGCTTTTATTCTTGATTTCCAAGCTTAATATTCATTTGCTCTTGATAGCCAAATTTGGTATTCATTTGATTGATTCTAACTATTGTAACTCATGTATTCTTGATATTCAATATTTGACATCCTTTGGTTCTTGATTTCAAGACTTGGTTGTTCCTTTGTTTTTAATTTCCCCAGGCTTGATGATCCATTGGTTCTTGATAGCCAAATTTAATATTCATTTGTTATTGATTCTAACCCTTGTGATTCATTTATTCTTGATATTCAATACTTGATATTCATTGGTTCTTGATTTCAAGACTTGACATTCAATTGCTCTTGATTTCAATACTTGATTTCTCCTTGTCCTTGAGTTCAAAACTTGATACTCTTTAGTTCTTGGTTACAAAGCTTGATATGCATCTGTTATTGACTTCAAGACTCGATTGTTACTTTGTTCTTGATTTCAAGCTTTGATTGTTTCTTATTTTGATTCCAAAGCTTGATATGGGTTTGTTATGGAATTCGAGACTTGATTGTTCCTTTATTTTGGATTCCAAAAACTTGAGATTCGTTTGTTATTAATTTCAAACCTTGCTTGCTCTTTTGTTCTTGATTTCCAAGCTTGATAGCCATTTATTCTTGATTCCAAAACTTGATTATTTATTTGCTTATGAATTCAAAACTCTAGTGATTGGTCGTGACCACTAAAATGGTATTTTCGATGATATTATGTTAATTTTTCTTAAATTATTTCGTTGAGAAAAAAAATGTATATGGATTTGGAAGCAAAAATGGGAGGACAAGTCTGGTTAGGTTTCAACTGTAACCTTTGGTGGATTGTAATTTATATCAGAGTGCGCAGCGAACTAACGGAGTAAGGACTACAATGGGGAAACTACGGAGAAGATTCAACTCATCCGAGAGAGGCTACGCACGACGCAAAGTAGATAGAAGAGCTATGCGGACCACAGACGAAGATCCTTGGAATTCAAAGTGGGAGATTACATGTTTCCCAAGGTGTCACACAAGAAGGGCGTGTTTCGATTCGGCAAGAAGGAGAAGTTAGCGCCAAGATATACCGGACCGTTTGAAGTGATCAAAGCGGTAGGCAATGCGGCGTATCAACTTCGACTACCAGCCAAGCTATCCGGAGTACATGGCATGTTTCACGTGTCGATGTTGAGGACGTGTCACTCGGATGCAACTCCAGTCGTGAACTTAGAGGAGATTGAAATTCCAGACGAAGCAACCTACGAAGAACAACCGGTAGAAATTCTCGACGCCAAGGAAAAAGTGCTTTGCAACAAAGTTATCAGATTGGTAAAGGTTTGGTGGCAACACCATGGAGTGGAGGAAGCTACATGGGAACCGGAGCAAGAAATGCGGGAGAAGTATCCATATTTGTTCGCTACTTGAGGTAAGTTTCGAGGACGAAACTTTCTTTAAGGGGGGTAGATTGTAACACCCCGCATTTTTCTTTTATATATGTATATATATATATAGTAAATAATTATTGTAAAAATGTGGATATGTGTAATGATGTAACAAAGAAATATATAGATTGTAATAGTAAGAGAAATGCTAGAGATGCATATTGATTGGGAAGTTTGAGTTTCCAAGACATTTAAACTTGGAAAGGGTGATTAGATGAATTTCTAAATATTTTTAGGTCAAAATAAGGTGTCCATTGAATCCGGAAGGTCGAACAACCTTAGGAGAGGTAATATGAGGTGTATTGGAAGTTAGGAAGTATTCCGGAGTGAAAACACACTTAGAGAAAATTTGGGTAAAAAGGAGTTGGGACACCTTATATTATTTTCGTCATAACTTTTTATCCTTATATCCAATTGATCTGAAATTTGGACAGTAGATATTAGACATCTAGGGCTACAAAAGTGTATCTCATGAAAATTTTCAAATTCGACCACTAAATGGGTCAAAACTGCCCTGGAAGTAGAAGTAGCCGAAGTGTACCGGTACACAGTACCGGTACGGTACCGTACCGGTACGCCCGAACCAGTAGGTAAACCGTACCGGTACAGCGTACCAGTACAACCGAAGTTTGGCACCGCAAAAGTCGGGATTTTTGTGTTTTAAAACACCATTTTTAGCCTCATTTGACCCATTCTTCCATCCCACTCTCACCCCAAACATCTTAGAGCCCTAAGAGAAGAGAAAATGAGAGAAAAACACAAAGATCTTGAGAGAGTTACCCCTTATAGAGATCAAAACCGAAATTCCTCAAGAACACCATTCTTCTACTCTCTTCTTCTACATTTTCACTACACCCTTACCCACACCTCTTGGAATCCTTGAGAGAGTCTTAGAAAAGAATAAAGAAGGAGAAAACACAAAATCAAAAGGGGAAAACAAAGGATTTAAGAGTGATTCAAGATCAAAACCTAGATTTTCAAGAACATCAAGGTAGGAGTTTTCTCTCACTCACTTACATTGAGACTAGGGTATTTATATATTTATGTTTTGGCTATCAATGGTATATATATGTTATGGAATCATCATCTCTTAGTCTTTTTGGCAAAGATTACCTGCTTGGAACAAAATTAGGGTTTAATACCCATGAAATCTCTTTTCTAGTTTTAAAACCTAGTTTTTGGGAGAGGGATGTATTTCTTCTTAAATGCTTTCTTTATTATGAACTTCGAAAACCGTAGTTGTTTGTGTTGGGTAGAAAAATGATGTTATTGTGATCTAATGTATTTTTCTTAGTTGGTTGTGGAACTTTACATGTTATATTTTGGGAGATTTTGGATAGATGATTGTAAATTGAGAAAAATATTGGAATTGTATGCTTGGTTGGGTTGTTTGTGATGCCTTGAGGGTGAGAGGTTCCTTATAAGGATGCTCATGCCAAAAGAGGACAGTATGTGATTTTCCTCAAGAGGTTCCTTATAAGGATGCTTGAGAAACCAAGCCTTGAGGGTGAGAGGTTCCTTATAAGGATGTTCATGCCAGAAGAGGACAGTATGTGATTTTCCTCAAGAGGTTCCTTATAAGGATGCTTGAGAAACCAAGCCTTGAGGGTGAGAGGTTCCTTATAAAGATGCTCATGCCAAAAGAGGACAGTATGTGATTTTCCTCAAGAGGTTCCTTATAAGGATGCTTGAGAAACCAAGCCTTGAGGGTGAGAGGTTCCTTATAAGGATGCGCATGCCAAAAGAGGACAGTATGTGATTTTCCTCAAGAGGTTCCTTGTAAGGATGCTTGAGAAACCAAATCTTGGGGGTGAGAGGTTCCTTGTAAGGATGCTCATGCCATGGAGGACAATATTATATCATGTGTGGGAAATGGTTTATATTCTGAAAATAGATGTTATTAGAATTGGTTATTATTGTTCATTTCTAGTACTATTGCTACTTAAACTTGAGATCCGTTGTAAAATGTCATTGTTTTACTTCAAAGATTATATATGCTATTTGTGAAATGAGACCGGCCGTTTTAAATGCTTTTCTAAACCTTGTATGGGTTTGAGAGAATTTTTCTACAGAGCTTCGTTCTCACCCCCTACCGCTAACATTTTTCAGATTACCTGCTTGAGGAGGACGTAAGGGTCGAGGAGCCCGCTACTTGGGAGACTCCACTTGACGGGAGTGTGGATCCCGAGGTGGACGCATAGAGCGACCTCCTTTCCTTTTGTACTAGACTAGGGCATTCTTTTGGAACATTGTGTAGTCTAGTTTCTTTTGTTTATTCCGCTGTGCAACTTTAATTAATTTTTGAGATGTAATAGCCATAATTTGGGCTTATTCTTTTGGGATGATATTGTAAATATTTGTGGATGACAAATGGAGTCTCGTTTCTTGAGGAATTATATTAGTGCTCTCATGATATGAATGTTTTAGAATGTAATGCCGTCCAGGGTGTGTTTTGGGGCGTTACAGGTAGAACATGGTCATCTTCTACCGGTAGATTTTCCTAAAAATCTAAATTTTTAAGAATGCGTTGCCATGCTTTCGGGCTTTGTGTCCCTTTATTCAAATGAAGTAAATGGGCAATAATGGAGTATAAATTATGGTATATTTGGCATCGGATGGGTCATTTGGTTGAATGGTATACATGTTGTGCGTTTGGGAGTGCCCGGTACAAGGGAGACTCTGCCCAAACTTGAGTTGTTGTGATCCCGGTAAAGGGGATGTTGTGACGTGGTGTTGGGTTATTCGGTATTCACGGGTATTTTTCATGGGTTGATGGGTGATCAACGGGTTGACAAATGACTCCTAATGTCACGCCCCATCCCGGTCTCCCAAGGATGAGACGCGACTAGGTTTTTGATACACCTGTTTACGTATATATAATCTGGATTAATAAAACACTAAATAATCTCACAGGTGCAACAACCCATCCATCACCTTAGTCATTAAGCGTGATGGTAAAACCTGTCTCATAACCTGTACCATATATAACACCTGTACCAATTATTTTTTTCCCAAGTTATAGGCATATACCAAAAACCCACACCCACATAGCATACAACCCAACGTATGCTTGTTGAGTCTGTTACAATCATATACTATTAAACTGTTATAATAATCTCTCACAATTATAATACACAACTCAATAATTTAATCATACCGACACTCAACCTGAGTGATATCACCCTAATATTATTCAAGACTCAATCGACTGGACAGTGGACTGATCTGCATCTTTCTTTACAGTACCTGAAAAGGAAAAACTATAGGGGTGTGAGCTAAACCACGTGCTGAGTGAGTATACATGCTGTATATGAAATGGAAATGATAGTCATACACTGAAGTAGGTAGATATTACGTAGATACACGTATCAAACAACAACATCAATCCAATTCCAAAGAATTTACAAGCCACATCACATCCATACTACCCCTCATCGGATAATCAATCCCACGTGGATCCGTGTCTCCCAAACCTCCCAGGAACACCACAGTGCTAGCACACCACTGCACGCCCAATGATCAGGCGTCGACGCTCCTGTCTCAAACAGTGCGCCACATTCCACAATACACAATACGCAGTACAAAACATCATTCAATCACATAAGCACATAGCACATAATCATGGAGAAACGCTATTAAATTATATCATTTACTATCATCTTATAGTAGCATTTTCAAAACATATAAAGATATACACCCACCTCAAATATACAGGTCTACGACCCTTCGGTCCTATCGGTGGATCCTTCCGGTGTTACCGTATCTGTTTCAACACCGACTGTCTCACCTGTTCCACCTAACATATTTTTATTTACAATATGAATATGTTTATCACATATAATAATTAATCATGCACTATTGCATGCAAAATGATGCACCCCCAAAGTGCCCCAGTAACTCCGATTACCGCACTATCCACTTACACACTAGCACTTTTATTCTAGGGATCACATTTTCTCCCCAAATCTTCAAAATTACTCACATTAATCACAATTAGGATTAATTAGGTCGAACACATTGACCGGTCCATTTTCACACGTTTCGACCATGAATCCTAAAAACTGCACTTCCGGTATTTCATACATTTCATACCGGATATTATACTCATTTGCATTCGAAAGTCACATTATCACATCAAGCATCATTTAAAAGTGTTGCATGCAAAATTTCAGGTCATTTGGATTAAAATTCACACATGTGATAATAACATTTAGAAATTAGGGTTTCGGCGTTACCGGCGTCTATTTCCAATTTCTATCGTATGTTTCTTTAAGACCGCTACACTTAAATTCACCTACACATTCAATCAATGTAAAACAGCCCCTAATTGAACCTTTAAACCACCCATTTCACTCCCATAATTTCTAGTTCCATCCTACCCCTCGAAAAACATACCGAACATCTCAAATAACCATTTTCGACATTTTTCTCACCTTCGGTTTAATGCCCATTTGGAACCCTTACTTAGCAGCCCGTTAATTACGTTTCATACACTTAATTAAACTCACAAAAAATATGTTTTGGAATTAAACTAAAACAACCCATAAAATTAAAATAAGACAGCTCATGTATTTAAATTAAAACAGCCTACTAATTAAAACATGCTAAAATAGCCCACACATATACAAATACGTACATACTAAAATTAATCACAACTCATGCTTAAACTTAATTCCACATACCTTTTTTTCCCTTTCCCTCTCTTCCTCCTTGCTTTCGGCTCAAAGGAACACACACCTATTTTTTTTTTCTTTCTTTTTCTCTTTCTTTTTTCCCCCTTCTCTCTTGCTCACCTCACTCTCGGTTTCCAGCATAATCAAAACACACACACACACACTTAATGATATATTAAACACACACATTTCCACACCTTAAGACACACACACACACATTTCCACACCTTAAGACACACTTATCTATATATATATATTTATGCCAACACCTGTAAAAGTGTCCCATTTTAATGGGTTAATTACGCTTGCCTCCCCACAAGTTTTTAAGTGATTTCGATATCGACCCACTAGTATTTTCACACTTGAAATTTCTATAAATAGGTCTCACTAATACATCATTAACGGGGTCCACATACCCAATGTATGCTCACACACATCATGGCTATGAAAAATTTAATTCAATTAACCCTTTAATAATTTCACATAATTGCAATTTAGCCCACAAAATTATGTCAATATGCATGCAATGCGTGATTGGGTCTCACACCCGGTTTTAGGGCGTCACAAGTGAAGGGGATGTAATGACGTGGTGTCGAGTTATAAAGCATTCACGGGTATTTCCGCGGGTAGATGGGTGATCAATGTGTTAAGAAAGGACTCCTGGAAGCTAGGGCGTCATAGCTTGCTATCAAAGCCTAGGTTCCCGATTACCTTGGACTTGAGGGCAGATTGGGTTGAGCCATTGCATCCATTATGCATTACATGTTATGTGCATTAAATGCTATATGTTGTGTGATATGTGATTATATGTATGATTAAATCTGTTTGGAAATGAGACACTAGGGTTAGAAAACATAACCTTGGGGGTCGGAAAAGATAAATAATTGGAGAGTTTACAGTTTGAGCGTCTACTAGTAGGTGGCATACCTCCTACCAATGAGACAAGAGGAAAGTTTATGTTTTAACTTTGATCCCTAGCCTTGGGGTACTAAGTTAGTGGTCCCATTGGTTCTACTTCAATCTCTCAGAGTGTTTTACATGCTCAAATCTTACTTCCCCTATAGTAGGGTAAGGGACCCCCGTTCAAACTTGAGACAAGAGTAGATAGATGATTCGTTGGCTCATATACCTCAGTATATACCAACACCACCTTCACCTCTACCTCATTCTTCTACTTAAGGTATTACGAACAGTTCTACTACTTCACCACCACCCACTACTACTGATACACGTCCTAGCACCTTCACCTCTTTTCCCAGCAACGTGGTTATGGATATGTTGAGGTATATTATGATGAGGTTAGATTATCATAAGAGACATAATCAAGAGATATTTGATGAGCTTGGGGTTCCTATTTCTATTTTGGCCTCGGTGATTGATGTCTTGGAGAAGGCATGAGAGCAGTTGGGGTCATTTCTTGGTCATGAGATTGGAGAAACCAAGGGGTTGGTGAGGACTCTTATTCATCAAGAGGAGTGGGAGAAGGAGAAGTAGGAAAAAGGAGAAGTAGGAAAAGAAGAGTGCCCTTGTTTTGTAATCCTAGATATCTTTTGAATAATATATATCATGGTCTTTTATTTGATTTACATGTCTACCTTTTGATCATGATATTCATTGACATGATTTTTGTGCTTATTTGTTTAGTTTTACCTTTTTATTCCCGTAGTAATGTTTCATCTTTGCACAATTCTCTATCTTTTCCCACACATGTAATGCTTTAACACTTCATGACAAAAAAAGGAGAAAAAACTTGTAAGAGGGAGAATAATTTTGTAAACAATTGAATAAATTTCATTGAAATAAGGGAGTAAAGGAGAGTAAAATCACGACTGACAAAATTTCATTGTTAAGTTTTTAACATATTTATTTTTCATTTGTTTTGTTGAGAGCAACAAATAGGGAGAAACGTTTACTTTTGATTTCCATACTTTTTGGTTCTGAAGCATAAGTGAGCTTTTCATGAGTTAAAACATGTTTGCATGATTGCTTGTGTACATATTGCTTACATACAAGTAGCTTATTGCTCTTAGTGCTTCGATCACTTACCTGTAATAATGAATTATTTTTGAAAAACTCTATGCATTTCATGAGGTTTTGTGTTTAGTATTTATTTTGCAGGACTTAGTTATTTCAAAAGTTCATATTCATGAAGACGAGTCTTGCCATTAGAATAAGAGATTGACATTGTACTTAAGTTTAGAAGTTAAGGTTATGACTCGGTTTTTGTTGTGGTTTTCGAGTTGTAGTCTTGCAACTTTTTACATTTGTATGTTTTGTCACAAAATTGTTAAAATGGGAGATTATTAGGAAAAATATTGTTGTTTGCGAATTTTGTGAGGTCACTATGTATTTTATACCTTAACTAAATCCATCGTCAAGAGACTATTGAATAGTGAAGCAAGATATGGTGAAAAAGCTTAAGCTACATAGCGATACATTGAAGACTACTTATATTCCATCAAGTTTAGATGAGGTAAGTAGACCTCGTTTTTTAGTTGTCCTAGTTTGGTTTAACATAGGTTGTAAAATTAGATTTAGAGTTTGAGTATTAAATTTGTTCACGACTCATTTGTTTTTGGGGTAAATATTTTTGAAAATTTAGGGTTTTAGTTTTCGAGAACAATTTTTAAAATGATTCATTGAAGGCTTTCTTGGTACACCCCTTGGTAGTTAGAGAGTTGTTTTTGAGCTTTGATTTTTTTTTAAAAACCAATGGATGACGCTCTCTTGTGTTCTCGAGACTTGGCAATTCGAGCAGGCTGGAAAATACAATTCTGGTAGCAACCGCTTGCTAAAACGTTCGAACGTTGCGCCAGGGTTGGCTGCTACATTACTTTCCCGTAGCCACTCTCTGACAGCTCTCCATAGAGCTCGAGCATTGCGTCGCAAAAACAATTACTTGCATGTCAATCTACCTCTTATTTCTTGTTCCTATATATAGAGGATGACTCCTATGACTTAAGAGACATCCAAGGGAGTTAGAAAGAGACTTTAGGGTTTAGAAAGGCTACCTATTCAAAAGACAACTGCCCAAGACAACATCAAAATCCAATTCCTTCAAGATCAACTTTGATATCCATGAGGATTTGAACTTGTATTGTTGAGGATCTTGAATACCCTTCAAACCCACAACACAAAGGATCCAAGGAGGAAAACCAATGATCAATGGGAGGATTCCAAAAGGAGAAGAAAGAGGATTCCACAACGACAGATTGTGAGGCTCGATGCTTTACTATTGAAGCTAGTTAACAAGATGCTTGCAATGGATTTTTGGAGTAAAGATTTAAGGGAGGAAACTTCTAGCCAATGAATTGGTTAAGGTATAAATCTTCAAACTTGTAATCTAAGTTTGAAACTAGTGGATTAGGGTAGGTGGGCTAGGATTGATCCAATGATTTTTCCCGAGAGGGTTTTCACTTAAAAATTGCCTATGTTGTGTGATTGTCATTTTTCATATACTTTCAATTTTTATTCCTTCTTTATAATTGGATGAATGATAGAGTGAATGTAATGTATGTTGTTGGCCATTCAATTTGCATACAGTGAACTGGTGAACGAAAATTGGAGTGATTGAATAGGTGAATTGTGTTGTATTGAATTTTATTAACTTGACATACACATGCACTAATAAGTTCAAAGGTCTTTATCACAAAGGGTTTTGAATTTGTGATTGTGCAAGTTATGTTTTATTTGGGCATAATTTCATGTTTGATGGCATAACATCTATTCACCCCTCTAGGTCACATTATGTTGCTTCAATGTTTAAGGTCGTTCTAATTATTCGCACTCCCAAAAATGAAGTTAAATAGCTCAAAAAAAAGGTAGCTAAGGCAGAAGGGTCAACTAGATGCATCCACCTGCCATTTAACAACCGAATTTTGAATCTTGAAAAACCAAAAGCTTTAACTGGTGAACCGGCTGGAGGAACCCAGTGGTGGAGCCAAAAACTTATTATAGGGAGAAAATTTTGACAATAACAAGGCAAAAAATTGAACTAATGATAAGTACAAAATCAAGTGTTGACTAATAAGACTTTTATTCCATACATTTATAGTTTTCCCTAACTAATTTTTTTTTTTTGTTTTTTGCATAATAATCTCATTATCAATGTCATTAAAGATGTTCTCAATATATCTATTAATAATGGTAAGAGAGAGGGAATGAGATATAGGGAGAAAGAAATAGAAAGAACAAAGAGCTTCATAATAATTTGTTGAAAACATGTTGAAGGGATCCACTATTAAGCACTAGTTTAGATTATTTAATAATTAAGAGTTTTGAAATTCAACCTAGGATATGATTAAATGGATTAAGGTACATGAGAGTTTTTTTTAGAGGGCATATTTGAAAATACATTAAAGCATGTCTAATTGTTTTTTTGCTAAAAACAAAAAAATTTGATTTGGGGCATTTGCCTCACAAGACTATATGGGTCCACTCACTAAGGGAATTGATCAAATGGCCAATCATCCAATAGGTAGGGTTCACTGGTGATGTCATTCTAAACTCATTTCACTTATACGTAAGGATAAATTGCACCAATAGTCTCTCAGATTTGTCACTTATTGCACTTTCGAGCTTAAAGTTTCAATTTCATCCCCAAAATTTAAACATTGTGTCAATGTGGTACTTGGAACTAACTGTAGTTATAAAAATTGATAGAAATGATCACGTGCTAGTTATGTACAAACTTTTAGGGGCATTTTTGGTATTCTATGACAATCCATGAATTGAAACATTATTATTATCTTCTTGAGAAATGTTAAACATACACCCAAACATGCATCTTCTTCATCCTCTTCTTTTTGTTTTTTTTTTATCTTTGACACTCCCACAGAACACTCTCCATGCCTCTCTCTCTCTCTCTCTCTCTCTCTCTTTCTCTGTGCTCAATTATCTCCTTCGCTCCAAAGAATTCCTCTATCTCTTTGTGTATTTCTCTTCCAAAACCCAACAAATTCCTCTTTTTTTGTAGCTCAGTAAGCACTCTGAACTTGTGTTAGGTTCATATGCCCTAGAATTTGATTCCTCTTTTGCACAGTAGTGATCCAAGATGAAGAATCAAAAGTCAAAGGTTCTCTCTCCATAAGCATCCATCAACTCTCTGTCCCTCCCTATTGTCTCTCAGCACCTCTGTCCCTCCAACCCAACTTATACCTTTCTTTCTCTCTCTACATGGTTCAAGGTTGTGGTATTGGCCATCGACTCGTAGAGCTCTGAGACACATCGGTTGCGGTATCGGGCGATACGACCTAAAATAAAATGTTGAACATGACGAGAGATTCAAGTCATACTACGGCGTCTTAGAACCATATTGGTTGATTCGGTGGTGATAACTCAGTGACTCGAGATTGACTCGGATACAAATCGGCTGAGTTATGCAAAACTCGGAGTTTATGCGTATCGTGTAACGGTATCGTCTCAAAAGGTGCCGAGTCGAAATGGACTCGGCCGACTCGTATCGACATCGACATCGGCTGATACTTTGAACCATGTCTTTCTGTCTCTCAAACTCTAGAACCCACATAACACACACACACACACAACACAAACTCACAAAAGCACATAAGACACAAAATAACAAAACCTATTATTTGAGCCTCTCTCTGTCTACATCTCTCTATCTTTACGCTTCCCCTCTCTTCAATTAGATCTCAAGTTCACACACGCAACACAAATCCCTTTCTCTCTATCTTCGAAACAATCACATGGAAATAATCGACTTAGGATTGATTTAAGAGTGGGGTTTGAGCTGAATGCACTGTCTAATTTTTCTAGACCTTCATTGGCATCAAGCTCCAGATTTTGGTAGTTGACTTTGATTGCAATTTCTCTCTAACTTTGTTTCTCTCTCTCGAATTCTTTGCTTTTTTTCTCAAAAATTTCTATGTGTACTTGATATTTTGTATTTGTAACCTCTTTGTGGAAGTGACAGTAGTGGGTTGTAGGGGTGTGGTGGTGATGGAAGCTTACAGGTGATAAAGGAGGCGGCATGGGGTTGTGTAACAGATAACGGTAGCAAATTGAGTTGGCTTGTGGTGGTGGTAAAGAAGAATGAACTTTTGGTGGTGAAGAGTAATGGGTGACAACCAATGGTTGGGGTGGGGAGTTGAAAGGGGGAGATATAGGCCAGGTGAGTTTCTGTGGCTGAGGTGAGGAATCTGAGGGGAAATTGGAGAAATGAGGTTGTTTTCTATTTTTGCGCCTTGCTTTGTTTGTAAACACCAAAAAATTCACCTAAAACTTTGCATGTTGTTGAGAATGAGAGATCCTTCACAAGCATCTGTCACGAGTATCAGTCACAAGCAGTGCAGTTAGTTAGGAATTAGTTATGCTTAGCTGTCATACTCATTCCTTCTCTATTCTCTCTTTCTCTCTCTAAGTTCTATCTTTTCTTCAACTTTAACACGATATTAGAGATTCTCTAAAGCTTCTTTTATTTCAAATACTCTATAACAATGGCGACAGATTCAACAACATCATCTACTTCAAACTCAAATCCAATAGAAGATCCTTCGAGCTCCTTCTTCATTCACCATGGAGACAATCTAGGAGTTGTACTAGTTTCTCAGCCATTGATAGGAGAGAATTAAAATTCATGGAGTAGATCTATGTTTATGGCATCAAGTGCCAAGAACAAAGTAGGTTTTATTGATGGAATAACCTCCAAGCCAACAAATATGACTGATCCACTGCACAGTTCATGGATTCGGTGTAACAATATGGTGATCTCATGGATTTTGAACACTCTGTCGAAGGAGATTGCGAAAAGTGTTGTATACATAAATTAAGCCAAAGAAATTTGGGATGAATTGGAATAGAGGTTCTCACAGACAAATGGACCTAGAATCTTCCAGCTGTAGAAATCTATCTCTTATTCAGCTCAAGATCAACTTGCAGTGAGGTCATATTATACTCGCCTCAAAGGACTTTGGGATGAGCTGGTGAATTATTGTCCTTTACCTTTATGTTCTTGTGTACCTTTGAAGAATCTTGTTAAATTTCAACAACAAGATTATGTCATTCAATTTTTGATGGGATTGAATGATACCTATAATTAGATCCTTCTTTAAGAGGTCAGATCCTTCTTCAAGATCCTCTTCCTTCAATCAATAACGTGTTTTCCTTGATTCTTCACGAAGAAAGGCAACGAAAGATTACCATTCCTACTCTTTCCAGCATTGAATCCACTGCTCTCTTCAGCAAATCAAGTTCTTCATACCAGCAGAACAATGACAAACAAAATTCAACCAAACCTAGGCCAACCTATACTCACTGTGGGATAACAGGTCACACCATTGATAAATGTTACAAGTTACATGGATATCCACCTAGTTACAAATTCACAAAAGGAAAAAGAAATGCAAATTCAACAAAAATCAAGTGTCTAGCCAAGCTAATGGTGAGCCTTCATCGTCATATGAAAAAATTGCTTCATCTTCATAGTTATCAATCACTCATAAGATTATTCAATTACTCAATCTCTTGAAGGTTCAATCCAAAACTACAGAACAACAAGCAATAAATCAAACAAGTAGTTCTTCAAATGATTCATTATTGAATTTCTCAAGTAATGAAATTGTATCTCCCTGTATTTTTTCCTCTCTACATTCATCAAATCCATCTGTGTCAAATAGCAAGACTCCTTGGGCGATAGACACTGTGCAACTGATCACATAGTGTGCTCATTGATCATCTTGATTCTGTTCTTTATGCGCCTAACACATCAGTGAAACTATCAAATGGGAACACTGTCTTTGTAAGTCATATTGGAATGGTCAACCTATCAAACACAATCATTCTGCATGATGTTTTATGTGTTCCATCTTTTACTTTTAATCTACTTTCTACCAGTAAGCTTACTCACCAAATATCTTGATGCTTCTTATTTTTGTCTGGACATTGTTTTGTTTAGGACCTATTAACATGGAAGATGATTGGGAAGGGTGAAGAAAGAAATGACCTATATTTCTTCCTACATGAGCCAGCTGCAAAGTTTTCCTCAATTGTCTCCTCTATTTAGAGTTATCCTGAAGTTCTTAACAACCTTTGGCACTATAGATTAGGGAATTTATCTTCTCAAAGATTACAAATGTTGCAAAAACATATGCCTGTAATTTATGTTTATGATTCTGATCACTGTAATATCTTTCATTATGCTAAACATAATATACCAGCCTTTCTTGTTAGTCACACTGTTTCAGTATTTCCTTTTTAATTGATACATTGTGACATATGGGGTCATTTTTCCAATCTTTCTTTGGATGGTTCTTCATATTTTTTAACAATTGTGGATTATTTCTCCAAATGCACATGGGTGTACTTAATGAAATCAAAATCAGACGCAAGGCCTTTGATTGAATCCTTCTTTGCTCTAGTCAAAACTCAGTTTAACAGAACCATTAAGACCATTAGATCTAATAATGGTTTTGAATTTGCTCTGTCTTCTTTCTTTGCTTCTCAAGGTGTCATTCATCAGCATAGCTATGTTGATACTCTTCAGCAAAATGGAATAGTTGAAAGAAAACATCAACATCTTCTTAAAGTAGCTTGAGCTTTTAGGTTCCAAGCCAACCTTCCTCTTTATTTTTGGGGTGAGTATTTCTTGACTACAACATATTTGATCAATCACATTCCTTCTCCTCATCTTGCTAGACAATCTCCTTATGAGCTTTTGTTTTCCGGAAAACCAAACTATTCTCACTTGAAAGTGTTTGGGTGTTTGTGTTATGCATCCACTATTTTCTCACAATAGGACCAAATTTGACCCCAGGGCTAGACAATGTGTTCTTATTGGTTATTCTACTACTACTAAAGCCTATAAGCTGCATGATTTAAGGAAACAATTTGTTTTTCTTTCTAGAGATGTTATTTTGCATGAACATCTATTTCCTTTCTCTAATGTTTCTTCTCCTTCATCTTCTTCATCCTCTTCTATTGACTCTATAGTTTTTCCTACACATATTCCTGATATTGCTTCTAATCCTTCTCTTCCATCTCCTAATTCTTCTTTCACACCTCCTTTTTCCACCTTTTTTGAGGATACTACTGTTACAACCTCCCATCCTTCTAACATTATTGCTCTTAAGCAGTCTACTAGAACCAGGAAAACTCCAAGTTACTTACAAGACTATCATTGTAGTACATTTCTTCTTAGCCATCCACTATTTCTTCTGTGGTTTCTTCTTCCAAGACATCAAGTACAATTCACAGTATTTTTGCTTTTCTTTATTATACTAAACTTTCTCACTCTCACAAGGTTTATAGTTTAGCCATTTTATCCAGTTATGAACCTCAATTTTTTTGTGAAGCAGTTAAGTCTCCTCATTGGTGTGAGGCCATGAATGCTGAAATCCAAGCACTTGAGGCCAATAACACTTGGATTGTTACTACTCTTCCTTCTGATAAAACTCCAATTGGTTGTAAACGGGTTTATCAGGTAAAGTACAAAGTTGATGGCACTATTGAATGATACAAGGCCAGGATTGTTTCTAAAGGATACACACAAAGAGAAGGCTTGGATTATCTTGAGACTTTTTCTCTAGTGGTCAAATTCACTACTATCAGGTGTTTCTTAGCTCAAAGGATGGCTTTCAAATGGATGTCCACAATGCTTTTTTGCATTGAGATCTCCATGAAGAGGTGTGCATGAGTCTTCCTTCTGGATTTAACAAGAAGGCTCTCAGCAAGTTTTTCTTTTAAACAAATCCCTTTATAGCTTAAAGCATGCTTCTAGGCAGTGGTTTTCCAAACTTTCCACGGCTATTACAGGGTATGGTTTTATAAAACCCAAGGCTGATTATTGCTTGTTCATCAAGAGCACTTCCACATCCTTCATTGCTATGCTAGTTTATGTTGATGACATAATCATAGCCACTGATGATCCATTTGCTGCAACTGCCCTTAAAGCTTTTCTGCATAGCCAATTTCATATCAAGGATCTTGGCACTTTGAAATATTTTTTGGGCCTTAAAGTTTCTAGAGCATCCACATGCATTTCAATTTGTCAACGCAAGTTTGCCTTGAAATTCTTCAAGATTCCATCAAAATCTCTAATGGAACAACATCTGAATCTAGGTTAACATAAAGGGGCTGAACTAGAATTCACTTCTATTTATAGAAGGTTGATAGGTAGGTTACATTACCTTACTCTGACTAGACCTGATTTATAATATGTTGTCCAAGTTCTTAGTCAATACTTGGCCACTCAAAGACAACCTCATCTGGATGCAGCCTACATAATCCTTCATTATCTAAAAACCACACCAGCACAGGGTCTGTTCTTTTTTACTTCATTTGATCTGCACCTTAAAGCTTTTTGTGATGCTGATTGGGCTAGCTACCCTGACACCAGGCGTTCTGCTATAGGCTTTTGTGTTTTTCTAGGCCATTCTCTCATATCTTGGAAGTCTAAGAAACATACCACTATCTCTCGATCATCTGCTGAGGTAGAGTATAGAGCCATGGCTTCCATTGGATGTGAATTAACCTGGCTGCTTACTCCTCTTTCTGATCCTCAACTTCCTCATTCTCAACCAGATTTACTTTTCTGTGACAATCAGGCTGCTCTCCATATTGCAACCAATCCAGTGTTTCACAAAAGAACCAAACACATTGAACTTGATTGCCACTTCATTTGTGACAAGATTCAAGTGGGCATTCTCAAAGCTCTTCATGTTACTTATTCTCGTCAATTGACTGATATTTTCTCCAAACCACTTGGTATTCCTTAGTTTCAGCTTCTCCTTAGCAATATGGGTACTCTTAACATCCACACTCCATCTTGAGGGGGGCGTGTTGAGAATGAGAGATCCTTCACAAGCATCAGTTACAAGCAGTGCAATTAGTTAGGAATCAGTTATGCTTAGTTGTCAGAGTTTGTTAAGAAGATGTTAGCTGTTATTTAATTACTTAGTTAGTTAGATTCTTGATTAAGTCGATAATTTAGTCTGTATAAATAGAGGATGATGTAAACAGATTTAGTGTGGAATAAGAATGGAGATTATTCTTTTCCCCTCTCTCTCTCTCTATCTAAGTTTTATCATTTCTTCAACTTTAACACATGTAACGAGTACATGGTTTGTAACAACAATTAGTGTCAAGCACCGCATTGATTCAATGTTGGAACTTTGAGGATGAAATTGACGAAGTTAAAACTATAAGGGCCAAAGTGCGACAAGTGGTGTGAGATAGAGCCCTATAATATGAGAGAGAGAGAGATGATTTTTTTAGAACTCTTTAGGAAATCAACAAATAATCAACCTATGCTTTCATTCAATCCAAGATATTACATGAAATCACATATAATCATAGATCACAATAGAATCATACTACATACATGAGAAAGAAAATAAAATCCTACCTCAAGATCAAAGACTCCAAGCCACAATCCTTGAAATCTACATGAAAAACTCAAGGGTGCGCCAAGCTCCTGCCTCTCTCTCTCTCTCTCTCTCTCTCTCTCTCTCTCTCTCTCTCTCTTATTATGGAGTAGATCTTAAATAGGAGATACTAGTAAATGGCTAGCCATTTATGTCGTTGGTATGCATTAGTTTGATAGATTATGAAGTTACTATAATGGCTGGTTTGAAATTGATTTGAAATAGAAGAGTGTGTGTGCATATACGTATTTGTGTATGTTGGGTGTAAGGGATGGAAGAGTAAGAACAAGACACTGGCCATTGTTAGCTGGGAATAGATATTATAGCTCTGAGAGTTAAAAATCAGAGTTGGTTTGATTCTTTGTTAACAAATATTGTTAGGGTTAATTACAAAATGACCCCTCCAAATTTAGGTCACCTTGCAATCAAGTCCCTCTGGTCCCAATTCAAGCAATTTGCCCCCTTCAAGTTTGGACATTAACTCAGCTACCCATTGCTATTAAATCTGATCTGGATTTTGAAAGACTGGAATATAAGACCAAATATTTATTTTAAATAAAATATCAACATGACTTAAACTTAAACTTAAAGGAGATGTTTATAAGCATGATGGGAAGTAATTTTACAATTAAACTCTACGTTGGCTCAATTGAAATCTAAAAATTAGATCAATTTTTTTATCTTCATCTGTAGAGCTGAACCATTAGTTATACCTTCGCTTTTGTTGCTGTGCAACTTTGTGCCATAGTGACTTCATCAATCTTTAATAACCAAAAGATCTCAAAATGGAGTTCGGCGATTTATTTCAGCTTTTTTATGCACTAGTAGTTGCACACGTGTGTTGCACGTGTGAACTATTTTAATTATAAGATAATATATATTCAAATTATATACCATTTTTGTCAAAAGCCATTTTATTTATAGTACATCTAAAGAATCATCATTTTACATAAGACTTTAGTTATAATGTTCATTTATCAAGATCCACCTTTTGTTGAATTTTACCCAGATCACCACTTCCTTTGGTGAAATTTTGGTCTTATGATGCAGTTATTAGGCTTCAAAAGAAAACAAAAATCGAGAATTTTAAGATGTATATACATACTATATATAAACTTGTATTGTATGTGGTGAACTTGACATGTCGCATGTATTATTGTATAAAAAATCAAGAGAGGCAACAACTAATGCATCCACAATGTATAATGTAGTGGGTCGTTGATGTAAATATTTTTAAAATCTCATCAATCTACCCCAATTTGTTTCTTGGCTCTTCATCGTCAAAAAAAAGAGTCACCAAAGCTCATCCCATAAATATATCTTGTCCTTTGGGTGGATGTATTATCATCCTTGGCAGCATCACCATATTCATCACTTAAGTCATCAATTGCAAGCATCCCTCTTCTGAAGATCTTCTTGATATTGCGGAGCAATAATATATAAGTTTAGTACTATTGTTGATATTTGAATAAGAATTTCTCAAAATCCTTTTGTAAAAAGGGAAATCTTAATCATGCATGGTAAAATTCTATAATTATTGTTTTCTCTCACCTTACTAAGTCCTCTTATTTATTTTGGGTAAATACTAAGTCCAATTATTACGTAAAGTTTTTATTCATTTATGGGTTTTAATTAAAAGAAAATTTAAGTAAAACAACAATATTATTAGTCTCAACAATTATATGTTTTTGCATAGTACAAGGTAGTCATTTGTCAAAATTTTCAAAATTTTTTAATTGGATGTTGGCATACATAAAGTTTTAGTCGTAGATACGAACTAAAGTAGAATTGGGCGGGTTATCAAAGGAGTGTTGGACACGTACTTGAAATTGAGGAGTGTTGGACACTATTTGAAATTAAGATTTTTTTTTTCAATTATGTGCATCACTAAAAAAGTATTAGACACTTATCCGAGAGTTATGAGAAATATCGATGAGCGACATATTTTTGGCATGGTTATGTCATTTTCATAAGATTGTATAATCGATGTTCAAATATTCATCCCACATCATTTCCAAATATTCAATTCTCATGTTCGTTATTAAGTTTTTTATTAGATCACTCTATTTAAAAAAACAAAATAAAGAGTAATAGATTCCTAAAGATATTACATGTCAGGTAAATAGAAGATTTTAAGGATGGACTAAATGACTTTGATATAACATATCCGTAAAACGAAAATAATCAACTCATAGACATCAGTTGATAGACTGCACTTTTCTCCATTGGCAATGGTAAGAAAAGTTAGCTGGCATAGTCATAAAGGAAATACAAATTTAATCATTATTTTAACTCATATCTCTATTGTAGAGGCCTAAAAATTATTAAGAAAGACCAAGAATGCATATTCGTGATCAAAATGGGAAAATATAAGTCAACTAGAGTCCAATTTTTCCTCAAGGTTACTTCTTATCAATCTTGTAACACCCCGCATTTTATTTTATATAGGTATATAGATATATAGTAAATAATTTTTGTAAAAATGTGGATATGTGTAGTGACAGTATGAATAAAAGCAAAAACTAGAGATACAAATGGATTGGGGAAGTTTGAGTTTCGAAGGTGTGTAAACTTGAGAAGAGGGATTATGGAAGTTTCTAAATACTTTTAGGTCAAAATAAGTTCTCCATTGAATCCGGAAGGTCGAACAACCTTGGGAGAGGTAATATGGGGTGTATTGGAAGCTAAGAAGTATTCCGGAGTGAAAACACACTTAGAGAAAATTTGGGTAAAAATGAGTTGGGACACCTTCTAGTATTTCGATCATAAATTTTTATTCCTATCTCCAATTGATCTGAAATTTGGAAATCAGATATTAGACATCTAGGGCTACAAAAGTGTCTCTCATGAAAATTTTCCAATTCGACCTCTAAATGGGTCAAAAACTGCACTTGAACTTGAAGCAGAAAATCTGGGCAGTGACTACCGGTAGTCAACCGGTAGTCAATGGTCCAGTGTGCCCGAGCTACCGGTAGTCAACAGGTAGTCGAGTGTCCAGTGTACCCGAGCTACCGGTAGTCAACAGGTAGTCGAGTGCCAATGTACCCGAGCTACCGGTAGTCAAAATCAGCTACCGGTAGTCGCTGTAAAAATCCGAAATTTTCAACTCGCGAACAGTCGGTCCTAGCTCCACTATAAATAATTAATGTCAACTTTTTTAGCCTCATTTCACCCATCCAAACCCTAGGCACCCTTAGAGAGCAAAAGAGGGAGAGAAAAACACAAAAATTGGGAGAGATTTACAAGATCAAAGCCCTAGTTTTCAAGATTTTACTTCTCCATCCATTCCCTCTTCTATAATTTCACTTCACCCTCACTCAAACCTCTTAGAACCAAAAGAGAAAGTAGCAAGCGAGCAAGAAAAAGGGGAAAAGGGAGTCTTTGAAGCTTGGGTTGCTAGAGATACTTGGTTGAGGTAGGGGTTTTCTTCCATTCTTTTACATTGAGGCTATGTTTATTTATATGTATCTCTTCACTCTAAATGTTATATGTATGCTATCAAATCCTTAATTCTTGCTATTCTTGCAATTGATGCCATGTGGAAAATATTGTGATTGTTGGGTAACCCTTGAATCTCCTTATTTCCTACCAAACCCTAGTCTTCAAGGGAGATGTGTTTTTCTCTTGACTTCTCCCTTGTTATTGATTTCAATACATGATTGTTCATTTGTCTTGAATTCTAAGCTTGATATTCAATACTTGATATTCTTTATTCTTGGTTCCAAGACTTGAGTGTTCTTTTGGTCTTGATTCTAAGCTTCATAATCATTTGTTCTTGATTTCACACCTTGATAGTCGTTTGTTATTTATTTTCATATATGATTGTTCCGTTAAATCATAATTTCTCCTTTGTCCATGATTTTCAAGATTGGTGCGCCTTTATTCTTTATACTCCAAGCTTAATATTCATTTGTAATGATTCCAAAGTTTGATTACTCATAGGTTCTTGATTTCAAAACTTTAGTGTTTCATATTGAACAACAAAATGGTATTTATGATGATCTCTTGTACATTTTCTTATATTGCTCTTTGTACAACTACTTGAGAAAATTGGGGGTTTTTTTGATAATATTTTGGTTTCCTCATTTGTATGGTTGTTGTGATGGACTTGGATTGCCTTCGAGAGATGTCGTAGAGTGTTAGAGGTTAGTCTATCCCAGTGGGGGTGATGGTTTCCTAACACTTGTAGTGGGTTGTCATGTGGTAATGCGACCACTATCGTTCACTGGAGTTCGAACAAGGGATGGTATACTTTTCCTGGGAAGGGACTCGTCACTGCCAGAGGGATGGTAGACGCCTTTTCCTAAAGTGTTTGTGATTGTGATTGTAATTGGTGGACTAGGTATAATCGTTGGGTAGATTCATGAGAAGCAATCAACATACATGGGACGGGGATGAACTAATATAAATGGGATTATGGGTTGGACCGCCTTGGCCGGTGCATTGGTATGGGACAATGCATCGGAAGGCGCCCTTCCTAAATGGCCTAAAGTTGGAAATTGTATATTGGTTATTGTTCATTTTACCATAGACGGTTTCTACAAGAGTCTTGGGGAAGTATGGGATTCCGCGAGAACTTGTGGAAACAATGTATGGTGGATTGGATTATCTTTGAATATGGTTTGTTAATTGTATAGTGGTTCCACTTATTCATTCAATTACTGTTGTTCCTTAAACCTGAGATCTATTGAAATGTCCTGGTTTTACTTCAAAAGTTATATATGATATTTGTGAAATGGGACCGACTTGTTTTACATGTTTTCTAAACCTTGTTTGAGTTTGGGAGAATTTTCCTACAGAGCTTAGTGCTCACCCCCTACAAACCAACACATTTTTCAGGTGATGCTGTAAAAGAGGATCAGTTAGAGGACGAGTAAAGGGAGATCCGGAGGGGGATATCTCGACGGTCCTTCGTTGTATTAGATTGAAGGGTTACTTTGGGATTATGTAAAATATAATCAATTGTTATTCCGTTGCTAAGTTAAGTTTAATTCTTTTGGGATGTAATCGCCATGATTTGGCTTATTATTGTGGGATAATGCTATGGACATGATATATGATGAATGAAATTTCTTTATTTATGGAATTTATTTAGTCGCTCTCATGTTGTGAATGGTCTTGGATAGTAATGCCGTCCAGGGTGTGTTTTGGGGCGTTACAAATCTGCTTGTAGTCAATCACATATTTCTCATCAATCTGCTTGTAAATCTACACCATCAACAAAAAACATCATGAACACACTGCAAATAGGAAAAAAAAAGTTGAAATACTAATAAACAATAATAATTCCAAAGAACCATACCATTATAATTGAAGCATCATTCACATAATGTATAGAGGGGGACATAATAGGTCTTAGTGTTACATGAGATTAAAAAAGAAATTAGAAGGGATTAGCTTCAAGTATAAAACAGAGGCAAAATGAACTAAAAAACACGCGAAACAATTTGAAAGAATAAAAAGAAAAAGGCCAAAACTGACTTCAATCAACACAGTAAATTTTTCGTTAAACCGGAAAGCAACATCTAAAGACGATAATCAATTCATGTGTACTAAAAGAAAAATGTTACAACCAAATATTATAAGTATGATTAACAATGTTTGTAACTCAACTTGTAAACATAGTTAACTAAGAAGAAGTGTAAAATCCGAAAAAAACTAAAATTTTATTGTGAAGGGTAAAATGGTAATTAGTCATTACGGTGCGGGTTGAAAACCGAAATTTTTTTACAACTTAAATGATGAAATGGACCTCACTGTTAGATCTGTCTTGCGAAATCTAGTTATCCAGTCAATTTTCGTTGAATTCCGAGACAATCAATTTTTTTGCGTTTTACGATGCGAACGGCGTCGCACGACTAAAATAAATGCAATCAGGATTTAATTGCTGAACATGAAAAATAAATTAAATTTGGTTCACATAAAATATATTGAACATAACACGGGACGAGATTTAATTGATTTAGGACGAAATCGGATCAGAAAATGAGGGACGTGTGGCTCAATGAGAGCCAAGCATTGAAGAGTATAAAATGGGGGAAAAATCAGATTTTTCTCCCATTTGTATTGCTGGTTTTTCCGATAGAGAGAGAGATAAAGAAGAGAGAAAACTCAAGATCTCCAAGCTTTCTTCTCCGATCTAGGGTGATCCGTCCTTGGAATTGCTTCGGGCCAAGAACAAAAGGTGTTCTACGCGACGAGAGCTATGAGTAAGTACCAAAGATCGCGGGTTTCGTCAAAGTTTCAAGAACGGAATTGTTGGGATCAAAACTTTGAAACTTGATTTGGGTAATGTGGGACTTCTTTTACGGGATATTACGCTTCAAGAGGTAGGGTTCTTTTCCTAACTAGGTTTATTTTTCAAACTAGGATTGTCTATGGAATGGGTAGCATGATTAGCGATGAAATCTCTTATTTAATATACTCCTAATGTAAATAGAGTATGAAAAATGATGTAAGAATGTATAGAACCAAATTTTGCATCATTGGATTTTGTTGAAATTGCTTGTTTGTAATTTCTTGAGATATGTGATGAATGAGACATGCTATGTGTTTACATAATTTGTGTCTTCTAGGTGTTTGAAAAAATGCTTTGAATGATTAAGTATGTTATTAGGATGAAAATTATATAACATACTTTGATGATGTTCTGGATTGTGATTATATGCTTATGATATAATTGACAATTGATAAAATTAGGAAATGTTGATAGACATTGAAATTGTTTATAATGTGCTCATGACATATTGAACATGATATGGTAATTGCAATCATACATTACATTTGTCTATGCACAGGAAACATCACATTCGTGGGTAGGTGATATGAGTGTGGATGTATGTGTGCATGATTTGATCAAACACCATCATTCGTGGGTTGATATGTGGGCTTGGGAAAGTTGGACATTGGTTCGACTGAGTTTCACATGTTGCATTGAAAATAAGGGTCGGGGTTAGCAAGAATGACTAGATTTGTAAAACCCGAGAAAATTTAAACTTTTGTGAAAAATGGCAAAACGGTAAATTGTCATTATGGTACAGGTTGTAAACCTGAATTTTTCTAGAGTTCGGATGACGAAACGAACATCACCGTTGAATTCGTCTTGCGAAATCTAGTTACCCTGTCGAATTTCATTGAATTCCAAGTTAGTCAAATTTTTCGCGTTTTACGAGGCGATCGGGCCTCGGGAGACCCAAAAAAATGAAATTCTGAATAAAATTTTAAATTTTGGGAAATAAATGATGGCAAGTTAAAATAAAAATATTTTGAACTTGAACCGGAGCGAAATTTAATCGTTTCGGGGCTAAAATGGACCCGGGAAATAAGGGCCGTGTGGCGCGTTGTGGGCCAAGTATTTAAAAGGTATTTAAAGGGGAGAAAATCTGATTTTCTCCCCATTTGCTCAGCCGATTCCAACGAGAGAGGAAGAGAGGGAAAGGGCTTGAGTTCTCCACCTTCTCTCTACGATCTACGGAGATTGAGAGCTCAAATCCACTCGGGCCAAGAACAAAAGTTGTTCTCCTCGCCGAGGGCTACAAAACCATACCAAGGAGGTCGGGTTTTGGAGTGATTCGAAGAACGGGATTTTGGGAGAGGGAGGGTTCCACTTCGTTTGGAGTTCTCGGAGCTTCTCAACATTGTTCTCTACGCTTCAACAGGTAGGGTTCCCTCATACCAAGGTTTATTCCTCACCTAGAATGCTTAGGTGAAATGGGTAGATTGATATATATATATATATCATTTGCCTATTGTTGTTAATTTGGGTGAAATAGGTATTGAATGAGGGTAAAGATGAATCCTAGCATGGATTGAAAATTAGAAATTGCTAGTTGAAATTTCTAGAATTGGATATGTGAAATATACCCAATGTGATTCTTGTGTTATATGGAATTGTGGGCATGTTATGTGTTTGTATAAATGCCTTGAGAATTTAAAGTGTTAATAGCATGATTATGTGATAACATGCTTGGAAATTGTGCTATGGGAATTATATGCTTATGATATGATTTTGCCATAAAATGTGTGAAATGGGTTAAAAATGTTCATATGTCACTCATGCCATGTTGAACATTGTATTTTGGTTGCAATGAGACATCATATTGCATATGCACGGAACATCGCATTTAGTGGGTGTGTGCATGGTGGTTGTCTTCACCTCGTTTGGTGGATGACTAGTGGGCTCGCGTGAGCTGGGTCGATGACTTAGTCGAGTCTCACGGTTTGCATGTTAATAGGGTTGGGGTAGCAAGAAGGGCTAGAAGATCCCTCGGGTGCAAGACCCGGTGATTGGGATACGCACTCCCTTGGCTCGGCCCATGAAGTGTGTGGGTGTACGTTGAACTCTCGGTGGAAGTCCGTAAATTCCGTGTGGGTTGGGTGACCCTTGGTGTGAGTCCATGAACATCCACCCCTATAAAGACCCTAGAATAAAATGTCATTTGATGTGCAAATGACGGATTTGTACACATTGGCACTTGCATGTGTGGAGGAGTCGGGAAGGACTCGGTTGATGTGCATGAGTGAGTCTCACCTCATTACATAGCATGGCATTGCAAATTCCAACATTGAATATACTTTCTTGCTTGGAATGTTATGAATTGTGGTTTTGTGGCATGTGAACATTTCATATGCATATAGGTTGGGGAGTAGCCTCTTTAGGAGATACCCTATTGAGCGTGGCTCACCCTTTGTGGGAAAAATATTTCAGGTGCGGGGTTTACACCGGCGGACGGTTCCCGTTTCAAGCCCCAAGGTTGAAGAAAGCCGACTTGTGGCTTTTATGGTTATTTTGTAAAGTTTTTGTGAAAATTCCATTTAGATATGTAAATATATGGAATCAATTGTAATGAAACTTGTACAAATCATGTTTTACATGGAAATCTTATTACAAATGTATTGGATGAATTGGGGAAGGTTTTGAATGGATTGAAAATGATGAACGGATGAAAAAGGGAAAAACTGGGCAGAGGGTACCGATACTGGGTACCGGTACACTGCCGTACCGGTACTGCGTACCGGTACGCATTTTCCAGTGGGCAACCCGTACCGGTACGCATTTTCCAATGGGTAACCCGTACCGGTACTGCGTACCGGTACACTCTCAAGAAAACTCAAAATTTTAAACTGCTTTGTCCTATTTTCGGTCTATGTTTTCCTTCCCTCCAATGATGTAAATGGACTATAATGGAATATAAATCCTAGTATGTTGGATCTTGGTTGAGCCCAATGAATAATTGAATCCACTTTACAATTGTGGGCCATGATCCCGGTTACGGGGATGCTAACGACGTGGTGTTGGGTTGAGCAACATTCACGGGTACTTTCGCGGGTTGAGGGATGATCAACAGTTAATCTAGGACTCCCGGAAAATGGGGTGTCACAAGATTCTCCCTCGGATGCAAGACCTGGTAATTTTGGATACGCACTTCCGTTGTTATTGAGTCCATAATGTGTGTCGACGTACGCGGAGCCATTGATAGAAGTCCATATATGCCGTGTCGGTTGGGTATCCGCTGGTGGAAGTCGATAAATACCCATCCCAAGAAAGACCCAAATTTTAAAATGGTCATTGGATGTTCAACATTAATGGCAGGGGCTTGGAATACGCAGATGCATACGCATGGCATTGCATGTATTTTGAGAGCAGGTGGAGGGCTCGAGTTGCATTGCATGTTTGAGTATCATCTCATGACATTGTGAAATCTATTTATGAATTGCATATTCTTGAATAGATGTTTGATTAATAGTTGAATTGCATGTGAATAGTTCATATGTATTTGGGTTGGGGAGTAGTCGCTTTATGAGATGCTCTGTTGAGCGCGGTCGCCCTTTATGAGAACAACATTTTACGTGCAGAACAAACACCGATAGACGGCCCTCACTTGGGCCCTTGTTGAGAAGAAGTCAGAATGTGGCTTTTAGATTACATTTTTGTTACCAATCATGTAATTTGTTTTGGACTTGTAAAATTATATAAAGAGTTGTGTAATAAACTCTTATGGGCTAAAAATTGTGTATATAAATATATGAATGAGTATAGAATGGGTTTGGATGGCCAATGGTTGAAGATTTGAAAGATTTGGGAAAAATCTAGGCCAAAGTACTAGTATCTAAGTGATTTAGTACTGATATCACCCTATTAGGTAACCTAGGTACTGACATCTAAACCTATAGGCACCAGTACCTAGATTCTAGTGGGCTCAGGTACCGGTACCAGCGTATATAGGTACCAGTACCTGGCAAACAGAAAGCCCGGGTACTGGTACCACGTATCAGAGGTATCGGTACCTCGTCCCAGAAGTTGAAATTTTAAAATGTAACACCGAGAGGCCTTCACATCTTGAGCGTCCCTCCTGGGATGATATAAATGGACAATAATAAACCTAGTCATTGGGGTTTTGTAAACCCCCACACTCTTATCTTTATATAGCAAGTAATTATTTTTGAAAATACTAACATAGGTGATGAGGTATGCATGAACCCTATAAATTGTAATAGTAGGAATAAATACTAGGGAGACAAATGGATTGTGAAATTTAATTTTTGGAGGTGTTTAAGGTTGATAAGGGTAACTAAGCAAAAATATTAATTTTTTTTAGGTCAAAATAATATTATCATTGAACATGGGAGATCCGAAAAAAAAAAAATTTGGAATAGCCGTTTAGCACATCTAGCGGTTCGGAGGAATAAAATAGTAATTTTAGTGTTTCGAGTGTAAATTTATTTTAGTTTTGAGATAAATCATAAAAATAAATGTTTTTAGGTTAAAATAACATTAAAAATGAATCTGGAACGTCGAAAAACCTTAGGATAGTCATATGGATCAAATTGGAGATTCTTAGTGGCAAAACCGTAATTTTGGAGAACACCCAAACAGCCTGTGAATAGTAAAATCGGGATTTGGCTGACCTTATAACACCATTTCATCCCATTTTCCCTCATTTCTTTCACTCCACTCTCACCCCACACCTCTTGGAACCTTAGAGGAAGATTAAGGGAGGAAGAAAAGGGAAGAAGAAGGTCACTAGAGCTTGGGTTCTTACTTGGAATTTTGATTCAAGGTAGGCGTTTTCTTCCATTCTTGTTCATTGATGTTAGGGTATATATATATGTTTTGTCTCTAAATGTTATATATATGATATGAAATCATCCTCTCTTATTCTTTTTTTGCAAGGATTACATGTTTTTGAACAAAGTTAGGGTTAAATACCCATGATATCTCTTTTCTTGCTTGAAAACCCTAGTTTTTGGAGAGTGATGGATTTTCTTCTTAAATTCTTCATTTATTATTGATTTCGAAACTATAGTGCTTTGTGTTGAGTAATAAAATGATGTTGTTGTGATCTCTTGTATTTTTCTTAATTGGTTATTGGAATTGTCACATGATAAATTTGGGAATTTTTGAGATATGCTTGTAAATTGAGAAATTGAGTTTGGTATTGTATCTCTCATGAGTGTGGGATGATCATGGGTGGCCTTTGACGAGATATCGTAGAGTGGGTAGACGTGTTGCTTGCTCCGTGTGGGTTTGCATTTTTCCTACCACTCGTAGTGGGGTTAGTGCTTTGGTAAGACTAAACCACTATTCGCTCACGGGTGCCGTGTCAGAGGGTTAGTATACTAATGCCTGGGTTGGATACGTCACTGCCATTGATATGACATACGCCCTTCCTAAAGGATGGATATCTTTGAGAAGATTTGTGTGTGTGTGTGTATGAGCTAGATATTACTCAATGTGTTGATTCATGGGGTTTGCCTCGCATCATGTTTGAGATACATATACATATTGTTGCGGAATATTTGAGTTATGGATTACTGTTATTGTTGTGGAAATGGTTTCCTACAAAGACTTGTGGAAGTATGAGATTCTACAAGGTTTTGTGGGAAAATGGTTTATATTTTGGAAATGGTTATTTATTGTAGCTGAGTTTTTTTTGTTACTGCTCATTTAATTTAATGTTGCTACTTAAACTTGAGATCTATTTTAAAATGTCCTTGTTTTACTTCAAAAATTAGATATGTTAATTGTAAAATGAGATCGACCATTTCATATGCTTTTATAAACCTTGTTCGGGTTTGGAAGGATTTTCCTACAGAGATTCGTGCTCACCCCCTACCTACCCACATTTCAGATTATACACTTGAGGAGGAGCTGGGAGTCGAGGAGCCAGTACATTGGGAGACTCCGATCGACGGGAGTGTGGATCCCGAGGTGGATGCTTAGAGCATTACCTTCTTTTGTTCTAGATTGAGACTTTGTTTAGCTGATTAATGTATTAATGACAGTAAGAATCAAGAAAGAAAACAAATGGGCAGCCAAACTTTAATGCTATTATCATTTAGAAAAGGCACATATTAAACAAAAATGACTTTATTGAATTGTTGAAAGGTAAAAAGAGAAATTTAAAGGTTGTTTAGTTAGATATAGATATAGGTATAGATTGTGGCATTAAATTTGGAGGATAAATATGACATAGTTTTAGTGTTGGAGGGTAAAAGTGAAAATAAATGTTTTTCATGTATGCTGATATTTTAAAGTAGTATAGATTAGAAATTAGGTAGGTCAAATGAGATAATATTTAATATACTACTCTATAATATATATTATCAAACATATTAAAGTTCTAAAAAATTTATGTTTTACTTAAAAATACACTACAATATCTATTTTTACATAAAATCTTGATACAACTTAGAAAATTTATTGTGACTGAAGAATTATAATGATTTTAAAAAATTGTATATATGATTATTTTTTATCTCAGAAATGAATAAGTTAAGCTTTTCGATGAAAAAAAATAAACATATGTAAGCATAATGTTATCTTTGTATATGAGATGAGTAATATTATATTGATGAAGTTTTTAAAGGTTTTTTGAATATTTTATTGAAAATATAATGATGCATATTTTTTAAGGGTAATATAGTCAATCATATTTTTTTATATAAATTGATATTTATACATAAAGAATAAATAATTAAAAGATATATTATAGATAATTTAGAGATTTAAATACATAAGGATATGATGGTAATTTAGACATTTAATTGTGAAATGATAAAGTGGTCTTTATAATCCTTTATAAGGGTACAATAGAGATTCAAAAGTTTTTCATGTTAAGTTACTTTTATTAGTAATAATATAATATAGATATAGATATAGATAGATAGATTATAGATATAGATATAAAAATAGATGGACTATAAATTCAAAAATAAAAAACAAAAACAAAAACTTCCCTTGAACCGGTCGGTGAAACAAAACTAGTGGAGAGTGGAGAGTGGAGAGTGGAGAGAGTGGAGACGTGTGTGTAATCCTAATCCTACAAAGCAACTTGCCCACTAAACATTAAATGGAAGGTGTTACATTTCTTGTTAACAACGAGACGTGCCTCATGTTTTTTTGTAGGAATAAGGTTCAAGGATATCTTTAAATCGATAATTTTTCTATCTTTAACTACTAAACATTAAATGACCAAAAAAAATACTACTATTTGATACTGTATCTCTTTTTTAGTTCATCAAAATCATGGCATTTATGAATTTTTTTATTCTATTATTTTATTATTTCCATGATCAACAATTATAAACAAATCAAAATAGAACCCCCAATTATGAATTTCTCCGTTGTTGACAAAATATTGCGATTATGGTCAGGTTGTTTCCTTTATTAGAAATAAGATTTTTGTCTTCTTGAGATTAAGGTTCAACCTCCCTTCCCCCCTCTCTCTCCCCAAAAAAAAAAAATTTAAAAATGGGATACATGTTTCATTGTTACGAAGCAATTTGTATTCTTGTATAAAATGAATTAAAACATGAATTTAATGTATTAATCAAATGAATAATTTAAATTTGATTAATCAAATGAATAATTTAAATTTGATTAATCAAATGAATAATTTAAATTTGATTAATCAAATTAAAATTAAAATTAAAATTCGTGTCCTTAACAAGAAGGAAAGGCTTAAGGTTGAGTCAGAAAAGGCAAGTAGAAAAAGTAAAGAATGCCGGCGGGCATCAATTTATCATGCAGAATATGTTCGCTAGTTGGACTCCACGTACTTGGTGGAGCACTCAAGTCTCCGTATATCATCACGACACAAAAAAGCAGCCATACAAATCCTCATCCACAGGAAAAAAAAAGAAAAAGAAAAAAAAAGCATAGTGCTAAAAATCCACTGGCCATCACTTCTGTTATGACGGTGACGAGCTTGTTCTGTATTACTTGGATTCTGGGGCAGGCTCTATCTCTCTCTCTCTCTCTCCGGCTCATTTAACACCTCTCTCACTCTCTCCTCTTCTCCCACCACCGCCACCGCCACACACAAGGGCGCTCTCCAATGTCCTTAGCTTCAATTCAGCTAGAAGAAATCTCTCCAATAAGAGGTAAACCTCACTCCAAACCATAAATCAAATTCCTCCAGTGTGGCATACTATCAAACGATTAGGAACCGATTGAGTTTAGTACAGTTAGCGGCCCTCGATTCTCATACAATTTTGCAAAAAAAAATAAAAAAAGATTAAGGGGTTAATTCTTGCACAATGCAAGGTTAATTCCATAAGTCCTCCTCTTTAGGATTGTGTTGTACCTCTTTCGGGTTTGTCTATACCTCTATGTGGTGCTTTTGATACATTATTCAAAAGCTATAGCTGTTAATTATAGTGATCTACCGTTTTCTAATCATTCTCTTTCTCTCTGTTCTTTTTTTCAGATGAGGCTGAAGAGCACCTACTTGTGGTGGATATGGAAGACTTGGAAGCGAGAGAGAGAGAATCAAAACCGAAATTTCTGATTCGGAACTTGACGAAAACATCAGATTCAGGAACTCCGATACTGCGAGGGATCAATGCGGAAATACCGAAAGGCGCGATTGTAGGGATCATAGGGCCGAGTGGTAGCGGAAAATCGACCATGTTGAGGGCGCTGAACCGATTGTGGGAGCCGCCAGCACAGTCGATTTTTTTGGACGGCAGGGACATCTGTGAGCTTGACGTCCTTAACCTCCGGCGGAAGGTTGGCATGCTCTTCCAGCTACCTGTTCTTTTTGAAGGTACGTACCTCTTTGATTTTTAGTTGCTTAAACTTGAAGAGGTTATGACAAAATAAGGTAGTCTGAAATCATTACTAAAATGTTAAAGATTGATTTTAATTTTGGGGAGCCAGCCGAATATATTTTATTAGTGAAGTTGCTCTATAGCGTTGTGATTTCACGGAACGGAATCGCTATCTCACTCTTATCTTGTGCTAACTCGGTATGGTGAGTAGTAATGAAGTGGAAGAAAATAAAAGAAGACTAACTATTCATTTGAATTTCGTGGAAGCTATACTCTTTGAAAAGTCGAATGTGTTGAAAAAGATAGTTATCAAGTATAGAAAAACGATGGGTGGAATTGACTAGTTATTATTTTCTTTTTAGGTTTAGGTGAATTTCTAAGTAAAACATGTATATATTCATTCAGTGATGTCTTCTTTTCTTCTTCCTTCCTTGGGAGTGTCGTCATTGACAGCATGGCAACCTAGTGGTCCAAGTGGTGGTACGTTGGCTTGGAGAATATAGGTTGTGGATCTTCTTTGTGACACGACTCATCTTATTGGCCACGGAATGTATCCCGACCCAGACTCTGTCACGTCCATCGTCTTTTATAAAAGTGTGTCATATCCTGTTTATATGTTCATGTATCTTTAATGGGTTTGATTGTCAATTCGAACCTATTGAGGCAAGATTTGGACTCTTACTAATATTACATGTCGAATTGGCAGTGTCACAAAAAGTACCAAATCTTCTCAAAGCATATGTCGACATTCCCAAAACAAAAATGACATATTTCTGAAAAAATAAAAAAAAACATTTAATAGATGTCTCCTAAGCCGGGGCGGGCCATCCTTTTTATGGATTGTCCGGTCTGACCCATGAGCGGGCACAGATCGATCCTTATTTCTATTTATCCTTATTCCTTCCTTGGTTCCTTTCTTTCTTTTTCTTTTTTTTAAAATTTTTTTTAGTCCTTCGGTTTCTTGTTGGCTAAATGTGGTGAACAGAAAAAACATGAATACACAAGAACTAATGAATGGAGATGCAGTTTCGTACACGATACGCAAACTTTCTCCATCACAATTGACCAAAAAAGATGTTTCTCCATCATTAATAAGAGTAGGTTGCCAACAGCTGAATACATTCACGAGGTTATGCGGGCTTTATCTTTGCACCACATAGGTTGTTTGGCCAAAAAATGGAAACTTAATTGACCTAATATCCACCAAAGTTTCTACTTTCTTTTTCTTTTAATTTTTGTTCAATCCATCTAGATTTCTATGATCCAGGCAACTTCTTCTTCTCTTTTTTTTTTTTTTTAAAAAAAAATGTAGTACTATACAAATAAGGGTCACTGAAGGATCAGGTCGGCCGGGTCTGATCTGTTTCTGGACAAAAGGGTGGCCCACGGTTTGTCGGTAGGTATTTATGGACCCACCCAATGGATTGGCCGTAATTGCCCCTAAAAAGGTTATAATCGAGTTTTTTCCATTCATTGGTTTTGATAAATATATCATTTTTCCTGATTAAAAGTCATTGATGGTACATCTCAATTATTCCTTATGTTGTCTTGTCAATCATTTGAAAATTTTAAATTTCTTCAAATTGTAAAAATATAAAGATAGCTTGAAACAATTAATAGTGTTACAAAAAAGAAAAGAAAAAGAAGGGATTAGAAAGAGTAGGGAGTTTTTGTGAATCAAATATAAAATTCATAGAACTACTAATAGATTTCTAAAATTGCGACCTTCCCAAGAACTTGAAACTTTAATATCAATAAAAAAAATTAGAATTTTTGTTTCTATATTTTTGCAGGCTGCTAGCCAGTCAAATAGGTCAGGCCATAGGTAAGACCCATGGTCCGTACATGGGTAGATCAGATCGGTCTATGGCCCAATGAGTCATAGGCTATTGGGTTAAGTCTACCTGACTTTTAAGCCCAGGACCGCCCCCAATTGGCGGGAAACAGGCCGTCCCTATCCATTACGGTCTGCACACGTTTCGCAATTTAGGATAAGTATATGGTACTGTTTTTTATTTTTCAGTAATATACTAAAAAATGATGGTTGATCATAGATCTTACCTTGAATTATTTGTAACTGTTAATCATGAAAATTATAAATAAACTTGAACAATAAGATAATAAAAGAGATAGGACACTCAAAAGTTATTATTGGGTATCAAAGTCTAACGCCTCAATTTATGGTCAAGTGAGTGGCACGTAACAAGCAAAAAAAAAAGTGTAGTGTCGTATTTTCGATCTCAACTCTTTCAAAGAAATAAAAAAAAAAAATTTGATCTCAACTTTTTAAGGTTAATCTCAGTTTTTTTAGAATCGATTACAAATTTGGATCTCTTTGATTAGTAATTTCGATCCTGTAACTATTTTTGGGTACGGTACAAAGGAATTGGACCCAGAAAAACTAATGAACAACAGTAGCATAAGTTTCTGTTTAAGGCTTTATAATGTGTTAAACATGCGTGACTGTCATTAACACACTATTGTATTCACAGGCTCAGTAGCAGATAACATACGATATGGACCAAAGCTGAGGGGTAAAAACCTAACTGACAATGAGGTATATAAGTTGCTCGGTCTTGCAGATCTTGATTCCTCCTTTTCCAAGAAAAGTGGGTCCGAATTATCTGTTGGTCAAGCTCAAAGAGTTGCACTTGCTAGGACCCTAGCCAACAACCCTGAGGTAACCTGTTTACTCTGTTGCTCCATTTTTTAAATTTATTCTCGATAGGTTTATCAATGTATCGGATTTTGAAAAAGCCGATACTAATCCTATTGGAATCATCGACAAATTCCATTTTCACCATCTTATCTCCAAAAAATTGTTAAAATCAAAATTATTATCTGAATGTTTACTTCAACCCGAATAACTTAGATACCTTTAATAGTGTTTTTTGGAAATACTTTCTTCTTTTTTTTGTTTTTTTGCTTTTTTCAAGTAATTTTTTAAAGTAGCTTTAGCTTTGCATTTTTTTCATTTTTTCTTTTTCCCATATGATATGTTAGTTTACATATACATTTAATTTTTTGAAAAATTTATTTTTTATTCAAAAATTTATTTTTTATTCAAAAATTTATTTCAACAAAGGCCTACCGAGCGTGTTATCAATTAGTGCTGAATTTTAATATAAAACATTGAGATATCAACTTAATTTTATTAAACAATCACAATTTCATCATATGCACATATCAACTTAATCCGTGCCTGTAGGCATGATGAAATATAAAACTCAAGCGCCCAAAAACGATCCCATTATATTAAATAACAATTTTTTTCTTTCATTTTTTTGATTACATCATTTAAAATTTATTTTTACACATTATTTTCTTAAAAATATTGACAAAATTTGCTTAAAATACGTAATCTGACAAAAAAATTTCAACGTGTGTATACTATCGTGTATGGATAATGTTTGAAATAAAAATTATGTTAAACTATAAATTAATCAAATATTAAATGATTGAACATGTGATAGAAATGAGTGATGTGATTTTTGGGGGGATAAAATATGTAGAGAATAAAAATTTAAGTTGTTAGGTGTTTTATTATATATAGATACGTATGCACATATTAGATTGGATCATATATGAGTTACATGTAGATTCGCATTCATATAATATATATATAGATAGATTTTTTGTTGTTGATCTCTATGAGCTTCAAAACCTCAAATCTTATTTTTCTAAATTTTTTATTTTTTAATTCTTAGAAATGTTAACATGACTTCTCATAGTTGGTCTTTATTAGTTATTGAAATTAATTAATTGCATTAAATGAAAAAATCAATTTAAAAATGATATTTATTGTATCTTTCCTCTGACCTTATCTCTCTTCGACTTTTTTCGTATTTATTTTTTTAGTAACTTTCGACTTACTATACAATTTCTTGTCTATACTCGATCAAATTCTTGATAATATTGAATTATATATTGAGAAGTCTTCCCCACTCTGAATATTGCATTCTCATGTATAATTTGAATTATTTAAATAGATTCTCCAGATAAATTCTTGCATGTGGCTTATGTAATCACTTCTACCATATTTATTTACTACCTCACATTTAAAATTTTCATCATCTTTGGTAACAACTTCACATTGAATTTTTTTTTTAAAATAATTTAGAACATTAATAGATAATGGTATGGGGGTGGAGATAGGGGTGATGGTTGAAAGATATTGTAAATTTTGTGCAACACACGAGACGAATGGTGCAACAATGTAGTTTGGATGAGACAGTTCCAAACCTTTAACTCTAATTTTCTAAATTTTTGATTTTTAAAGGTGGCTTTCCTATTAGTTCTTTTTAATCTCTTTTAATTTTTTAAAATCCTATCTTAATTAATAACTTCCCACTTTTCACCTATCTGACCATCGAGAAAATATTCAATGCAACGGTATTGCCATGTTAGCAATGATGATATGATATCACCAACCAATAATAAAATCTCAAATAGACAAATTGAACCTCACTTAGGTAGTTATTAGTTTTAAATGAAAAAATAGTGGGTAGTTATTAGCTTATATGAACATTTAGTTATTGGCTTGTGTGAGGTTTATTTTAATATTTGGGGTTTTATTATTGGTCGATGATACCACGTCATCAATGCTGACATGGTATCAACGTTGCAATGAATATTGTTTTCTCATCATCCACTTCTTCTCGGCAAATCCAATCTTCTCTTTCAGCATCATCTCTCTTCATCGTATGTGATTTTACAAGATTGGTACTTTTTAGTTATTGAAATTTTTTAATATCATTAACTATCTGCCCTCCTTATCATCAACTTCCCATTTCTAATTGTTACCTACAAATGGAGGTAACATTTATTTATTTATTTTTTTTAAGAAATTCAAAGTATGGTTTGATGTATCGCCCAAATGGAGCAGATGTGAGATTAACAAGCATTATTACATCTGTAACGAGTGACACTTTTAACAATATTAGTAATGTACTACGTGTGTTGCACGTAAATAATTTTCATACAGAAAAAGTAATAAAATATATTAAGTATATATATATATATATATATCATCACAAATTTAGCAAACTTAATTTTTGATTGCTCATATTCTATTATAAGATTATGAAAATTTTGCATGTTTTCAAAATTAATTGTTCTAATTATAAGAAAAGAATATAAAAAAATTAGTTAAAGCTCTTTTTTTTTTAAATAATTTTGTGATTGAGAGATTTTTTTAGTGATGTTTGAGAAATTAAATTTTTTAAAATTCATTTGATTAGGATTTCACTTATAATTCATTGAATAAAATCATAATAATTATCAATATACTAATCATAATAGAACGTTATTGTAATTAGGAATTAATTAGGTCAATTGAAATAAGATTTAATATATTGCTCTATACTATATATAATAAAACATATTCAAAATCTAAAAAATCCATTTTTTACTTAAAAATACACTATAATCTATTTTGCATAAAATTTTAATATAGAGTAGAAAGTTTATTGTGACTAAAATATTATATTGATGTACCATAAATTGATTTTAAAAAATTATATATACGATTATTTTTTACTTTAAAAATGAAAGGGTTAAACTTTTCGATGAAAAAGAAAATATGCGTATATGAACATAATATTATCTTTGTATGTGAGATGAGAAATATTAGATTTATGGAGTTTTTAAAATTGTTTTGAACACTTTATTGAAAATACAATTATGCATATTTTTATAAGGGTTAACATAGTCAATCAAAAAATTTCATAGAAACTAATATTTATACATAGAATATACAAATTAAAAGAGATGTTAGACGTAATTTGGAGATTTTAATACATAAGAATATAATGATAATTTAGATAGTTAATTGTGAAATAATATCGTTGTATTTATATTTTTTTATAAGAATAAAATAGAGAATCAAAAGTTATCATATTAAGGTACTTTTATTAGTAGTATAAATATAGATATACCTATCAACTAATGCAAATAATTGTTGACTAAAGTCTTTTAAATGCAATTGACAAATATGATTGAAGAGGAGGTTCTAAAAAAAACTGATTTGTTGCTTTCAATAAAAGGAGTTATAAAGGATTTGAAAACCTATGAAAGTGAGGTTGGGGAGTGGCAAGCTGGGGGTTGAGGGTGGCAGAGTGGACTGTATATATGAGGTCACCAAACCTATTCGAATTTCAATCATAATTTTTAAAATTTTGTACTTTTATAATTTTCACAAAGCTTGTATGGTACTTTATCCAATTTTACTATTAAAATTTGAAGTAAAATTTTGAAAATCTTATGGGGTGTCTCATTCCTTTTCACTTTTCGAATTCTAAAATTTTTATGAAGGTTTAAACAATTTCACAGTTTTTTCCCCTATTCTCTCATTCTTGAAGGTGAAGTTTTTTCAAGTTTGATTTTTTTTAATAGGAGGACAAAATTATTATAAGTCGGTTGTAGCTAGTATTATATATAGTAATGTAGTGGGGCTCGATGAACTCCAAAACCCCGTCCATTTTTTTTGGATTTTTTATTTTTCAAATTTAAAATTTTTTTATTGACCCTTAGTTTTTAAATAACTTAGGTCCCGTTTGGTAACTAGAAGTTTCCGTTTTTTTTTTGTTTTTGTTTTCACTTTTTGCCCAAAAAAAAAACAATAGTGTGTTTGGTGATTGTTTTCATTTTTTTTTTAACTGTTCCGTTTTGAAAACAAGGCTAAAGTATATAAACACCCAAAAGGATGTTTTTGAAAACATCCAAAAAAAAAACTGACGCACGCCTCAGTGGGGTTGTATAATGAGGTCATGGCTTCGAATCTTGTTAACAACAAAAGTTAGGACTTTTGGTTGGAACTATAAAAGCCCCTTTCCTTTCTTTTTCTTTTTTTTCCCCTCTTTCCCTCATTTGTCTCTCTCACTGTTGTCTCTCTCTTGAAACCAAAGCCTGGTTTCTTTCTTCTGAACCGAAGCCATGGCCCATGGTTTCTCTCTGCTGAAACCCGAAGCCAAAGAAGAACCGAAGACAAATTGAAGACGAATCGAACCGAAGCCATGGTTTCTCTCTGTGGGGGTGGCTTTCGGTGGTGGAGTTTAGGTGGTGGTGGGTTTCAGTGGTGGGGGTGAGTTGTGGGTTTCGATGGTGGTTTTGGTGGTCAGTGGGTTCGGGGATGGGGGGTTTGCAGGGGATGGGGTTGCTGGGTTTTGGGGATGTGGGTTTCGGGGATGGGGGTTGCTGGGGATGAGGTTGCTGGGTTTCAGTGATGGCCTTTGTTGGGCATGAGGATTGTTGGGTTTCGGTGGTCAGGGTGGGGATGGATTTTGGTGAATTTCAGGGGGTTGGTGGGTGGGTTTCGATGGTGGTGGTGGGTGTTTGGTGGTTGGTGGTGGTGTTGGTGTTGGGAGGTAAATTTTTGGTATAATACAAAATATATTTTTATTTTTGTTTTTATAATTTTTTAAATATAAATGACTACCAAATATGTTTTATATTTTTAATTTTTATTATAAAAAAACAAAACTTTGTTCTGTTTTTTTTATAAAAAAAAACATAAAAACGAAAACGTTACCAAACACACCCATTCTTCATTAATAGGATAACTTCTAAACTTTCTCAATTGTCCTAAGTTTCTCTTCCACCATCTCTTCCGTCTCGTCTTCTCTCTCTCTCTCTGTCCCACACACTTTATCTCTTCTAAATCTATATTTAGTACATACTATATCAATCAATTTAGGAGAGAGTGTGCTTATAAAATCTTTCTTTATTATTTTGAATTGTTTAATAATAATGCATTGATCTCATTAAATTAAATCATTTCATGTGATTTATTCAAATACTTTCACAAAATTACTTTAAATTTGAAATTTTCATTCTCCTTAATTTAGCACAGGAATAGATAATTTTCCAATAATATTATCGTTGAGGGGGGGGGGGGGGGGGGGGGGGGGATGAGGAGTGGCAATAGAGGGTGGGGTTAGCAGTGGCGGTGACAATAAGAGTGGTACAATTATGATAGGAGAGATTGAAAATACAATATATAGCATGGGAGCTGCTAGTATGATGATATAATTGATTTGGATGGTATGATGATATAATTGATTTGGATGAGTGGACAAAAATATCTACCCATTGCCGAATAATGGGTTTAGATTGGATAAGAGTGAATAAAAATTATATCCATAGACAAACTGGTTCAAATTTTTCATACTCACTCTCTCTCTCTTGAATAGGTTTTGCTGTTGGATGAGCCTACAAGTGCTCTAGATCCCATATCAACACAAAACATAGAAGATCTGATGGTGAAGCTAAAGAAGAATAAGGGAATGACAATTGTTATGGTTTCACACAGCATTAAACAAATCCAGAAGATTGCTGATTTAGTATTCCTCCTGGTTGATGGGGAAATTGTCGAAATTTTAAAACCAAGCCAACTCTCTGAAGCTAAGCATCCAATGGCAGTAAGGTTTCTTCAGCTCAGCGCTTAGATTCTCGTTTCTTATCTTCCACACTGTGTGTATCTTAAACTAAGAGAGATAAGAATAATGAAATGTACTTTTATATGGCTGTTAGTGGGTGGAGACGTATCGTGATTTTAAGTCAGAAGTTTCTCGGGTCATAATTTGTTCAATAATATTCAACTTTATGTTTGTGTCGTTGGATTTGTGTATTTAGTCGATTTTCAAATGATCCATTGACTTGATGAGTCCGGTGAATTCACTTGTTTATCGTCCAAAATCGTTAAAGTTAAATTTAAACAGATCAACTCTGTTTTGGTTTAATATTGGTTGTACGGAGCATGTTTAATTCATAGATTTTTAGTAGTTTTTGATAACATATAACATGTGCAAAGTGCCACCTACGGAGACCTTACCAACTCGGGTATAAATCTCCTACATAGGGAGGAAAAAAAAGGGTAGAAAAAACATGGGTAGGTTGATTGCTTTTGGAGTGTTGTTGTAAATGGGAACTCAAACATCAAGGCTAGTGCAGACACAATTCATACCACATTGCCAACTCAACGAACTAAAAAATCACTAGATATTAGTTTAGTCTAGTTTGAGTCATAACGGGGTTATATTATTGTACTAGTAATTGTCTGTGCTTGAAGAAACTACGTTACTCGTAAAAAATTACAAATATTTTTTCATAAATAAAAGTAATGTATAATATAATTTTAACAATACAATGATCAAATTTATATTGTTTAACTTGTATGCATAACATATATAATCAAACTTTTATATAACGAAAGTTACGCTACAACTACTGCAAAATATTAATTCAAAAATCTGAGAAAATATAATTATTATTGATCAAACATTCACAATTTTAACATTTTTAATAAACTTCATCTCAAATTTCAAAAAAAAATATAATTATTTATTTTTCTGTAGGCTTCCACTTAAAGTTCATAACATTATCTATGCACCATTTTTTCAATGTGAGTTTGTGTAATTTTTGTGAGAAAAAATCCAAAAGTTTTATGTGAATTCTCGTAAATGTAAAAAAATTTGTTGAGAAATTAAAATTAGATTTCATTTGAGTTCAACTTAAATATTTGTAAAATACAATTGAATTTAAGTTTGGGTGGGCTATTCCCACCCCACAAATGTCCATTCCCAACTCATTTAATTTTTCATTATTAAACTACTAAATTCACCTCCTCTATACTCACCCCATTAGTAATTAAATATATCCCATACTACATACACCCCATTTAATAAGTAAACTCACATTATATTTTGTCATAATTAGAGTTTCATTGTCTATTTCATCTCATGTACTCACACAAAAAAAAAAAATTCAATATGAATTTTTCCAGTGAGATACATGTTAGTATTACTTCTCAATTTAATTCTATGTTTGATTTCTTGTTTTTTGTATGGATTTTCATTATTTTTTGTATATTTTGATATCTCTCCCAAGTTTAACAATTTTTTATTTAGAATTTATATGTGTGTGTGTGTATATATATATGTATACTTTCAGATTATTTGTTCTTTTTTTATCTTGTTTAGGCTTTGCATCTATGCTTATTATTTTTTTCTTATTCGATTTTGTCTTTGTGTTTGATACTTTTTTTTTTTCATGTCCGATTTTGCATCTTGTGGTTTTGTATTTTGTAGTTTTGCTTGTTTCTTTAATCATTGTTTGATTTTTTCCTTCTTGTTTCGGTTTGCTTTTTTCTTTCGTTCTTTTTTTTTTCCTTGTTTCGTTATTTTCTTTTTAAAGGTGGTATATATAACATGGGGTAGACTTGGTTAATAATGGGGTGAGTGTAGAAAAGATGAACTTAATAGTTTGATAATGAGAAATTAAATGAGGTGGGAATGGAGATTTGGAGGGTGAGAATAACCCCACACTTTAAGTTTAAGCAATAATTTATACTTCATACTCGACAGTCGAATTCAGCTAAATTCGAGTCTTAATCATAATTACGTCAAACAGAGAATTGAATTTAAGTTCGACTCAATTAACACTTCTATCTTAAACCTACAAATTAATTCTTATCTATTATCGTTCACTGTGATGCCATAACTTTTTTTTTAAAAAAATTTAGTTATTCTTTATTACTTTTGATGATGCACAAAATGGCTTTGCACACCACCTGTCAAGTATGAGTAATAAATGCAGTAATAAAGGTAGAGAGAGAGAAGACGAGAATTATAGTGGTTCGGTCAATGTGACCTACGTCCACTTCTCAATGACTAGGGTCGCTGGGTGCTTTTTTAATTCAAGAGTGTAGGGAGAGCAGAGAGTACAAGCTTAAAGAAGGAGATGAGCTATGTGCTCAGTTCAGTGTGATGCCCCCCAAGTGTTGGTGGGGCTTACAATTTATAGACAGCCCCTAACAGATTGGGGAGACTCAATAGCAACTAAGTATCTATTCTAGCGGAGTTCTTGACTTCTTCTCAACGGGCGAGGTGGTTGAGGTGTTCTCCATGAGACTCGGTCAAGGATGAGGAGAGGGCTGACCCTTTCCAAGGCAGCTAGTGTGAGGCTCTTGATGCTTCCCCGGTGATGTAGTAAGCTGATGAGTTTAATTGGGCTTGGACCTCCTTGGGCCTGCTGGGTCTTCATGAGTTTGAGTATTTGATTATAATTGGGCTTCAACATGGATTTGGGCCTGACCCATCAACTTTTACAATCAATTTCAATTTTACGTCAACTTGAATACTCGTAAAATTCAAATAAAGTTAAGTTTAAGCAAAAATATATACTTTATACTCGACAATTAAATTCAGCTCAATTTAAATCCTAATCATAATCACTTTGAACCAATAATCGAGTAAAGTGAAAAAATTCTTGTAATTTTTGGGCAGGAAAAAAATTTGGAGGAGGAATTTTAATTGTTTGATCAATAATCTTAAAACAATCTGAGCCCCGAAAAACTCAAGACAATAATGTTAGCTCCCTTTGTATATAGATATATCACAAATTACATATATATTATTCGCCTATTATACCATTCGAATATTATAGTATTTTTATTTCAATACAAAATATGACCTATATTACAGTTATTTCACTTGTTTTGACATAAAGAATCTGTATTTAAGGTCCATTTATTTATTTAAAAATTTAAAAAATAATCTTTTATTAGAATCAGAATTAATGACCAAATTAATGTGTAGTTTGAGATAGAGAGATAGAGAGTTATAAGAGAGATAGAGATTTATAAGATAGATAGGAGTCTTACAATTGTGGAAGGAATGAAAATCTAACTCAAAAAAATTGTGGGGCGGGGGGGGTGGGGGGGAGGAAATTTCGCATTAGGACCGTTGGATCAATATTTCTTCAGGCGATCTGAACCGTGAAAAACTAAAGACAACCCATCTAGTTACTTTATTATAGAGATGTGTTGAGCAAAATTTGCTCCACTTGCCATGACATGATTAACCTAAATTTAAATTCTCATCTCCAATTGATGAATGTCTAAAGAAAAAAAAAATCTGCAGGTGGCTTTTGGGCGTGTCAATTTTAAACGGTAAATTGGAAAGGGGTGCATTAAATTAGAGTTAATTGTAAAAAAGTACACAAAAAAATGTAGAGTAAAGAAGTCCTTAATTTTGGTTCTTAATTGTGTCCAAGTACATAATTTGAAATTTTCAGATTTTCTTGTGACATTTATGTCTTCCCTTAATGCATGCGTATATTTTTTTGGAAAGTGATTTTGTTTTCAAATTATATTTATGCATTAAACATCTCATAATTTTATGGGATTATTTTATTATTCCGTTTATTTGAGGATATATCATTTTGTTTGAATTTCAAATTTTGAAACCCTGTCATTTGTGGTGTATTCTTCTTCTTCGATTGGGCAGACATTGATCACTACAAGCCTAAAACTTTTTGTCTTCATTGTAATTACTTAACAACAATTACAAAGTTTGAATTCATGAATTTAGTATGTTAATGTCTTACAGTTTAAATGTGTTAATGAATTTATGTTTTCAGTATGTATTTCTTTGCATATATGTTTTTATTTTGTGTTTCTTTGTATCTATTCTTTTAATAGTTGAGAGATTTTGGCAATGGAGGAAACGGTGTTACTGTTATGTACATATGGTAATGCTACCTCAGTATTCAAAGTATGTTGTAATTCAAATATATCAGAACTTATTCGTGAAGTTTGCGAGACTTGGGATGAGTTGTTTAATTTGTCAGTCCAGTTACCTGGTCACCCCATTTGCATGTTGCGCAACGATGCGGATTTGAAGAATTTGATTGAATTGAAATGGAGTTTCCTAGGAAATTATGTTGAAGTTAAGGTGTTTGTGAAAGATGTTGAGGGCGGGTCGTTGGGTGATAATGATTCATTGCAGGATGTGAACATAGGTGATGTTGTTGATTGTGAAGTAGATTTGTTACCTAGTTTTATTGGTCACAATGAGAAAGTTCTTCTAACAGCTAGGTGAAGTAATGAAATACGATACATAGGACATAAATTTGAAGGTGGTGTGTTACAGTTTCGGAAAGCACTTTGCAAATACTCGATTAAGGCTGGTTTTGAATTTAATTATGTAAAGAATTATAAATCAAGGGTTATTGCTGAGTGTTCCTTTAAGTATTCTTCTTGTTGTGGGTGGTATATTAATGCAATAGTGGAGAAACCTTCTGGAAGGTCTATAACCAAACCTTTCGGAAGGTTTTCTCCTGACTTGTTTTTTTCTTGATCTCTTCACCTTCCAAGCCTCCTGTTAAGCCACCCCCAATCTCCATTGACTTTGAGCAGTACGATGGGGGCTTAACTCAAGTCATAACCAACATTTTACCTACAATCACACAACAACTTCATTAATTGTTTGATTAATTGCATTTCTTTCCATTTCCACCACAAAAACAAGTATGAAAGGGTATAAAAGCATACATAATGTGCGATATTTTGTGCTAATCACGTAGACGTAGCCCTCGTCACGTAAATCAAGTTTATTTGTTGGCCCGAGTCGATTCGACCAAAGGTTGGCCCTAGATCGTAGAGAGAAGATTGAAACCCACTTGATTTCCCTTCTTCTCTCTCTCTCTCTCTATCCAAAAATTTGAACGCAAAGTGGGGAGAAAATCTGATTTTCTCCCCTATTTATACTCCTTGGATACTTGGCCACGTTGCACCACACGTTCGTCTTTCCCAGGTCCGATTTCGTCCCAAATTAATTTAAATCTCGTTTCGTTTCATGTTCAATATATTTTTATTTGAACTAGCTTTAAATTATTTTTCACATTTTGCAAATAAATTTTCGATTGTGTTTATTTTGGTCATGCGAAACCTGATCGCCTCGTAAAACGTGAAAAATTCGACTGTCTCGGAATTTAACAAAAATTGACTGGTTAACTAGATTTCGTGAGACAAATCCAACGGTGAGGTCTGTGCGTCATCCAAGTTCTAGAAAAATTCAATTTTTCAACCCGTACCGTAATGGCTAATTACCATTTTGCCATTTTTCATAAAAATTTCAAATTTTCTCGGATTTTACATTCTTCTCCCTTAAAAGAAATTTTGTCCCCAAAATTTACACTCATATGCACATTCGACCACATACATATGTTACAGTCATATAACACTTAATGACGATAAAAATATACCTCAATCCTCGAATAAGAATGGATAACTGGTACGTATAGTGTCCTCACGCTCTCATGTCGCCTCATCCACATCACGGTGAAGCCATAGCACTTTCACCAGTCTCACAGTCTTGCCTCGCAAAATCTGTTCTCGGCCATCCATGATACGCACTAGTCCCTTCTCGAAGGTCCTATCCGCATCAACAACCAGCTCACCCCAATCCACCATATGTGTCGGATTTGGAGTGTACTTCCAGAGCATGGAGACATGGAACACCGCGTGAACACCCGATAAATTTGACGGTAATGCCAATAGGTAAACAACTGTACCAACCCTCTCAAGTTTACGAGATAGAGAGGCCATCTTGGCTCTCAAATCGTCCTTCTCTTTCAAGAAAAATTTTCCCTCATGGAAATTGGTAGCTCTAGATTCTAGATGAGAAGATGATGTAAAGTACCACATACACAAACCAATTTTCTATTTCCTTTTAATACTATCGTGTTCTGAGTTTTTACCAATTCTTTGTGGCACGCCCTCGGACTCCTAAGAAATTTATTACTTTGTCCAACTTTCACTTGGGTAATCAATTCTTAAGTTGTAGCAAGTTTTTGGTGTCGTTGCCAGTTATTTTCATTAGAAACAAGGAGCACCACACCACCATCTTTTGAGGTTTGCTTGATTTAAGATTAATTGCAGACCTAGTAATCTCGTTCCCTCTTTATTTTCTTTCATTTTTTTCCTGTTCTCTACTTCTACCTCTTCTTTTTATTTTTGTTATGAACTCTTGGTACCGTGATCCAAGAGGTCGATTAGTCATAGAGGCTCTAATTATATATTTGGTGATTTATTTGATTCATTCACACACTCTGACACACACACCATAATGATGGCTAAAGATGGTAGTAACCACAGAGATGATGAGGTTAATAGCAATTCACCCATAAGGACTTTGCGCGAATATTTGCCACCCGCACGTCATAGTGCTCTCTCATGCATTATTTTTCCTCTCTAAGTTACCAACTTTGTTTTTAAGCTTGTCATGATTGCATTACTCCCTAAATTTTGTGGCTTAAATGTTGATAATCTTACCTCCACATTAAAGATTTTGAGGAAGTCTGTACCACATTCCATAACTGTGATTGAAAATGTGGTTAGGTTAAAGTTTTTTCCTTTTTCCCTAAGATAAGGCTAAAAGCTAGGTGAACTCTTTGCGACCTAGGTCAATATGCACATAGCAAGAGGTGCAAAAAGAGTTTTGAAAAAAAAATTCCCAATACACAGGACCAATGCTTCAAAAAGACAAATCATGAATTTTGCACAAAAAGAAAATAAGACTTTTTATCAGTATTAGGAACATTTCTACGAAGGTTTGTCACCATATATGCGCCAATTTGTAGAGATGATGTGCAATAAAAATTCATGAACAAAGAACTCGAGGAAGCATTTGAATACTTTGATCACTTAATTGAGAAAGCTCATTCTTGGGACACTACTTCACCTAATAGTTTATGTAAAACAAATCCTCAATTGTCTTATCTAGTGGAGATAAATACCAGCTTAGGGAGGAGGATGACCTAAGTTCTAGGATTCCCACCTTGACTAGGAAAATAGAGGCCTTGGAAATGAGGAAGATCAATGAAGTGTCTGTTGTTCCTCCTATAGAATAGGTGTGTGGGATTTGTGCTTTAGTAGGGCATACTACTTGGGACTACCCTACCATTCCAGAGTTCCAAAAGGTCTTGTAGCATCAATCCAATGTGATTTCATCTTTCCAAAATCCTTATTCAATCCCTATTCTAAGTCTTATAATCACGGGTGCCACAACCACCCAAATTTCAGTTGGAGGAACAATCACCAATTGCCACTAGTCAATCCTCCACCACAGTAGGGTCCACCACAATATCCACAATACCAACCACCACACCAAAGGATTCTAGAGGACACCTTAAATTAATTTATGCAGAGTTAGATGAAATTTAATAACAAAACCACCTAGGATCTTAATGAGTTCAAGGCTCAAACCAATCAATCCATAGATGATATCAAGAGTCATCTTGCAAAGTTAACCCTACCCTTGAGTTCTACAGAGAAAGGAAAATTTCTTTACCAACCAAAGCCGCCATAGGGTCAATTCCAAGTAGGTAATTCTTCCACATTTGGAGCACCACCTAAGCATTTATAGTCTATCACAACCCTTAGGAGTGGTAAGGTTGTAGAGAAGACTATGGCTTCCCAAGAGTCTAATCCTATAGTTAATCCTACAACTGTTTCCCATGATGAAACTACACCTAAGGGGAATGAGGACCCACCATGTATCATACCAGATCCTTTTCCCGTTGAAAAAGCCCTAGAAATTGAATTACCATGCTAAAATTTTTGAATTGTTTAAACAAGCTAAAATAAATATTCCTCTATTGGATTCCATAAATAGGTACCTTCTTGATTAACCCTAAATAGTGCGCTAATGAATTAGGTTATTAGGTTAAATGTGTTAGTGAAATGAGTTAAAACAATCATATTACATGAAATTAGGGTTAGTGCGTGAAACTTGATGTTTTTCAGGGTTTTGTGCGGAATTACGCAAAGTCAAGAGGAGTAAAGTGTGCAAGCTTAAATTTGCAGGGGAGGCAAGTGCAAATATCACCATAATTCATTAAGCAAACCAAGAAGGAAACCAGAGAATTAGCACCGTCCGGACGGTGGTGATGGCGTCCGGCCAGTAGCTAAACCGCCTCACCTTCCTCTTCTTCTCCCATTGGTCAGCTGATGCTACAGAAGGCTCTGATTGGTCCATCCATGCCTAACCGCCTTAACCAGCCTTCCCAACTTCTATAAATAGCCATTTCCTGCTTCATTTTCGGAGTCCGTCACATTCTTCGTTAGAGAGAGTGGAGGGAAGTTCAGAGAGTTAGAGCTTTGTCAGAGAGTCAGAGCTTCTTCAGAGAGTCAAAGAGAGATCAAAAAGTTAGTAAGGAAGAGAGAGAGAGAGAGTACAACAAAGCCCTGTCGAACCACTTCCAGCCAGTTTTTATTTTCTTCTACATTTTTGTCTATTCCTTTTTACTTGGAGGTTGAACCTCTCCCACATTTGTGCCCTAACCAGTGATAAGAGTGGTAGTGTTTCAACTATTCCTCGGGGAAGGATTGTTTTGTGTTATATTTTGTTTGTAATGGAACTATATCGCACCTCTTGCTCGTCTATAGAAATGGGGCGTGAGTAGTTCTCTTATACCCTTCGGTGAAGGGTGAACACATATACAATGTTGTTTAAGTTATGGGAATGCCAATGTTTTAACTATGCTTTAATGTTATATACCTCTCTTAATTGATGAATAGTTACATTTATAATATGCTCATGGTTATGAACACCGAGCGGTATTTAATGCTATATGCCATACTATCTACTAATTATGTACTTCATGCATGATACAGTAATGTACGTGATTGGGCTTTATGTAACAATTGATAGATTGATTATAAACGGGTTAAGTCTCGGCATAGTCAATGCTTTTGATTCAATGCATAAACTGGAATCTCTTCATCACTGAATCATTAACCTGCTGGTTGAATAACTGTAGTATTCCTCCTGAATGGCTTGCCTTCTGGTTTACTAGGGTTGTTTAACTGATGCATGGTACAAAAATGCCGATTGAGTAATTTGACTAAACCTCTTGAATGGCTTGCCTTCTATTTTATTCGGATTATTTTATTGTTGCATGGAATAGATACCTACCGGCTAACCTAATCAGTTGTTGTGTTTGATTTAATATACATCAGACTTTCCAGTGACATGAGAGTTAATTGTTGTAAGGTGACATTTCCAATAACTGAAACAATATATTGCATGTGGAATCCCCGAACTGGAGGGTATCTTTCAATTATTGTCTTACCACAGTTTAATTAAGTGTTGATTTTAAGTTGTTTTAAGCTCACACCACAAGCTATTTCATCACATTTTGTATATGTAACAACTTCACCGTTTCTGTTTTGATTTCCAATATTTAGCTCCCTGTGGGTTCGACCTCGGACTTAAATCGAGAATTATATTGCAATTTGACCACTTATACTTAGGTGTACGACACTATTCAGGTTAGATCACTTCTTATGCAAAATTCCTTAAGGACTTGTGCACTATAAAAACAAACATTAATGCGCAAAAGAGGGCATTCCTTACAGAGTAGACTCATGTCATAATTGAACAGTAGACCCAACCTAAATACAAAGATCCAGGTTGTCCGACTATTTCATGTATAATAGGGAACTTCAAGATTAAGCAAGTTTATCTTGATCTTGGAGCCAATGTCAACTTACTCCCATATTCAGTCTAACAACAACTAAGACTTGGTGAGCTTAAGCCTACAGGTATAACGTTGTAGTTGGCATAACAATCTGTTAAAATTCCTAGAAGAGTGGTTGAGGATGTCATTGTCCAAGTGGAAAAATGTTATTGCCCTTCAAATTTCATAATGTTAGACACACAACCGGTCTTGCAAGCTAGTACTTAGATTCCTATCATACTAGGAAGATCATTACTTGCTATTTTTAATTCTTTGATAAATTGTAAAAATGGTGTGATGAAATGGTCTTTTGGTAATATGATGGCAGATTTGAATATTTTTAATTTGTCTAAACAACCAGCTGATGGTGGTGGTGGTGGAGGTGGAATCCATGAAGTGTACATGATTGATTATATCGTATAAGAACAATTAAATGCATCACTGCTTTCAAATACTATTGAATCCTGTTTGACTAATTATGTTGGTTTGGGATGTGATATAAATTCTGAGTCTACATACTTTAATAATTTATTAAATTCTTCACAGGACTTAGAAGTGGATAGATGGACAGTGAAATCAAGAAAGTGCTACCACCTGACAAGGTGAAGAAGTTGATTAAAGGTGGCAAGAAAAACAATTCGAAATTGAAGTCAATTGAGTCCATTGACTTGATTTTGTTGTATAATAGTAGTAGTTTTTAGTTTAGATTTTATTATATTATTTTATTTGTTTTTATTTATGCTTTTGTGTTTGAGTTGTTTTTTTATAGGTTTTCTAGGTGTTGCAGCACTAGGTATTTCTACCCCTTCAATCTTTGTTCATTATTCTTACTGAGCATTAAGGTATTTATTTTTACATTAAGGACAATGTTAGATTTAGGTTGGGGGTGTGGTTGTGTTTTGTGTTGTGACAATTTTTTTTATTTTTGTTTGAATTTTATTTTGTTTAATAAGTATATTCTTCAGAAAAAAAAAAAAAAAAAGTGACTTGCATAGTTATTTCACATCACACATTAGTTTCGAATGAGAATCCAATATATGAATACTATTATATATTATTTAGTTCTATGATGTGACTTTGTGTTGACTTAATTGGGTTACAATTGGATGTTTTCCTAACTTAACGTTTGGTTTAAGTTATGTTTTATGATTCAAGTTAGTTATAAGTTGAATTAAGTTTATAGGTATCTTCAATAGAAACCTGCAAGAGACTATAACTCGTACACTAGGGATAACCTAAAGATTTAAAGGTTTGTTTCATATGTTTAATAAAATTGAGATTACTTACGAAAGTGGTAGTAGTCTTATGTGTTTTGAGTTTTTAGCTAGTTATTTTTATATCGTGAGTTGATGTTGGAATTCCTTGAGTCGCTTTGGTTGCTAGGAACTAGCAATATGATGGTTGGGGGATGTGATAATTATTGGAAATCACATTACTCTATTGGTTTTGATAAGTGTCGTTGAACTTCTTTTAAGCATGTTGTTGCATTTTTAAAAAGTTTTAATGTTTTTATCTCATTAGGGTTGATTTGATTCAATTAGGGAAAAAACGTACTTTATCTTTAATAGGAGATTTAAGCCCCAACCAATTCATCCAGGAATCTAGAGGATTGAAGGGTCAATATTAAAATAAAAATATTTGAAGCTAACTTAGCAATTTAAGCCTTGTGGGAGTCCAAATTAGTAGAAAACTCACATAGAATTGGATTAGAAAAGGATTTTAGAATATAAGTTTTTGACACAATTTCGGTAATTTGGTCATAACTTTTTTACTCCAATATCGGATGAAGGTGATTCTTGAGGCTATAGAAAGAAGACCTTAAGATCTACAATGTTGTATGTCAAGAAATTTTTGTGCATCTCACTCTTACTAGGTAAAAATAAAGTTAGAAGTTGGCTGATGTTGGGAAGACGAGATTTGATAGATTTGGATTTCCCAATTTATTGCGATTTTGATCTTCTTGTCAAACTCTTGTTTGTAGTATATATAGGATAGAGGCACGAAATTGAGAGTCTGAGAATCCTTAATCTACTCCTTTTTATTTTTATTTTATTGCTTTCATCTCTATAGATTGCTAAATCCTAAACTAAAGTTATGAGTGATTCTTTCGATAAAGCGTGATATTTATTTTTGATCCTTTTTTTTTTTAATGAATGATATTTTTTTAATTGATTTTTATGTTTTAGTATAATTTTTGCTCTGTAAAATCTCTTGATTTGTTGTGCTACATAAGTCGAATGTTTAAGATTATCTACGAGTTAAAGAATTGATTTTTGTATGCTTGGATCGATTAATTAGATTTTCATGAAAAAATAATGATTTTTTGTTTGTGACAAAAATAGTTTTTTTTTTTGTTGAAAAGATTGATTCATTGTCGACTCCGGGTACAGTGAATTCTTGTGATCTACAATTTTAATTTTTATTCAAGTAATTTGTCACTTTGACTTTTGAAATTGTTTTTTTTATAATCACTACTAAATCTTTCGTTTAAGAACACTCTTCAACTGATTTTTAATTGAGTTCAAAAACCAAATCAAGAATGAATATTGTGTGGAATTGAAAGAGGATCTATGATGCTTTAGCATATTGCAATAATTGTCTTACCCAAAATTTAGTATTTCCTTCAAATTCAATTCACTCAAATCCTTCAAATTAATTTTTCTTTTCTTTTAATACTATTGTGTTCCAAGTTCATACCAATTTTCCGTGGTACGACCTCGGACTCCTAAAAAAATTATTATGTCGCATAATCTGCACTTGGTTAATCAATTCTAAAGTTTTAGTACCACATTTTAGCATTTTCGGCAAGAGTATAAAAATATCAAATGCATCATCCGAACTTTTATTTAAAAACTCTCCTTGAAGCATCATCTCAATCAACTGTCATAAGAAAGTAAGAAGAGCTTCATAAAAGAAACCGACCAATCGCCATTTGAGCTCTCTTCTTGAGGCATCATCTCAACAAACTTTAATCCAATTCTAGCCTCGTAAGACATTTTTCTGAGCACACCATGTTCTTCCAAGTTAGATTATGCTCAGGCTTTTATTCAATTTGCTCGGCAGAGGCAAGGAGTCCGTGTGCCCTAGCGCTTACCTCACACAATTCCTCTAGCTCACTCATTCCCGAACCAACAACCATTTTAGCATGTCTTATAATCCAACTGTCACAGCATAGTTTAGAGATTCTAAACCCTTTCAATAACAAAAATAACATGGGCAAAAAGTAATTTCATGGAGTTTAATGGATGAGATATTAAGTTCAAGAAATTCGACATACGAAAATTATTCTCTTAGTACATAACAGTAGTGTTCGTTATATATGAATCCTAGAGCTTTTGTAAAATCAAGTGAGCACCATGTTGAGGTTGAAGAGTGAGGATAGTATGAGGAGCATGTGCATAGGATGGTGAAAGCTCAAAGGAGTAGCTTTGTAGAATCATAGTCAGTGCCATTTTTGCTTCTAACATTGCAAAGTTTTGTCCAATGCAAATCCGAGGTCCCCAGCCGAATGGGAAAAAACAGACTTGCCCTTTAGATGCCTTTGACACTCCTTCGGCAAATCTCTCTGGTTTGAATTCCTCCGCATCGCTACCCCATAATTCATGGTCATGATGCAATAGGAGTACTGGTAATGAGAGTCGCACACCTGCTGGAAGGCATATATCTCCTACTTTTGTGTCCTCATAAATAGTCCGACCAAGGCCAACTATCGGGGGATATAACCTTAGAACTTCGTACAAAATCATGGTTACCTGTGAAATACATTGGAAGAGTTGTAGGTAAATGAGCAACAATTTTCAGGCAAGCTGTACATTGTGGGAAATAAAGACAGGCAAACATAAAAAGTGAATCTCATGTAAATATAGCATCATTTGCGACCCAAAATACAAATAATGACAAAAAAACTTGTACCATTTTCTTTTGGATTCCTTTCCTCATAAAACTAAAACAAAAGTCGACACCTATGTGTGATAATGAGATGAGCTTGGGTTGGGTTAAGGTAAACCTGATTGAAACCTCAATGCGGGTCTACATTGTAAGCTGTACAATGCCTTAAAGAATGGACCCAATGTGTACTCGATCCCTAGTGGGATAAATAAATAAGTATAAAGGCATGGTTTGGCAATTCAATTAACTTGACAATCGTGTCTGGTCAGCAACAATGCTTTTACTAGTTTGATACCTGTGACCCTGCCAACCGTATTGGAGTTCTGAACAGAGCATACGTTCAAATGAGAATCTATTAAATTGAAAGACACGTTATTTCTCGCAGCTTTGAATCAACTTAACTAAATTTGATCAAAACTCTGTTCGTTTAATGAAATACTTACGATCTTAAGGTGATTCAATCCATCCAAATTTGGTTTGTCGTTACCAAAGACTTGTAAGACTTCTTCTCTAGCACGCTCTTGCCAGTTCAGATGCCTACCCAACAACACCATCGTCCATACAAGTAAAGAAGAGGTTGTCTCCTGGCCAGCAAAGTAAAATAGCTTGCACTCTTCAATGACCTCCTGTATGCTCATTCCGAAATTTGTGTTCTTATTCTGTTGAATTTCTTTGAAGTTGGATTCCAACAATATACCCAATAAGTCGTCATTACTAGTTTCCCCTGCCTTGATTGCTGTCACTCTTTTATCAATGATAGTCCTAATTGAAGCTTGTACTACTTTGTCAAGTTTCTTCATTCTTCTGGCCCTTTTAGTAGGCAGAAACCTACACATAACCAAATTTAATTAAGAATCGAGTACCAACAAGGAGGAAAGAAAAGGGTATAGAAAAGGTCTTCATGAGCTACTTCAACATTTGAAATCATTTGCTAGATTTCTAATCATTTTTTTTCTTTTCTCGGGTCCTTTGACTAGTGACTTCTAACCATTTTTTTACCTTGATCCTGGAATGTATATTGACTGTGCAGCCTGCATAACAAGCTCAGCTAGTTGTTTCTGAAATTCAAATATTCTTCTTCCTTCTTCATAGCTACTGCCAAATGCCGTACGTGAAATTGCATCGCTTGTCAAACTTTGAAGATAAGGCCATACGTCCAACTCACACGACCCCCCTCCAGAGACCATATGCCCCCATTTGATCATCATCTCAGTGCAACTCGTATGAAAGGCTGGTACCATATGCTAAATGATATGAAAACAAAAGCAAAGAAAAGAAAATCTCTACGTTATTAGAATGGCACACAAATGATACAAATTGGAAAAAAAAAAAAAAAAAAAGAATCATAACAATTAGAACTAAATTTCTTTGCAGAATTATGGTTGAAATAATTTGGAGAACATTTCTAATTTTTCTTTTTCTTTTTTTGGGTGTTGCATTTATACTGAACTGATATACACAATTAAGATCAGAAATTACCTTCAACTTCTCTAGATGGAAAGCAGGATTGATCAATTTTCTGTGTTTTGCCCATTTGTCGTGCTCGTAGCTTACAAGTCCATTTGCGAGTAACTTGACTAGTGGATTAGACGTTGCCTTCAGAAAGTCATAATTCTTAGACAAAATCTCTCTTATAAGTTCAGAGTTCATGATGAATACCAGAGGTGTTGGCCCAAACCACATAAAAGAAATTTTACCTGCAAATTTTACAGCAACAATTGATCAATTTTAAAAGTTGAATGATCTCCAAAAGATTATCAAACCTTGATTGTAGATATTCTTAAATATCATGTTCCTCCTCATATTACATTTGCATTTATGATTATTAATTCTAAATTCTCCCAATTGCATATGTTGTTATATTACGAGTTTGGACATAAATTGAGTTACTTCAACCAAACTGGTGAGTTTGTTTCACTTTTGATCAAAATATGATTACATGTGGATATATATATATATATGTTTTGGTCAAACAAAGCATAAAAGGATGATGCCAGGATTTTGAATAGTGCAAAATACTTATTCAAAATCTAAAATCAATTCAAGTAGTGATGGTGTATGAAGTCCCAAATATGGAGTACTGTGAAGTAAGATGGAACAATCTGATCAATAATAATAATAATAATTTCCATAAAAAAAAAATAAGATTAGGTGTTATATGAAACAGACCATAGTTCGTTATGGCTTTGTGGATGAAGGGCGAGACACGCGGCACCATATCATCCGACAGATTGATGGGCTTGGATTTAGCTTCTTTGAACATTGTGGCCATATCTTTGAGGTCTCCGAACAACAGCCTGTAAGAGTTTCCACTGAGCCCTTGTTCTCTGAGTCGCTTCTCTAATTTCTTGGGTCGCAACCACAGCCAATCGAACACTCTCCATGAGCATATTACCAGAACAAGAACAATAGCAGAAACGCAGTAAACAGAAGCTGAGCTGAACATTATCTCCATGTTCATCTATGAGATAGTCTCTCATACCTCAGACTCATATATATACAGGGAAAGAGAGAAAGAGGGACGGGATAAGATATTTTAATATTTTACGAAGGGTGAGAGAGTGAGAGTGACCTTGATGTTAATCTTTAGCTGAACACGTAACCCCGGGCCCCCTCGAGGAAGTTTAGTGCCAAGTGTCAAGTGCCAATATATTTTGGGCGAAGCTATTCTCACAAATCTCTATTTTTACCCCCCGTTTAATTTTTCATTATTAAACTACTAAATTCACTCTTTTTATACTCACTCTATTAATAATTAAATCCACCCCACACTATATACACCCCATTAATATTTAAGTTTACTCATTTTTATGTACACCTTTTTAATGAAAGAAATTATCATGAGAAAAAAATAATAAAAAAAGAAAATTAATTTGAATGCATAAATACATTTACGAAAAAAAAAAGAACCAATCAAAACTGAAACAAGGAAAAAAAAAACTAAAAACGAAACAAGTAAAAAAACCAAGCATGCTGAAACAAGAAAAATGAAAAGAACGAAAAAAAAGAAAGAAAGAGAGAAGCAGACCCAAACAAGAAAAAAGAAAAGAATGAAACAAGGAAAAAATACAGAAAGAAAGAAACAAACCGAAAACAAGAAGGAAAAATAAACTAAGTAAGGATGAAAGAAACAAACAAAACTACAAGTCGTTAAGCCGAAGATGAAAAAAAAAATTAAACATCAGGTACAAACACAAAATCGAACAAGAAAAAAAATAATAAGTATAGATGTAAAACCTTAACAAGATAAAAAAGAACAAATAATCTCAAAACATACATATATATATATATACACACACATATAAATTCTAAATAAAAAATTATTAAACTTGCAGAGATATCAAAACATACCGAAAATAACAAAAATTAATAAAACAAACATGAAATCAAACATAAAATTAAATTGAAAAGTTGTAATAACTTGTATCTCACTGAAAAAAATTGATATTAAAAAAATATTTTTGTGAGTGCATGAGATGAGATAGAGAATGAAACTTTAATTATGACAAAATATAAAATGAATTTACTTATTAAAAGGGGTGTATCATGTATGTAGTATGTGGTAAATTTAGTTATTAATGTAGTGGATATAGAATATGTGGGTTTAATAATTTGATAATGAGAAATTAAATGAAGTAAAAATAAAGATTTGTGATATAGGAATAACCCCACCCATATATTTTGTATTTTTCTGCAGTCAACTCTTTTAAAAGTCATCTTCTCCCTCCCGTCATTTTCCACAAGGGGTACTTGGCTATTGTTGAAGCTAAGCTATGGCCACGGGCGGAGTTTCATATGCACGAGGCTTATTTTAAAAAAAAAAAAATATTATATGTATATTCATATTTATATATTTTAAAAATTATACATATATTTTTTATTTGTGCCTACCCTCTAATATATTTATTTCAATTATTTAGTCTTTTTTATTGTATTAATACTTTTTTTTATTGTATTAATGTTTAGGCTTTTTTATTAATGCTTTCTCTAAATGACTTTAATTGTTTTATTTATGAATTTTTAAAAGTGAAAGTTTTTGCAATTGACGTTTCTTTAACTTTTTTTTTCTACGAGAAATCATCTATATTTTCATAGTCTTTCCTATGTGTCAATCAATTTTTTATTTTTTTACTATGTTTAATTCTTAAATTTTAGTTTAGTAGTTTTAGTATGCTAATATCTCAGTGATAATATTTGAAACGTAGTTTATTGAATAAATTTAATAAATTATTAGTGAATAATTGATATTTTTTAATTACAAAAATAGTAATTAGTTTCACTTTTTTACAATTGTGATAATTAGTCATTTTTTATATATATGCAATATATATATTTTTGGCATTTTTATGTTAAATAGACTTTATGTATCAAATATAATATAATAAATATAAATATATTATATAGTATGATTGATTAAAAAAAAATTAGAGTGCATAATTAAAGTGTCCAACTTAAATATATTCTACCATTATATATAGGTAATAGTTACCGATAGTTAAAATTAGTGTCATAGTTATCGATAGTTTCAAATAGACTCATTCAAAGTTATTAATATCCCTCTAAAAATTATTTACATTAAATTTTCCTCGTTCAAATTCATTACTTTTCACTTGACTTACCGCACCGATTGCCTCCAGTATGCATATAATATAAGCCTTTTACTTGCCTCTTAAGAATATCGGATTCTGTGAGTGGATGAGGTAAGCAATGACAGGATTTCAAAGAAATGACTCGAGCTATGACGCATGAAAAAATGTTGTCTGGTGAAGGAAGATTGATACACGCTCTGTCTTGTCTGTTTCTTTGACCATTGGAAATCCCTTTCATTATGTTTTCAAATATGGCGTTCCCACAGTTTTCTCATTGTATCCACTCTGGTTTCTAGAAGGTGGAACCGGATTATTCTTTTTTGGGTGAATAATAATTCTTAATGGGCCAAATTAACACCCTATTGCCGAGGGAAATCTTCTTAGTTTTTAAAATTACATTCTTGTCCCTTATTAGGCTTTGACAACCTTTATTGTATTTTGTTGGTGTTTTACAGAGTTGTTCTTGTTAATTTAATATCTCCTTATTCCGACACCCAATCACCCTCTATATTGTACCATCAAGATTTTTTATTTTTTAATATTATTGTCAGGGGTATTCGGATAAATTTTTGAACAATTCGACTAATCTTCATAGTCCAATCAAACACATGTCATTATTGATACTCAGGCTAACGAATTCATAAAAGATAAAATTCTTAATAGTAGGACCCTCAAAATCGTTGTCAAATTTCCAACTCAGTAGGTGAGTTTAAGACTCAAGATTTCTTCTTTAAAAAAAGACCAATTCTACAGCCAAATACTTTCCCAAAAAAAATAAAAATTTCTACAACCAAATAGGTGACTTTTTTGCTTTCTCCTCTTTTTTGTCTCTGATGCTCATTGACACGTGCCCACACACACACAAAAATCTCCTCAGGAACCCCACCACTCCCCCACTCCCCAAAATGGTGAACTCTCCACACCTTTAGGACCCACTTGCATGTAGGGGTGGCAATCGTGTCGTGTTGTGTCGGGTTCGTGTCGTGTCGAATATTAGTCGTGTCGAACATTAGTCAATCCAAACCCAACCCATTTAATAATCGTGTCGTGTCGTGTTGACCTGTTTATTTTCGTGTCGTGTTCGTGTTCGTAATCGTGTTGACCCACATAAACTTTGAATAAAAAATTTAACTCTAAGATTTTATTTTCACTTAATTGAATCTTTCCTCATATTTTTTCTACAAACTAAAAATTAACTTAATAATAATAATGAGCATTCATATTTTTTTTTATACAATAATTATGTTAGTGCTCGATAAACAGTTACAAATAATTAATATTTTATTTCTATAATACTAATTAAATATGCTAATCGTACATCGCGCAATCAATTAAACATTAGAAGTAATGGATAAAACAAGCCATCAGAATATGAAAACTCATACATGCAACGAAAAGGTCAGGTCAATCTCCTTCGAGTTAAAAATTCCGTGTTGACAGGTCAATTCAGGTTAAGTGGGTTCGTGTCGTGTACGACTCATTAAAATTTCGTGTTGACGGGTCGTGTCATACACGGGTGGTGTCAAAAAACTAGTCAACCCAAACCCATTTATTCGTGTCGTGTTCGTATCGGGTTATCGTGTCGTGTCAAATATTGCCACCCCTACTTGCATGACAACGAACCCAGGGAGGAAAGTAACAATAAATTGGGCATTTGGATAAAAAATTTGACGATATCAGCAGATTTTGTTTGGTAACTGCCCTTGATAGATACAGGAAAATGCAATGTAATTTTACAAACTAAGTAGATTATTCCTTATATACTTTCATTGTTTTTATCTACTTTTAGCTGCATTGGTGCACGGGCTTGAATCATCACCCCAACTTCTAGAAACCAGCAAAGATTCAAATTTTTTAGGTACCATTTTCAAAATAAGCTGCGCCCAATATCATTCTAATGGTTGAATTTCTATTTTATTGTTGAATTAATAATGAATGCCACTATTAGACAGGGTCTCCAAAAAATTAATTGCAATAGCTGACTCAATTATATATTTTTTTTACCTAATTCAAGGTGCCATGCTTTTAAATTAACAGTGAATCTGAATCACATATTTAATAGGGTATGTGGTCAGTCTGTCAAAAAAAAAAAAAAATTAAATTAGTAAATTGTGGTTGAAAATTTGACTTACGTAATACTCTTTATTATTGTTTACACTAAAAGATAGCAAAATTAGATGGTGACATGTGCAAGAAATTCGACGATCATGAAAGTGTCTGTGAGAGTCCATACTCGAGGGAAAAAAACCATGATTGCAGTCATGGCTAAAAAAGATAGCTTCGATGGCTAAAAGTCGTCCTTATAAACAACAAGGACAAGATTACAGAGAAAAGGATTCACGATAAAACACAGCAAACTCTATACAGATCCAGTCTCTCTTTTACTTATTTGTTTTTACTTGTCAAAAACTTTTCTTTTACCTGTAATTCATCACTCTGATAATCTTTACCGCTTTCAGTTAATGTTAAGTATAATACCCTTTTCATCTTTCAAGTTTGGTTTATTTGCTACTTTACATTCCATTTTTCTTTCTATGGTCCAGTCTATTACGTTACAAGCTAGGAAATTATTTAAGTCCTTCATCCCTAAGGTATAAAAAAGAACTCAGAGGTAGTCTTACGTCTCGTTACAATCGCCTGAACAATCACGATTTTAGAACTTCACACTGGTTCGAATAGGTAAGGTCGTACATATTTGGATCTTAAGTCCAATCTAACTTTGGCACATCTGCAATCTGAAAATATGGCGAACACACGTTGGAAAAGCCAAAATTAGCTCATCAAAGGTGCACAAAGCATGCCTAGTGTCCCCAACCTGCAGGAAGATTTGCCCTCACTCGGGGGGAAAGAGATTTGAGGATCCAACTCAGAGCCAGAGGCTTCAATTAAGGCTTTGTCACAAGAAGATTCTCAATAATTTTTTGGGTTCATCAAGGGTCTAGGGTACTTGATCAGAGAAGAATTTAGCCGCACCAGATAAGCATTGGAGCTGCTAGTCGACAGTTTAAATTGTCTACGGGACGCAAGGTAGCCACCATTCCCCTAGTACAAGTAACACCAGCGGAGGCAAAGCAACCAGTTCTTCTTCCGTATGTGCTGCCCCCGAGGGAGCAACAAGCCAGAAATGGCCATTGGAGAAATAATAATCCTATTTTTCAAGAGGAAATAACCCCCAATCTCAAGTTTGGGGGGAAAAGAAGGCAACTACCAATCGTTCTACCAGCGGTGCCCTAGGTGGTCATGAATAAGGACCAACTAGATGAAATTATTCAAGAACATGTCGGCCTTGCCATGAGGTACGTAACCAGGCCGACATACTGAAAAATATACCCCAATTAGGTGGACAGGGAATACGAGTATCCTCGGGGGATACAAGGTCTCGGTGTTTGCAGCCTTCTTGGGCGAAGACGGTCAGTCGACTGTGGAACACATTGGCAATTTTACTGTGTAATACTATGAAGATGGGGCTAATCAGTTTCTGAAGTTTTAGCTGTTTTCCAATTCCATGATAGGGGTGGCCTTCAGATGGTATGTTGACTTCCCGCCCAACTCCTTGTTAGGCAGGCAACAACTTGAAGACAAGTTCCACGCTTAGTTCTACCGCACTGAGTCGGAAGTGGCAATGAGTAATTTGGCTAGGTTGTACCAAGTGACCAGAGATACTGCGAAGTATTACATTACGTGGTTCAAGAAGGTCAGGAATAGGTGTAAGTTGGCATTGCCCGAAATGGAGTATGTGTACATTGCGTAGAATGTTCTAGGTTTTTAACTCCGGAATAAGTTTGAGGGAATGGAGTTCAATGACCTGTTCGAGTTGGCGACGCGGGCTACATGATATGAACAGATCTTGCGAGAGGATTTGGAATGAAGAAATGGATCCAAGGGTACATATTATACAAAACCCATCATAGAGATTCTCATGGTCGAGCTAGACTAGGAGCTGGATGTAAACACGACTGAGATCATGGCTAGATGGCCACTTATGTGCAAGGCCTTAACTAGGCCCTCAGAGAATCAGGTGCAGTCTTCGTCAAGCACCAATAAAGGAACCGGTGAAGGTAATAACCAGAAATATGACTTTGACATTTCGAAGGCCGACCAAATCTTTGACCATATGCTTGCTGACGATATTATCAAAGTATCGTTTGGTCACAAGATTCCATCGGCCTCAGAGCTGAAGAGCAAGACGTATTGCAAGTGGCACAATCTATGGAGCCATTTCACTATTAACTATGTGGTGTTTTGCAATGCCATTTAGGACGGTCTGACCAAAGGCCATCTAATCATCGGAGATAATGAGAAACCAAAGATGGGAGTCAATGAGGACCCTTTTTAGAAGACATCCGCTATTAATGTTGTGGAGGTGGGGCAGTCAAAGAGCCCAAGAAAGAAGGTGGATTTGGGTGACGACAAACCAACCAGCTACAAGAAGCCTAAGGGGGAAAAATACAACACTCCCCAAGATGAATCTTCAGAAGGGGACTCTGGCAGAAGGCTGGGCATTTCACTAGGAATGTAGGAGCAACTTGACATGATCAAGAAAGGCCTTTGCCCTAGATGCAAGGCTTACTATAGACTCACTCTGTAAGAGGAGAAATGCAAGGAAGCGTGTGAACAACTGCAAAAAAGGTGGCATTACAAAGGGACCCATTAGGAGTGGCAAGGTAAGTGGTTGTTGCCTAAGCAAGATTATGAAGATTGAACTGGCAAGTTCATGAGGCCGAGCTACAAAGAGCATGAATGAGATTATTCAAAACAATCACGAGGTCGGCCTGGGCTAAAATAAGAAGAATTCGCCACAAGTTGACCCTTGATTAGCCCATCAAAGCAAAGGGTTATCGCCAACTAAGTCACTAGAAGACCTTTGGTACATGGCACAACATCCAAAATTCTCATAATATCACTAGCCACGACCTTTGTCCAGAACCTAAAAGCGCATGATTTAGCATGTCTAGGCGGACCTGCGTAGGTTGGAAGAGTTCGAGGAACAAGAAGCCTTGAGAGGCGAGAAAATTTTACCGTAGATGATTTCTTAACATGGGGGTTATCAAGTCCCAATTTGGTGTCTTTCCACCTCCACAACACGTAATGGCTTCAAAGAAGGCCACGAGGAGAAGGGAAAGAAAAAAGTGGAGTCCAATTCCTCACTAGATGAAGACATTGAAGAAACAATGGTGCGAAAGGTGGTGGAACATCTTAAGGCCAAACTCAACATTCCTCTAGAAACTTGCAAGGGGAGGAAAGAAGAGGACTTGATTGACGATTATGATGATGATGGAGGCGATTCCATCCAATTTGGCACTCTAGGGCATTTAGTGTCTGCCAATGCCCAATGGCTATTGCCGATATCATTTAAAACATCAGGACACCAATCAGGGTCCATGGAATGGTATGTTGAGGAAACTAAGGCCCAAGGATCAACATTCCTAGACAAGACTGTTGTGGCTGAAATCCAATTAGAGTATTCCCTTGAGAATGGCCCAACACAGTTATAGAAGACAAATAGATTACTTTTGGAGGCCTGAGAAATTGGACGTTTAGCGAACCTACGCGGCCTATGACATAGCACTTGAAGCCATTGTACATCCAGACACATCTTGAGAGGAAGCCTTTTAGTAGGGTCTTGGTATACAATGGGGTGACTGTCAATATATTACCCATAGCCACTATGAAGAAGCTGGGTAAGAAGGAAGAGGATCTGGTCCACACTAAATTGACGGTTAGTGGCTTCACAAGAGGAATCAACAAGACGGTGGGAGTTTTGCTCGTCGAACTTCCATCGCGGTTGCGAAAGGCCGTAATAAAGAGGGAATGGGTAGAAACCGACTTACCTTGCACATAAGTTGGAAAAGTATATCTCACTTCAGTACAAGTAAGTAGAGCATTAGCCTTGGCACCAAAAGGAGGAAGGCTAAGGAGTGCAGATATATCATAGATTGTGGGGCCAATCATGCCAAAACAAAAATGACAGGCATTGTTTGCCACAAACTAGAGTAAAAAAGCAGCGCTAAGTTGCATTTTTTTTTATAGGCATTGTGATAATGATAAGTTCTATAGCGTCATAGATGCCAAGATGATGCCACATACTTCCTTTTTTCACTTTAACATGAGCAACCCATGGGATCCAATTAGAAGAAGAGGCCTTCCATGCATAGACAGGATTGCCACTTACTTGATACAAAAATACTTCTCTCTCTAAAATGTGTGTAATGTGTTTATCGAACGTAGGAAGAATGTGTACTGTAGTAACTCAGAAATATCCGAGGTCGTCTCCTCAGGGAACAAGGCAATTCAAATTGTGATATGCTACAAAATAAAATGAAAATCCTTGGATTTGTGAAGGTTTTTTTATAAAAGCAACTAGTATAATGAAATCAAATGGAGAAATAATCGGCTAATCCTTGAAAATCATCTCAAGGTAATCAAGCTTATCGATTCCCATTTATAGCTCATCCAAACTTGTAATCAAACTTGCTTGGATGAAAAATATTCAACTAAAATTGGATTTTGAACAATAAGTGTCTTTGAGGAAAGGAAATAATAACTAGAAATGTAAATTCTTTTTTGGAGTACGAACTCCAAGCATTACTCGTGCCAGAAATTTCATTGACGGGAAATCAAAGTGTTCACAAAACAAGTTTTCAAAATTGATTTTTCCCAACTGCAAATCCTTCTACATGGTTAGAATACATTTGAGAATCAATACTGCTTGATCACAAGTGAGAATCCTCTCTTGGATTATGCCGAAACTTCGCTAGAAGGAAAACCCATCAAACTAAAATTGGCTACGAAATACATAGAAATCAAAGGAAAGGAAACAATGATATATAAAAGATTCACTTTACTAAGACACACTTCAATATAGTAAGTTCAAATACAAAAGCAAAATTCAACAAATCAAGCTTTGAAATGGAAGTTGAAATGCTCTATTTTTCTTCTCCAAAACCCGACTAAGTTCTAAAACTCTACAACAATTCGTAAGAACTAAAAGAACTCCAAGACTCTCTTCCCATATGTGTGTAAGCAATATATATAGAAAGCCTTGCTTTCTTTCTTCCTCCTTAATGGCCAAAATATGAGGTGAGGGGTGGTGGATCTAGAGAAGCTTCTTCACACCAATCTTACCGTCCAACTGGAGTTTGCCACATGAAGCCTTGGAAGTGCCAACAACCAATCAAGAGATGGGTCCTAGGTAATGGTAGCCTCCCATGGAGTGTACAAGTGGGTGAAGGCCTCCTCATGTCAACCGTGAAAGCTTGAGACTCATGCGCTATGTTTGCAGTCCAAAGAATTGGTACAAAGTTGAGGAAGAACCAGTTGAAAAGCCTCTGTTGAGGTTTGTACTGATACAAAGAGTGGATGAAATGGTACAACAACCTCTGTCCTTCGATGAACATGTACAAACATGTTGTGCCGATACAACCTATTTCTGCCACCTGATGAATCAGTACAATTGCCTCTTTTCCTGTTCCTTGCTGCTGCTGCTGCTTCTGGTTCATCTCCTTTTCTTTCTAAAGCTTTCTCATTATCTTATCTCAACTCCAAGTCGCCCCTTTTTCTCCCTTTGCACCTGCAAACACCAAGTGTCACACTTAATCAAACTTTGACATAATTTTGGGAGAAATAATCACAAAGCAAATGCAAAAATGGTGAGGATACATTATAAAGATATGCAAAATTATGTCCTCAACACACGCCCCAACTTAAACTTTGCTAGTCCCTAACAAACCTAAAATAGAAAAACATGCATCAATATATCAAGTTCCATACAAAAATTAAACTATCCATACACAACAAATACATAAGAAAAATTCTGAAACACACCATGAAATTAAAAGAGACTTTTATAAATAACAGATGCCAATACAAAAGAAATCAAAATGTGACAGCCTTAGAAAACTAAAGGTTTCCTAACCTAGGCCATTACAAACCCAACTAGACAACAATCCTAAAAACAACAAAAACTAACGAACTTCCTAAATCTAGTAGCCTAATCAGAAGCATCCTCCTCCTCGCCCTCTAATCCTCATTCATACTCATCCTCCTCACTCTCGCTACTCTCAATCTCCTGAATAGTATCTCTCGACTGAGAAACAAAAGCAGGAGGTGGCTCTGATGTAGCTGGGGGTGTAGTAGGCCCTAAGGTAGTCACACCTGAAGTAGATGGTGGAGAGATGCTTGGTGGTGTCTCTCCTGGAGCAAAAATCACAAATAGTCTGTGTTGCATCCTTAGAGAAAGCTCCAAGTCCCTAGCCATCTTAACCTATGTCCGTCACATCTCAGAAATGTCAGACTCCATACTACCCATCCTCTCCTCTAGCCTCGTCACTCTCTATAAACTATGGCTCTAGATGTCGATGGAGGACGGGTGGCTGCAGTAGTGGATGATGCAGGCTGATTTGGGAGTCTATCTTCTGTCGACATTGTGGAGCTCTTCTTCTTTCCCCATCCACTAACAAACCACTTAACTGGAGGACTCATCTGATCGTCCTTAGTCTTCTCCACACCGACATTGATACACATCTCTGTAACCATGTGTTCAAAAGGCATGTTCCCTTTAGGCTTACTAGCAGATACATACTCCCTCATCACCCCCCATATAAATAGTGCAATGTCAATCCTAGATCCCTCTATAAACTCATGCACAAGAATGATCTTATTCAAACTAGGCTTCTTCTCATTTCCTTTTAGGTAGACATTATAATGCAAAATCTTGTTCATTAGCCAATACTCAGCACTCATACATCCCTAAAATAAACTTAATAGTGAATTGAACAAGCTCCTCATACATAATCTCAGCATAGTGCCCAAGACTCTTAGGGCTTGTTTGGTATGGGGGTTTGAGGGGGGTTTGAGAACATGGGTTGGGGAGTAAATTCTCTTAAACCCATGTTTGGTATGTGTGAAGTATGGATAGGATTTCAAACCCGGCCCGGTCATGGCCCGGTCATGAAACCCTCATACTTGGGTTTTATGAAACCCAAGGGGGGGGGGGTGGGTTTCATATGTTGGTTTGGGGGTTTAACATGCAAATGACATTTATACCCCTATATATCCTATATACCTCATATATATAAATTGATTAAGGGTCAAAATAGTCATTTATATACAAATATATTATCATAATAATCATATATCCCTGCGCATACCAAACATGGATATGGATAGCATTGAATGTTGAATCCTATCTTTGAATCCCATCTTTGGATCAAACCCGGGTTTGGACAATCCAATCCAAACCCTTCCCAAAAAACATACCAAACAAGCCCTTAGTAGTAAACTCAGGATATGGATGGTCAACCTCATTAGCCTTAGGTCTAATATACCCCATATACGTGGCTATATTATCAGGTTTAACCTCGATAATATGACCTTGTACCATGGTCCTCGATATCAACACATAACTATTGACTAACTTCAATCCTCCTATCCACCATCCTCTCACTACTATAGTCAAATTAAACATGACCCTTCACCACTTCCTAGTCTCTGACTCCTCCTCTTTAGTCGCTTGGGCCTTACCTTTTTCCTTCCTCGACGCTCTTTGCCTCGATACGGATGACGAGACCCCTTGAGTATTCGCCATACCCAACAATATCACACCCACTATAGCCATAAAACAAGGAAATGTCCAAATCCAAGAGAATAAACCATGGGTGATAGAATCCAAAGAGTTCTTAGCCGTCATGTTCAAGGTTTAGAGGGTTTAGGTCAAAATCGATTGGAGGGAATGGGGTGATTTGGGGAAGATTAGAGATTTGGGTGAGGGCTTTTGGAAGTAATAAGAGAGAATGAGAGAAAGAAAGTTGGAGTTTTGGTGAGAAATGAGTGCAAAACCATCCAACTCCCCTTTTAAATGCCGAAAAAACATAGAGGCTTGATGAAATGGTACAAGCAAGTTCTACCGGTACAAGCCATTTTTTTTTGCAATTTTTTTCATTTTTTCATTTTTTTTATTTTATTTATCAAAACTAATACATCCTAAACACTATATAAATTCCTAAGACACCTAGTTACAAGGGAAAATAAAACATGTCAATTAAACCACACAAATTCGAAACATATAATAAAACTACTAAATCCTAAAAATCAAAATGGGGCTTAATTAAAACTACAATCAACAAACCTAAGACCACTTTCGTAGGGTTAATGATTGCATTTAGCGTATGTAATAAGCCATTAAACCCCTAGGTCTCCCCTAGAGGACAAGTTGTGTCTCGAGAAGGTCTCCCATGAAAGTACCTACAAACTTCTTTTTATTCATCCTCAAATTTGGAACATATTATTATATCTTAATTAACAATTAGATTTAAGAAAAATTCACTATCCACTCAAGTTATTTACATAAAAGGCACACTACAAATTTAAACGCTATGTAAAAGTATTCACTCTCACATTAAATATTAGAAACTCGTGTGCGTGTGAAACGATTTTTCAATTGAATAAATTTATCAAATAAAATCCACATATTTATTAGCTATCCAATTTTAGTTTTGATGCAAATCTTGCCAAGGATTTTCTCTCAAAACAGAGAACCTCTGATTTTCATGACAGTTTCGCTCATTGTCTATATGTGAGGTGGATTCTTATAGTTCAAAACAAAATATCACTCATATATTTTAGAAATGACAGGCATTTATGCAAATGAAATGACCTATATAATCTCATGAAAGAATGTTAGAGTAAATAAAAGTAATACAGTTGACCTACCTCTTAACATGGAGCTTTTCCCCAAACCCATTCTCGCTCATAACTTATTTCCTCAACCCAGTCACTTTTAAACTTAATTCCCAAACCCAGTCTTTTTTAAAAAACGTCATTTGGAATAACGTCTTCTCGCCTTAAAACGTCATTCCAAATGACGATTTTAATTTCAAATTTTTTGTATGAAAACGTTATTTAAAATGACGTTTTTAAAATCGTCATTTAAAATGACGTTTTTAAAATCGTCATTTAAAATGACGTTTTTAAACATAAACTTTTAAACGGCAGTTAACAGAGACGTTAAAAATAAAAAAGGTGGAAAACGTCATTCTAAATGACGATTTAAACGCGTCGCTTAAATTTCTCAAATCACTCGTTAGGTCAAAATTTTTGAAAACCACTCAGCTCTCCTCCTCCTCCTCCTCGAACGATTATCTAAGCTCTCCTCCTCCTCAACCACTCTCAGCCAGGCATTACTCCGACGACCTCCAACCGAGTATTCAACAGATCCACAGCTGCTCCACCAGCGACTGAGCAGACCAGCGATGGAGCAGCGATTGAGCAGCGACTGAGCAGCGATTGAGCACCGACTGACTCCGCGAAATCCACAGCTCCACCAGTGAGTATGTCCATTGTCCATTCCAGCCTAAATCGTATTTTGACCTCAATTGAATTTTGCCTAAATCCATTCTCCATTTCAGCCCAATCAGTCAATCGAATTTTGCCCAAAATCGAATTTAGGGCAAAATCGATCCTCCGCCCAATGTAAGGTATTGTGGAATCATGACATGTGTACACTATCTAATTCTTCAGTATTCTTGCTTTTCACATTGCTCTTGAGCATGCTCTGCATATATTAATTCTAAATGACCTTTCCAGACCCCCATTAATGGAGTCTAAATTGGTAGTTCTGTTTTTTGCCATTGATTATTACTCTTATATATTTCATACACTACAGACAAAAGGTCAAATACCTTTTTAATTGCAGGCAGAAAATCCTGAGCAGGTTGGAAGATGGTAAACTCATTGAGGTTTTCCCCAAACCCAGTCCCCCCCTTTTTAATTACGTGCTCCTTGCTATCGACTATAATGACATGGGTTTTCAATTGTTCAGACTGCAGTTTTAGCTTTTATATTGCTAGAAAGATTACGGTAGGAAACCATCCCTCTTGTGCATGGATTGCACTAGGTGGAAATCAAGCTGTTATACTGCTTGTTTGTTTTTTATTTATCGTTTTCTATTTTCTTTGGCACTGAAGGAATATTGCATATCCACTATAGTGTTAATATATGTTTTCCTTGGCACTGAAGAAACGTCCATTTTTATCAGAATTTGGAACCTGAGCTACCCACAAATTTTATTTCAGTGCTTGAGTTGTTTATGGATCCTCTGTATCACACAAACTGCAAATGAGCTAGAGGGTGCCACAGTACTGCACATGATTGTCTTTTTACTTGGCTAGAAGATGGCTAAGTGTGCTTGCCATTTGATTATAAACAAATGGTAAGAGAGAGTTCATGTTCATTTATAATTGTATATAATTGGGTTTGTGTCGTATCGAGTTCATACTGTGTACAACTCAATTCCAGTTCTAGGAGTATCTATTATGGAACTGATATTTTATAACTGATACTTTTCTCATTCTTGTAAATCATAGACCTGTTTGCTAAACATCAGGTAGAATTTGTCAACTTCATGGAGTTTTTGGTGGGAAGCTGTGGATTGGAACCGAGGAACTCTGGGTTTCTTGGCGCTCTCAAAGATCAATAAGGAGGAAAGAACCGAGACGAGCAGCAGAGTCTCCACATCAATATCAAGATGAGGCGGCATTGTCTCTATAGACTTGAGTCATGTTGGCATGGCTTCCTTATTATGTTTACCCTTGAACCCCCATCATTGACAATCTATGTTTTTTTAGTGTTGGGGGTTAGAGCAATGTCCTAACTGTAAATTGGCTGATTCTATCCATAATTTCTATTTCACTTTTGATTTTCATGTCTAACCATAAATTTTAGAAATGTGGCATGGAGAGAGTTTTTGGCTTCACTTAGAAGTTCCAAAAACCTAAATGGTAAATATAACTCTACTATATAATGATCAAAGCTCTGCTATGCAACTGATTTTGATCGGATTCGGAGATGATCCAAACGTTTTTAAGTGGAAGTTGAAATAGATTGTATTAAGCTGGATTGACCCATTGTGTTATAATCTTTTATGGGAATGAATTGAATATGTTAATTGCGAGTTGCTCGGAAATTCATTGAGAATGACTTTGTCAGGTTCTAAGGGGTTACTCTTCTTTTTTGTCAATTGAGTCGCTCTCCCTCATTTCACTCGTCCAGCCCTCTTTACGAACTTGTACAATCGATGCCACAAATGATCAAAACATGTCCATTTTCAATGACACTAAAAAATATCATTGATTGAATATCGAATTCCATATGCTTTGATTCTTTCGGAATGTTTCGAATTGTTTTGACCAACATTATGAAATATTTTAGAAAAATTTTCTAATACTTTCTTTGTTTCCATTCCATTACCAAAACATTTATGAAATGTTTCTATTTCCCAATTGATCGAAATAACACACTAAAATAAAATTTTGTTCCTTACCCACATATTCAGAATAGAATAATGCAATTTCATATGTTTTGGATAAACCACCCAGTGAAAAAAAAAAAGTAGGTCATAAATCAAACAAAAATGGGGGCAGTGTGGCATTACTCTGCTGCTTCTCCTGACATGCCTCAAGTAATTACATTCTCCAGTGCAGCAGTTCAAGCAAAGCCCTTGATTTCATAAGCAAATCTGATCAGATTTTCCAAAAAAATGACAAGGCTTGTGAACAGTTAAATTTTAATGAAACACAATGATCCCTAGATTAAAGAACAACATAAACACAAGGTTTAACAATCTAAAACTGGGCACAGTAAATTGATGATGATAAGGCTTGTTTAATTGAATTGTGGCATCCTTGACACACACAAATCCTTAATCAGTTTCCTTCACGACATCAGGCTGTGGATCATCTGGCAAACTCGAACGACAGAGCTCCTCGATCTGCCTTGTGATCTCAGACATTGAAAGCTGCTTGTCAGGGTACTGAGCTGCACAATCTATTGCAAGCTGCAAGAGCTGAACCTGATTTCCTGCCGGGGGGGGGGGGGGTTCAGTCACTTTTGTGAGACTCTGCGGGGGTCAGTCACTTTTGGTGCATGATAGCCTGCAACACGGTTGGGGGTGGACGAGGATCCAACAAGGGCAATGCCAGACCTGATTTCCCAATTCAGTGGAGTCCTACCAGCTCCTTTGTTGCCTGAGAAGAATAGGAGAGAAGAGAGCTCAACAGGGCTCTGAGTCTACTGATAAATTATTATTCCACATTTCCACCTAGTGATGCCAGCAGACTCGATGAGTCTATAAAAATGAAGTTATGAACTGTTTGGAAACATGTATGAGTTATATGCGGTTGAGAACTCAGTACCCATCAACCATTACTGCTAATACCCAATTTAAGAAAAAACAGTGGATCTAATTTTTCTGCCAATACCCAATTTTTCTGATAATATTGACTTCTTTTATGCTAATACCCAATTTCAATTAGCCACAAACAAACATAAATACCCACATGAAATATAACAACTAATAGGACAACTAATCGCATATAAAGAAACAATATCACAGAACAATTCGAAGTAACTTCATGAAAGCTATTCTACTCATCTTTAAAACGTGTTGAACCTGTCACTGGAACTAATAATCCGTGGCACAATTGTAACAATTTCATAATTCAAAGGAGGAACCCATTGAAAAATCAATTATAAAGCATGCTAAACTAACATTCACCTATAAAGCTAAACTAACATTCACCTATAAAGCATCAACTCAATTTAACAAACAACCAAGGAGACATAACAGAGCGCATCATACAACAATCACCATTTAACAAACAGGGTAAATGCACAGTCGATTACATACCATCTGAAATACTAATGTACACTTGAGATCCAACTATTTGCACGAGGAACCTTTACACATTCCACATATATTCTGAGCAGCATGTGACACCACCTAGCTAGACTTGCATACACTAAGTAACTTCATATATTTCATTGGATCTGAAATTATATATATAAATTACCGTTATCTTTCTTTGCTGTTTCCAGAAATTATATATATAAATTACAGTTATCGCCCATGGTAAAAATTGCAATAAGAAAATAGATTTTACACATATACAACAGTATCCAAAATAACCATAAAGCTATAAACACAGACACGGGCAATTGAATGATTAATTTTATGCACCTAATACCTGCAAATTAGTTTATACTATAAAAATATTCAATAAGAGCATAATCAACTTCCATGGAAATTCGTGATTGAGTAATCCCTAGTATGAATTAACAATTAAGATAAAAAACAGGAACACAAATCAATACTCAAATCAGCAACGTGAATCACTGAATATCAACCACCTATCAAAGTTTCAACTCAGCAGCAAACTCATGTATGAACAGTAAACAAAATTCATCTGAAACCCATCTGAACAGTAAACAAAAAACGACATGAAATTAACAAATTCATCTACCAAAATTCATCTGAACAGTAAACAAAAAAAAAATCATTAGGTCAAATAACAAATCGTAGCAAACTCATCTACATAATCAACATGAAATTACAGAAATAGTACACAAAATTTCCAATAAATCCAGTGGTAATTCAAAAAAAAAGAGAGATAAAAAATCAAATCATTTAAGAACAAAACCCAGCAAAACCATATAAATATAACCAACAAATCCTTAAATCAAAACACAAATCGTAGGTCTAACCTTTCTAAAGAAGAGAACGTAGCAGATAAAGAGAGAGACTTCTCTGAAACCCCAGCCGCAGCTAATAGAGCTGAACAAAACAAAGTAAATGTATCGGCTGTGTGGTCTGGTCTCGTCGGACAGTGGCTGAGTGGTTGCAGGCGGAGGAGGAGGAGAGATCGATCGATCTGAGACAAGGGGCTGACTGGTTGGAGGAGGAGGAGGGAGGAGCGATCTGAGAGAGGAGGAGAGACCGACTGAGAGAGGGTAAAAATTTTTTAAAACATTTACCTAGGTCATTCTAAATGAGGCGTTTAAGTGAGGCGTTTAAATCCTCATTCTAAATGACGTTTCACCTTTTATATTTTTAACGTATCTGTTCACTGCCGTTTAAAAGTTCATGTTTAAAAACGTCATTTTAAATGACGACTTTAAAAACGTCATTCCAATGACGTTTTTATACAAAAAATTTGAAATTAAAATCGTCATTTAGAATGACGTTTTAAGGCGAGAAGACGTCATTCCAAATAACGTTTTTTAAAAAAGACTGGGTTTGAGAATTAAGTTTAAAAGTGACTGGGTTGAAGAAATAAGTTATGAGGGGGAATGAGTTTGGGGAAAAGCTCTCTTAACATGATTAAGTACATAATTGCCACAATTCTTAAGATCTAATAGGACTTTAATCTGTGAAAGTTAAAGAAACAGAGGGTTATAGGATTTCAAAAGGAGTCATCCCGAAAATACAATTTTTTTTATAATCAATTTCTCTAGCTTTTTCCTTTTTCATCACCCTTTTCACAAGCAATTCATATTTCTTTTCTCTTCTTTTTTTTTTTTTTTTTCTTGCTTTGGATGTTTACAATAAGCTCAAATACTCATCATCCTCCTTTTCTTTCCTCTCTTTTTTTTTTCTTTTCTAATAATCACCATTCCCTTTCCAAATTGTAAACAATATCAATCCTGGGATAACCAAGGTAAGATAAATAAATTCATAATTGATTTGGTAACTCACATGTTTAAGAAACAAAATTTTCAATAAGGCTCAATCACGACTTCTTCGGATGACATCAAGAAAGAATAGTCTAAGCCTCAAATTAATTCAAATATAGCCTAAAATCATTTCCCAAAAATGTATGGCAAGATACTCTTTGCATTGAGATATAATTAACTAACTACCTCCTTTACACTGACCAAAGGACAATGATGAGAGTATTGAAAAAGATTGAATTTGAAAGAATAGTCTTTAGAGTAAATGCATTTTAACCCTCTAACAAAGAATGATACAAAACTCACATGGGTTATACATTCATCTCCACTATAGATGTCAAACCTTTTAAGATGTGAATCTTATCCAATAAATTGTAAAAATTAGCATGCTCATGGTGCAAATAAAAAATGAGTTCCCAATGAAAACATGACCATGATACATAAAGATAGGATAAACTCCTATGCTGTGCTAATACATAAATAAATCAAGATTCAAGTTGAATAATTAAAAATCTCATTCTAATTAAGAGAGAATAATACAGTCCCAATTGAATGTTTTGTTTCTTCTTTTTTTTTTTTTCAAACTTTTCATTTTTTTTTTCACTTTTTCTCAATTTACTCTTTTTACAATATAAACATGGTGGTGTAACATATGATTATGGTGTAACCCTCACCCCTAAATTAAATAATGCATTGTCCTCATTGCCAAAATAGTTATGCAATGAGAAAAATGAAGACAATAAGAAAAGGAAAACACCTAGCGACGAAAATGTAAAGATAACTGCCAACAAAATGTAAAGATAACCAAAAGATAAGAGAAAATGACCCGTGAAATCGATACTCAAACAATAAAAAATTTAAATAAAAATTAGATCACACTACCTAACCTCTGGCACATGTCATAGCTCTTGCAGAATTGGATATGCTTGCTCCTTAGAGTTGATTAAATTATAGAGGAATTCCCCAGCGTAGGAAGGGATATCATTTTTTGTAACTTGGCCGATTACCGAGGTCGTCTCGTCAGGGAAAACGAATGGCTCAAGAGGTAATGGTTAAAAGAAAAAGAAAACCTTGAATTTTGAGATTTTGTTTGAGAAATTGATCGCTTTAAGAAAATAACAATTAAATAAATGAACCGGTTGAACGGTAGAGATCACCTCACCATTTAAAATCCAAGAGGTAGATATTCATTTAAAATCCAATTAATAAATACAAATATGTATTCGAGAGAATTGAATTAATTAAACAAATTTTACTATGATTGTAGTCATTACAAGAATTACCCCTGCCAAGTTTTAGTTGTCAATAGGTAAGCAAAAAGATATACAATTCGATGGTATCTTCAAATTAACCCAAATAACTCGACAGTAGACAAGCCCTAATTTTGAGTCAAACCCCCAATTCACGGATGAGACTACTTCATCTGATCAAACCGATGAATGATTACTCACTCATGATTGAATTAAAATTGAAACTATTAAAGAAAACATCATTGTGAATGAAAGAAAAAAGAATAGAATTGAAATTACAAGAATTGAAATTGCAAGAAAAGTAAATACCTTGTATTGAAATCGTAATGAATGTAAATTGTTTGCAGAAAAGAAGCCAAATGTAATTGTCTTGCAGGAATTTAATAATTGAATTGAACAAAAGCTTGTAAAGTAAAAAAATGGGGAAAGCTTGAAAGAGAAGAACAAAATCTTAAGAAAGAGAAAAGAAAAACCGGTGAATTAAATGATGGAATTGGAGCTCCCTTCTCTCTTGCTAGACTCGGGTATTTATAGGAGGTCTTGTGCTAAAAATCCTCCTTTCTAACCACCAGTCATGGCCCCTGAAATATTCAGGAGATTTCCCTCCTTAGGAGTCTCAATTATCGAATTTACAGAAACCTACCGATAGGAAGCAGAAAATGACTTACCGGTAGGACTGTTCACTATAATCTTCCTACTGGTTGCCTTATTCTCGTACTGGTAAACCTTTCTCTGTCTTCAATCTACTGGTAGGAAGTATTAACCTATTGGTAGGATGACTCTTTGTTTTGAACCTACCGGTAGGACTAAATTCCTATGGGTAGAACCAACTTCTAACCTTCATTGTACGGTAGAAGACCTACCAGTAGAAAGATTCTTTTTCTTAATTCAGCTTGCTGTGGCCTTGGCTTCACTCTTGTACCTCTTGGCTCATCTTCCAAGTCCTCTATGACATTAAAACACATGTAATTCCAGGTTCTTACACCAATTCAACTGCAAATAGACAAATTTACTGTAAAATACAAATCTCAACTAAAACAAAAGAATTAAGTGATTAGCTTGACTAAGATGATTATGAGGCTTATAATAAGTTATATTGACTAGCAACTAGAGAGAAACTCTAACTTATCTCTACCTTTTTTCCAAAGTTTATGTTGTCGGATCAAAATCAATGATTTATTCCTCCAAAACCACCAGATTTAACACAAAATTATGCTTCTTTGTTCAAACATCCTTCTATTCCATTGAGTAATCTTCAACAACATATATCGTATTCAAAAATTGATTCATATGTTCATATTTCTACCAACCATGGGAGAGTTGAGGATACTATTCAAAGGCCTACTAAGCGAGTTGTTTACAACAATTGCGAGCTAGATATGTATTGGACTCAAGAGGACACTCATGCTTTATGCAAGCAGTATTCTCAAACCTTAATTGATACATTTTCTTATAGGAATCCATCGCTGGTGTCATCAAGGAATTTATTACCACACGATGGCCTCTAAAAGGTGAATTTACAGTGGGTATTTTAGATCCTAGGCATGTTCTTATTCGATTTAGTTTGTATGAATATTATAAAAGAACTTGGCTTAAGGATGCCATATATATAGAGGGTTTCTTGTTTAGATTATTTAAATGATTTCCTGAGTTCCTTACTATAGTGGAACCTCCAGTTGTACTCCAGGAATCCTTGGACTTATTTTATTGAATCATCGTGGTTCTAGTATGAATCTAAGGTTTTAATCGATTCATAGGGTCTTAACAACATAATTCCTATCAATAATAAAGAAAATAAATATTAAAAGCCACATTACACACAAAAACAAATCAAAGAAGAAGACAAACTTCAAGACTGAAACCTGCCCCTTTCTTATTATTAGAGAAAAGGGGAAAGGGGATTCCCTTTGCCAAGGAGAGAATCCGTCTTCATTTTCCATCAAAAGTGAAACGTCATTTTCTTAAAGCTTAACTTGACCCACTTCATTTGCCAAGCGAATGATCTTCGCTTCGCAGGAACAACAAAAACCACCATCTCGCTCTTTCCTTTCTTTGATGCTACCTTTTTCTTTCCAAGGGATGGGTTTGGGGTGTATAAGAACCTCATTTTTTAGGATGCCCAGGAACAACTCCTAGGTCAATTAAGGATAAAATGTTGGAACCTCATGGAAAAAGGATAAGGTAATAGAATTGATAGAGAAATTCATAAACCTAGGTGGGATAGGAGAAATGATAAAGGGAATAGAGATGATGATAGAGATCATATTGAGAAACAGAAGAATTCTGTACGGGTACAACTCTTATTTGAACGAAGTGAAAAAAATGCGATCTTTGTTGTCTAATAGAACAAACACTAATACCTTAATTGAGTCAGTCAAGATAAAATCTATTTACTCTCGACAAGAGCCCACCCCCACGCACTCAACTGAACCAGAGGCTGCACCGCCTTCCCAAAGCATCTCACCCCTATGCCTTTGATCAGGTTATAGGAGGTGACAGTGTTTGCTCCATACAAAGGCACCTCTTGGAGAAGAAGAAAAGGAATAGGCTAAAGATCCTGTTCAATAAAGGGGAGAGCGCCCCCAAAAGGGATTGGGGTTTTAGATCCTTGGGAAATCCCTTTTCTTAATACCCTTATTCTCGTACCTGCAGCTAACAAGTCAAAAGTGTCCCCCGAGTCCGAGTTAGCTGTTCTAGTTCTAGTTCAAGATAGGACAGTGGGACTTTCGTGGATGAGGATCTTCTTGCTTTCAACAATCAAGCCCAGGTCAACTGACGCCAGCATCACCACTACGAAAATGAAATTTCCTTAGTCCACACTACTTTTGCGTAAATTCTTTCCCTCTTTTGCCCAGTTCCTCGAGAATCTAAAGAATCATTTGACTTTGAATGCCGAAACCCCTTAGTGCCAACTGCATGTATGACTAATTATTAGATGCTATAAAGAATGATTCTTACTTTTTTCGCTGTCGTTCATAGGATTCGTCTCATCATCTTCTCATGAGCTTTGTAACAAAAAGGCATAAATCTATGAAGCAACAATGATCTTTTTTTTATCAAGGGTGAGGTTTGGAACCCAGTTATACCATGTGGGAGTCATGGAATAGCATAGGTATGATCAATTGAAGAAGAAAAGAAATGGATCGAATAGGAACTCTGATTGACCTACTTAACTCAGTGGTTAACCTAATTGGATTTCCTTGCCTGGGTTGCCTATCCACATTTTTAACAAGGAAAGTTTGAGGGATATTCTTAGTCCTGTTGGTAGGATATTAGTTATTGATAATCCCATTTTACACCTAACTAGGAATGGAGTAGTAGAGCAAGTATTGAAGTTAATCTTTTGGCTAATAATCCTAAGAGGTTTTGGTTGGATATGGGCGAAGCAAATGGCAGATGGCAAAAAATTATCTATGAAAAAGATAGCAAGTATTGCTCAGTTTGTTTGAAACAATGGCATATGGCTGTGGCTTATAGATGCAAGAAGAATGATAATGACACTCACAAAGACGAGCAGCCTTTGGATATAGATGTGGGAAAGACTCAAGATATGGGGAAGACTCAAGTGGCGGAAACGATTCAAGATGGTCCTAGGAAGGAGGTAAGGGAAAGAAAGTAATTCAAGGCAAGCATAAAAAATATCGAATGAAGGAATTTAAACATAGATCTGGTGGTATTTGAATTACAGATTTGTACACTACACAGATCCAAGATCTAGAGAGGATACAAAGAGGTGTTAATAGTGTTGGGGTAACCTTTCATAAAGGTGATCACTCTGGAAAGGATGGGCCAAATGGTCATAGTGATGCTGCAGTTTCAGAGGCTATTAATAGGTTGGAGGCGACACAAGGAGGTACTAGTACCAATGTTGGTGTTAATGTAGAAGGTCTTATAGTATAAGAGGAGATTTTGTCTACAACTCCAATAATTGGAGAGAAAATGGGTATAGGGGAACTACAAGTTGAGAGGGTTGCAGAACAATTGTCAATAATTCCAGTCCAGAGGACAGAGGAATTAAAAAAGTATTTCTTCTTTGGGGAAGGAATTTCTTCATCTACAAATACTACCTTTCTTATTGAGCATAATTTTGAGTTAAGGAAAAGTCCAGGTGAGATAATGGATGATGAAAGAGGGCTGGTATGTTATAGGAACCCCCAGAAAGTGGAGTTCACTCAGATAGTGAAATTGAGGTTGTTGAAGTGGATTCACAAGATTTAGAAGCCAAGAGGTGCAGAAATCTGGTCTTCAAGTTGCGGAATCTACTAGACAAGGTGAAGTAACTAAATCTAAATCTAAGGAATTGGTTTTGCTATCCTTACCATTAAATGATTAGTCTTATATCATGGAAGAGGCTACTAGAATGCGCATGATGAAGTTAATTAAGATGCAGGATATAAGGTTTATTGCTATTCTTGAACCAAAAGAGGCTATGTCTAAACTCCCAGGCATTTCAAGAAGTCTTGGTTTCAACTCTTATGTTGCAAATACTAAGGCTGAGAAGTATATTTTGTTGTTGTGGGACTACAAAATTGACGTAAAAGTAATTGAAGTGTTTGAGCAACCTATTATTATGGAGGTGTCTTTCATGGGTTCACTTTCCTTTTTGATTACTGTGGTATGTGCTTCTTATGATTGTGTGTTAAGAGACATTTGTGGGATCATTTATTGGGTCTCCAGACTTCTTTTATGCCTTGGATGGTAGTAGGTGATTATAATGTTATTACATCTCCTACTAAGATACTGGGCGGTGTTGTTCCACGTTTCTCTTCTATGGAGGATTTTAATTAGTTTTTACAAACTATTGGATTGTTAGGTAGTGATTTCACCTGGTGCAATAATCACTAGGGAAGGTCAAGAATGTGGCAAAGGTAGGATAGAGATGTGTATAATCAAGACTGGATTTTGAGGTTCTAATCGACTGAAGTGGATCACGTTGCCAGAGGAGGATCAAATCATTCTCCACTGCTAATTAGGATATTGGAAGGTACTAGACAAGCTAGGATTTCTTACTTCAAGTTTTAGGATATGTGGGTGGAAAATGGAACTTTTAAACAACTAGTTGTCGATGAATTGCTTGGGGTTTATTTTGATAACCCTATGACGAATGTGTTTCTTAAGCTCAAAAATTTGAAGCCACATCTTAAGCTATGGACTAAAGAAGTGTTTGAGAATATTTTTGACAAGATTAGGAAGCAAGAGGACCAGCTATTAAAAGTAGAGTTAGAGTTGGAGCAGAATGTATCAGATGCTAATTTGTTGACACTAGAAACAGCTAGAAGAGAGTTGGAGGAAACTTTAAGGTTAGAAGGAATTTTTTGGAAACAAAAAGAAAATGTTAAATGGGCTATGGAGGGAGAAAGAAACACTTGGTTTTATCTTACAGTGACAAAGGGTAAGGTTGTGAGAAACAGGATACGAAAAATTAAAAATGAGGAAGGGAAGTGGTTAGATACCGAGGAGGAGATTGCTACCAGTTCCGTGGACTTCTTTTCTCAATTATGCACTTCATAAAATCATGCATTGAATAATGATATTTTTGGAGTTATACCTAAATTGATCTCTACTGAGGATAATGAGTATCTTAGATATACTGTATCTATGGAGGAACTGCAGAGTATTGTCTTTTTTATGTCAGCTGATAGTGCCCCTAGATCAGATATTTTTTCTGGGAAGTTTTTCCATGTCTGCTAGAGTGTTGTGAATCAGGACATATTGGCTACTGCTAATTATTTTATTCAAGGAGGAAGTATTCCTAGGTCAGTGAATGTTACATTATTATCTTAAATTCCAAAGAAAGCAAATCCCTCATCTTTCTCAAAATTTAGGCCAATTAGCTTGTGTAATTTCTTGTATAAGATTTTCACAAAATTGCTAGCCACAAGGCTAATTTTATATCTGTTTAAAATAGTTTCTGAGAAACAGCATGGCTTTGTCAAGGGTAGAATTGAAGACTGTATTTCTATTGCCTAGTTTATAGTCAGTGAGCTGGACAGAAAATTGGAGGCTTGGATTCTTGTGGTTAAATTGGATATGATGAAATCCTATGATAGGCTTGAATGGGATTTTCTAAAATATACACTAACTTGTTTTGGTTTTTCAGCAAAGTTTGTGCAAATTATTTCTAACTGCCTGAAAAATTAGCATATTTCTCTTATTATTAATGGTTAGAGATTTGGATTCTATCCCACTTCAAGGGGTTTGAGGCAAGGGGACCCATTGTCCCCAAGCCTTTTTTTTTTCTTACTGAAGAGGTTTTGAGTAGAGATCTTAATAAAATTTATCAAGAAGGGAAGGTCACACATTTCCATACAGGCAAACATCAGTTCTTCTCAGTCATCTAATTTTTGCAAATGATACCTTGATTTTTTGAGAGGGAACAAGAGATGTATGGTTAATTTGATGGCTTTCATAACTGCTTATGAGGGACCTTCTAGGCATAAGGTGAATAGGCAAAAAAGTGCAATGTACTGTTTTTCAAAAATAACATATGCTGGAAAGAAGGTTTTGACTGCATCTACAAAAATCCCAATTAGGAGTTGTCCTTTCATTTACCCGGGTTGTCCTCTCATTAACGGTAGAACTAAGAAAATATACTTTGAAGATGTTTTGTAGAAGTTCAAAGTTAGGTTGGATGGATGGCATTCTAAATTGTTGACTAATATAGGGAGAGTGGTCTTGGTAAAATCAGTTTTGGCTTGTCTAAATCTCCCAAAAGGGATCAAAGATAAGTTGAACTCAATCGTGGCAGGGTTTATTTGGTCTAATAACTTTGGGGTAAAGAAGAGGCATTGGTGCTCTTGGAAGGAAGTGGCCTCTCCTATGGACGAAAGGGGTTAGGATTGATAAAATTTGAAGATATGGAAAGGGATTTTAGAATGAAGTAGGTTTGGGGTATTTTGTCTTCTTCTTCTTTGTGGTCAAGAACATTTCAAACTAAATCTTGAAAGGAAAACACATGTTGTTGAGTTAAGGACAGTCTCCTTCCCCAAGTTTCAGATCTTTATCACCATGGTTTGAAGCACAAGAGAGTAGGTTGATTTCTGGTGTGATAATTGGTTAGGGACCGGACCTTTACTATCCCGAATTGTTGAGATCCCTTTGTCTTTTCCAAAGCTTTCAGAGATATTTAATGGCACTTGTTGGAACTTTATTGGGGTCAGAAGATGCTTACCTGATTAGTTGGTTGAGGAGATTCGTGCATCTAGGATTAGTGTTACGAATAGGCCAGTTCTTTTAGTATGGAAAGTGACAGATTCTGGGGAATTTACTATTAAGACAACTTGGCATTTAGTGAGGAGTTTGGGTCAAATTAATGAGGCTGCCAGTATTATTTGAAAGCAAACTACTTCTCCAAGTGCTCAATTAATGGGGTGGAGGATTTTGAAGAATATTGTTCCTCTGGATGCAACCGTTCAACAACAGTTGGGGTTGTCAATGGCAAGCAATGTGTGTTATGCTGTAAAGGAGTAGAATAGATTTTGCATATTTTTTATTAATTGTATTTATGCACAAGCAATATGGGGCAAATTGGGAGTCTTTATTGGGATTTCAACTGATTGGGGGAGAGGATCCTATTACAAGATTTCTCTAACTTGTGAGAATTTTCAAACATTCCTCTCTCAGTCAAGCTTTGATTAGAGGTGTGCCTTTGTTAATATACTGGCAGTTATGGAAGGAGAGATGTCAGAGAGTATTCAAAGGGTTAAACGTACAACCATCTTTAGTAGTCATGAGAATTATGAGCATTATGAAGTACAAAGCTAATCTTGTTCGCCCTAGCAAGGGGGAGTTAGTGTAGGGGAGGGAGTTGCTTGAGAGTTTGAATGTTCAGGTTCAATGCTCTATTCATACTAAAACAATCTGGGTGAATTGGATGCATCCACTTGAAGGAGTTCTTAAGCTAAATGTTGATGGAGGATCAAAGGGAATTCTTGGACAATCTGAAGGGGGAGTAATATTAAGGAATAAATGGGGGGAGTTGGTGTTTGCAGCTTCTTTTTCTTATAGAATCTGTATAGACATGGAGGCTGAATGCAGAGCTCTTTGGGATGCGTTAAGGCTATTTGACATGTATGGTTTAAGGGACTACAAGGTGATTATAGAATCAGTTTCGAAAATAATGGTGGATATGGTGAAAGGAATAACTAAGCCTTCTTGGATTTTTTGGGATTATAAATACAAAATTTTGTTACTCTTGAGTAGGTTTGAGTTTGAAACTGTACTATTTACAGAGAAGCTAACTCATTAGCTGATTACATGGCAAATAAAGGAGCCCATGACAGGTTTTCTACAGAGGTTACATCTACTGGTTATCTTTCCACTACTAGAAAACTACAGCTGCTACAAGACCAATAAAAATCAATACACGACAAAGGAAAAATGTGTTCAAGACTACTTACACTGGCTGATTTTTTGGTTACCTAGGAAATAATCAAGTCCACTATGGATTTTATTTCTTTACTCCTTATTCTTATTTTGGTCACTAAGTGTAATATTTTTTATCTTCTTGATTGTGTTCCAATTACAATTCTTGTAATTAAGATGCATTACAGGGTTAAGGGTTATGTGCCCCCTATTGATGTACTCTTTTGGTTAATTAATAATATATATCCTCGTATCATCGAGGTTTTATTAAAAAAAATAATATGCAATATTATGCTCTCATCAGGAAACATTCCTTGAACAAGCTAGGCCCAGTAAAAATCACATTGTAGAATTTTCGCTGCAGTTTTCTTCAATGAAAAAATGCCTCCGAATGACAAAAAGGTATTATGTCATGCTCATTTCTATCAGGTACACATCTTTTCATCAATTGATTAGGATAGTATTTAAAAATATATGGATCATCAAAGAAAAATTTATTCGCTTCAACAAGGAACTTTCTTCTCTCCTATGGATTCCAATGTGATGGTATTTTCCCTATAACAAGAAAATTTATAATATCAGCATACCTATAACAAAAAATAAATGCTCATTAGGGAATGTATCATGTACTGGCATGAGCTCTTGTGTGTCCTGAAAAACCAGTCGTGATAAGTGATTAGCCACCATATTCTTGACTCCTTTCTTATCTTTAATAATCAAATGAAATTCTTGTAGGAGAAGAATCCACCTTATAAGTCACGCCTTTGCATCCTATTTAAACAACAAATACTTCCAAGTATCATGGTCAGTATAAACCACAATAGGCGAACCGATGATGTAAGATCGAAACTTATCTAAGACAAAAACTACAGCTAGTAATTCATTTTTAGTGGTGGTGTAATTCATTTGTGCCTCATTTAAGTTCTTATTAGCATAGTAGATGATGCGAGGTTTCTTGTCTTGTCGTTGAAATAACACAACTCTGACTGCATCACTTGCATCGCACATGAGCTCGAATGGTAGATCCCAATTTGGTGGTTGCATGATTGAAGGTGAAATCAACATATTTTTCAATTTTTCAAAAGCTGCCTCACAATTCGGTGACCACACAAATTGAACATCTTTTTCCAAAAGATTACATAAAGGACGTGATAAGGCACTAAAATCACTTATGAACCACCTATAAAACCCAACATGCCCAAGAAATGACCACACATGTTTCACTATTTTTGGGGTGGGTAGATTTAAAATTAACTCAACCTTTGATTTGTCCACCTCTATTCCCTTTGCCGACACTATATGACCCAAAATTGTGCCTTGAGTTACCATGCAATGACATTTCTCCAAATTGAGCACCAAATTCTTTTATTCACACCTCACCAACACTTTTTCCAAATTTCTAAAAAAACCTCGAATGAATCACCAAATACCAATAAATCATCCATGAATACTACCATATCTTCTCCACAATGTCATTAAAAATGGATATACAACTCTTGGTACTCACACAACACTCTTTCATTTTCTTTGGTAGGGGTTTCCCAAATTCTATTGTTACTGCCCTTTATATGCTCTAAAAAGGAGAAGTCACCCGATCTTCCTGAATAAGTGGTGGAGCATATGGTTTAATTCGATATAATGCGCAAAACCTAGAAAACCTCATTCTGAACCTCTTCCTTAGGGAGCTCCAACCATGCACCTTGGGAATGTGCCTGGGGCATTACATATCCCAAATTGCATATAGCGATAGACAAATGTTTCCAAGGGGCAAGTGAAAGTAGTATTCTCTTGGTCTTCCAGAGCAATCTCTATCTAATTATAGCTTGATTATCCATCTAGAAAGCAATAGAACAAATGCCCTGCAACCCTTTCCAAAAGTTGATCAATGAAAGGGCATGGAAAGTGATCCTTGCGAGTGCAGGAGTTGAGCTTTCGATAATCAATACAAACTCTCCACTCGGTTACTACCCCAGTTGGTATCAGCTCGTTGCTCTCATTGGTGACCATAGTGACCCCTGGCTTCTTTGGTACCACTTGTATGGGGCTTACTCATTTTCTGTCAGCAATGGGGTAAATAATACCTGATAGAGTAGTATACTAAAAACTTGCTTTTTGTAGTGAAACTCGTTTTATTAATTAATAAAAGTTTGTTCTTTCCATTTTATTGAGAATCTGTATGGGCAAAATGTTTGCATTATAGTTAATATATGGTATGCATGTGTGTCTTATATTTTACATTGTAGATAATCTGGTGTGTAGAGTTCGGCTTATACACAGAAGACCAGATTATCGGATCATCGTATAATACGAGTATATGTTTACAATCCTAGATGGAATTGGACACACCATTGATATGATTGTAGTGTAATATTTTGGCATAGTCTGTCTTAACTGTAGGAGACTGTTTGATGTCTCGGATTATTGCACTAGTACACTTGGTGTATTGAACAGACCCATGTTGATGTTACTATCTTTTACTGATTTAATAAGATAATAAATACCTCATGATTATTATGATTGCTTATGCTCTTAATCCTAAAATATTTAATTGTCATGTGCATATAATGTTTGTCACTTTAATTCATCAAAAGGTAAGATTCATATTGAGTCAATAAGCTCGATGAATTGGGAGACGGTGTTATTTCTATGGTGAAAATTAAATATTAAAGGAAACCACGTTCTAGTATTTAAATGAGTTGATGATGTCATCTTGAGGAAGCTCATAAGTTTTATCCATGTCAAACTCTGCAGGTGAATTTAATTATCTGACATGACAAATAAGTTGAGTGGTAAGGTCTCAAGGAATAAAAGAAGTCAATTAAATATTGTCAACAATTTATTTAATTGATGAACATCTGTAATCTTAAACGTGGAGAGATTATTATGCATATAATAATAAGGAGCTCGAATATAATTTGAGATAAGGCACAGAAGATCAATAATAAGTCTTTAGTGGACTGACTTATTATTAATGGGTTGTAGGATGTTTGTTCTTGGTTGAACATAGGAATTCTAAGCCCATTGGAAGCCCGGTCCTTATTTCTCCTTAGGGTCTCTGTCGTAGCCTATATATATATGTCTAGACTCTCTTATTCAGCATTTATTATTTACTCACGTTTTTTAGAGAGGCTGAAAGAGAGAGTAAGGATTCGGAGGTCTTGGCAGCCCACACTGCATCCGAATTCTGACGTTTGGGGATATACGACAGAAGGCCGCGAGGTTCGTTGAGCTGTTCTTCGGTTGCTCGTTGTTTCTATTATGCGTTCGTGCTGAGACGAGATCAATCCCAAGGGATCTCAAAGGTAAACCCTAATTCTGCCTTGTAGGGTATTAAAGGAAAATTTTTGATATTCGATACATACGCGCTGTCAACGGCTCTTGGGATTTCCGTTCCAACAAGACCCACATCAAGTAGCTTAAGAATCTTAGCTCAAAACCACATCCTTCATACTTGGATTCAGTCTCCTTTGTGGTCGTCAAGATGACTTGGCATCATCCTCAAGATATATCCAATGTGTGCAAATAAGGGGGCTGATTCCCTTGATGTCTACTATAGTTCAGCCAATAGCTCCCTTGTGCGCTCTCAAGACACTCACCAATTTATCCTCTTGCTCTGGTTTCAATGCTGAACTAAACACCACAGGAAATGTCTGACCATCCCCCAAGAATGCATACTTGAGTAGACATGGTTGTGGCTTCAATTCTAGTTTAGGTGAGATTGAACAATTTTCTTCTCAATCGATGGCAACTTTTCAAATTTAGGCAACCAAGTGCCTACTTCACAAATGACATCCAAATCTGGCCACTCTCCTGAATCAGCTTCCTCTAAATCATCATCACTGAAATGCTCAACCTGGTCTATAACGGTATCAATCATGTTGACTTCATGTATTTCCCCGTCATCTGCTTGCTAATGTTGAAAACATTCAATTCTAGCATCATGTTGCTGAATGTGAGCTTCATGACACCGTTCCTGCAAGTTATAACATCATTAGAGGTTGTAAGAAAAGATTGTCCTAAAATAACTGGAATTTGAGCAGTAGGGTTAGCAAGAGGATGCGTATAAAAAAAAAATGAAATTAACAGGAAAATAAAATCTATCCACTTGGACCAATACATCCTTTACAATCCCTCTTGGCATCTTCACACTACAATCTACTAGTTGGAGAGTAATTGATGTCGGCTTGAACTCCCCCAACCCTAATTGGTGATGTACCGAAAAACACAGAAGGTTGAAACTCACACCAAAGTCTAGCAATGCTTGCTCCACTCGGCAATCCCCTATGGTTATTGAAATGGTAGGAAACCTAGATCCTTGAACATCGGTGGAGTGTTGGTCTGTAGGATAGAACTTACCTTCTCAATTAGAAAAGCTTTATTTTGCACATTCATTTTTCTCTTGACGGTGCATAAATATTTTAAAAACTTTGCATATGAAGGCACTTGACTTATGGCATCTAGCAACAAAATGTTGATCTTTACCTGCTTGAATACATCAAGAATTTCAGCAGTTGTAAACCCCCACATGTCTAAACTATCAACAATCGTCCAATTAGCTTTGTTTTGCATTTAACGTCTCCATTTGCATCCTAAATCAAAATATAAGAATAATAAGTATATTTAGGCTCCAAATAAGTATAAAAGGCTAAATAATAAAAGAGAAAATTATGACATTTTGCATTCTCATCAATTAGCTAGCTTAGAGGAATTGAAGAAAAAAATTTCGATGGATATACTAGTTCTACATCATGTTGTTATGGATGATTCTAGGAGACGAATGGTAATTTTGTTTTGGTTAATGAATGATTCTAGACATGGATCTTTATGCAAGCCATACTACCTATATTGGAGATGGGTATGAGATAGGATTTGTGACAAAAGACACCCAAACTCGAGTTAGACAAGTATAGAAGAACCAAGCAGTCCGGCAGACTACCTTTCACCAATTTGATCATAACTCTTTGTTGGAAAGTCCAAATTGCGCACCGTTATTTTTGTTAGAACCCTAACTCGTATATCTTTCCAACCATATAGGTCACATATACTAGAAATACCTGATTCAAATCAGTTTATTCTCCGAAGTTGACTAAAAATTTGCACTGTGGTGTTCCTTGGATAGTAATTTTAATGTTTCGAGTGTAAGTTTATTTTAGTTTTGAAATAAATCATAAAAATAAATGTTTTTAGATTAAAATAACATTAAAAATGAATCCGGAACGTCGAAAAACCTTAGGGTAGTCATATGGATCAAATTGGAGATTTTAGTGGCAAAACCGTAATTTTGAAGAAAACCAAAACAGCCCATGAACAGTGAAATTCGGGGCAGCTGTGTTTAAAACCCCATTTTCACTCCATTTTCCCTCATTTCTTTCACTCCACTCTCACCTCACACCTCTTGGAACCCTAGAGATCATTAGAGAGGAAGAAAGGAAGGGAAAAACAAGAGATTTAAGGGTAAATTCAAGATCAAAGCTCAAGTTCTTCATACAAACTAAGGATTTAAGGTAGGGGTTTTCTCTCATTCACTTACATTGAGGCTAGGGTATTTATATATGTATGTTTTGGCTATAAATGTTATATATTTATGATATGAAATCATTATCTCTTAGTCTTTTTGCAAAGATTACATGCTTGAACAAAGTTAGGGTTGAATACCCATGAAACCCCTTTTCTTGTCTTAAAAACCCTAGTATTTGAAAATGATGGATTTTCTTCTTAAATGTGTTCTTGTTTATTGATTTCTAAACCATAGTGATTTGTGTTGAGTAGTAAAATGACGTGGTTACGATCTCTTGTATTTTCCTAATTGTTTATTGAAATTGCCTCATAATGGATTTGTGGATGTTTGGAAGAATTGCTTGTAAATTGGGGATTTATGGAATCGTTGGTTATGTGTGATGATTGTTGGTATGATATGTTCTTGTATGATTGTTGGAATGAACATGGGTGAGAGGTTCCTTGTAAGGATGTTCATTCCTTCTCAAGAGGTTCCCGGTAAGGATGCTTGGGAAACAATACCGTGATGAGGAGAGGTCCCTTGTAAGGATGCTCATTCCTTCTCAGGAGGTTCCTTGTAAGGATGCTTGAGAAACAAAGATAACATGGAGGGGGTGGAGGTTACTGTTAAGTATGCTACCTGCCAAAGAGAACCTTGAGGGGGGTGGAGGTTACCGTTAAGTATGCCGCCTGCCCAAAAGACTTGTTGGAAATTGTTTATGGTGAAACCGATTATTATTTTTACGTTGTGCTCGTTTATTCATTTAATTACTATTTTTACATAAACCTGAGATCTGTTTGAAATGTCACTGTTTTATTTCAAATTGTATATCTATGTTATGTTGAAAAATGAGACCGACCGTTTTCTATACTTTTCTAAACCTTGTTCGAGTTTGAGAGGATTTTCCTACAGAGCTTCGTGCTCACCCCCTACATATCAACCTTTTCAGATTTTACCCTTGAGGAGGCGGCGGGAGTCGAGGAACCCGTGCATTGGGAGGCCCCACCCGAGGGGAATTTAGATCCCGAGGTGGACATGTAGAGCTATAAGTTTCTTTTGTACTAGAATAGATAAATTATTTTGAGATCATGTAAAGTCTAGTATTTTGTTATTCCGCTGCGTTATCATAGTTTAATTCTTTGGAAATGTAAATGCCATTGTTGGGCATATTCTTTTGATATTGTGGCCATGGCTTGGCTTATTCTTTTGGAATGTTATTGTGGGTATTACATACGGTGAATGAAAATCTTTTGGGATAATGTTGTAAATATTTTATGGATAAATGGACCCGGTGTGGTCGATGTAGTATAATTGCACAGGTTGTGTTTTGGGTAGAGCTCCTCGAACAAAGGAGACTCTGCCCGAATTTTGTTAAATTAAGGACCCCCGGTTATTTATGAATTTTATTAGTGCTCTCATGGTGTAAATGGTTGTTAGTATGTAATGCCATCCAAGGGGTTATTTGGGGCGTTACAGCAGTGTTAGTAAGCTTAGCAATTACTCTTAATATTTGTGGTTAAGGTGCAGGAATAGGACACTTATTCTCTCATCCACGTTGACAACCTCGGGCTACTCAAGTTTCTCACCCTCAGATTTTTCCTCATTCTCTTTTTATGTATTTTTATAGACTTTCAATAAAATAGTTTTATCAATTTATTTTCCACTTCTAAGGGTGGTGATTGACTTGAGCTGCTCTATATTACCTTGAGTGGCATTAGAAGCCTCAATACCATGTTGACCTTTCGAGTTCTCCTGGAGTTGTATTGGAAACTTATCTTTCTCGTACTGTAGCACACCCAATGAATTGGTCAACTTAGTAAGTTGAGTTCTAATGTCATCAAAGGCTTGAGCATTTTGATTATTCATTGTTGTTTGACTTTGTATGAATTGATGCAAAGTGTTCTCTAGACTTTTTTTGTGAGGTGGTTGATATGTAGATGCATTTTGTTAACCCTGGGTGCCAAACACTAGTTGAGGCGGGTTTTGTGCAAACCCTTGTGGTTCGTGAGTATTATAATGAGAACTAGTTGACGGACCTTGACTAGAAAAATTTTAATTTTGTTTGACAGGATGGGCATATGACATGGATGAATGAGATGCAGTAGTGTTATTATTTCTCCAACTAAAATTAGGATGGTTCCGCCATCTTGGATTATACGTGTTAGAGTATGGATAAAATGATTGCTTAGGTTTATTAAATGTGTTGACTTGTTCATGAAGCACTTCCTTAAAGGTTGGAATGGTTGGGCACTCCCTCATGGAATGCTCGATTGTATCACAAATAGAACATATGTCATCAACCTTGGGCACACTAGTTACATCATTCACTATTTGCACTAACAAACTTTCCAGTTTGAGGTAAAATTTTGCAATCTTGGCATGCAATTCATCTTGGTCTCACAAAACATATTTTCAACTCCCAGTGGATTGGGATACAGTAGATGCCTTTGATCTCTAAGCAGAATCAAAAATGTCCCAAGATTAGGCATCCTTTGCCAAGTTATCAAAGTAATCTAAGACTTCCTCAGGATCCTTATTCAAAAATTCACCATTACACATCATGTCTATGAACTGACGATGTGTAAAATCCTTCGTAGAAAAAACTAACCAATTATCATGGTTTAAATCCATGATGTGGAACAGAGTTTAAAAGGTCCTTAAATCTTTCCCAACACTCATAGAATAGTTCATTTTCTTTTCTTGAAAAATATTGGATTTTTTTTTTCAAACATGTAGTTCTATTTACTAGAAAAAATTTGTGAAGAATTTTTTTTTGCATATTGGACCAAGATCCAATTGATTTGCATTTCAAAGAATTTAGCTAAGATTTTGTTTTATCTTTTAGTGAAAATGAAAATAGCTTCATTCGGGTAATTTCTTCCCACACATTTTGATCAAGCAATGTACCAACTACCTCCTCGAATTCCTTCATGTGAAGATAAGAGTTTTCCCTATCAACACCATGTAATTGAGGTAACAGTTGGAGCATTCCCGGTTTAACAATGAGTACATGAGCTTCCATCATCGAAAGAATGCAAGATAGTGCAGTTGTTCTAGTTGGTTGGAGACATTCCCTCATTGTTCTTACAAGGGGGCAACTTAAAGATTATTTCCATCATGTCTCGGATTTTAAACATTTCTCTGGTTTTTCCCATTTTCATTGTTTTCCTCATCCATGGTTAAAACTATGTTTGGTCGTCGGTCACGTTTAACTAATCTATTTGTTACCTACAAATGGAAGTTACATATGTTGGCACTTTTAACAAAATACACCTGTCATCTAATACAAATAATTTTTGACTAAAGTCTTTAAAATTCAATTGACAAATATGACTAGAGAGAAGGTTCTAAAAAAATAAATTGATTTGTTGCTTTCAATAAGAGGAATTATAAAGGATTTGAAAACCTATGAAAGTGAGGTTGGGGAGTGGCAAGGTGGGTGTAGAGGGCGGCAAAGTAGAACTTATATATGAGGTCATTAAACCCATCTGAAGTTTCAATCATAATTTTTAAAATTTTTACTTTTATAATTTCACTAAGCTTATATGGTACTTTATCCAATTTTACAATTAAAATTTGAAGTATATTATAACATTGTAGTTTGGATGAGAGGCTTCCAAACCTTTAACCCATAATCTTATGTACTAAATATTATATTCATGCAATCGTTCATTATCTCACTTGACGTCCAACTTTAGTGTAATCAACCAGAGTATTTTACTCTGAAGAACAAAAGTCAATTACATTGAAAATAACCAATAAATAACCAGTTTTGTAGACCCGCATGGAATTATAAAACTACTTATAGCAAGTAATCAACCTAGTGCATAATTTCAAAAGTTTATAGAGTATAACCCTTTACTAAAATCATTCATTCAATCTATATATTGAAAAAGATATAACTTGGAAGAACAGAAAAATAATGATTACATTAATAAAATACTCATTACACAATCATACAACCATACCCGTAGCTAGGAAGTACAGTGAGATTACTAACAAGCCATGTGAAAATCTCAAGGAAGAAGAAAGAATAACTCTAAAGGTTGACTATTAGATCCCCTCCTCTATGGCTGAACACCTATATTTATATTGGTTCCTCAAATAATGAAAAATGGACTAAATACATTAAAGAGATCATTCTAGGTCAGACTCTGAATGGCGCCTCTATAACTTCACACGTTTAGACGGAAGATTTGCGTCTGGACGCAAGCCTTGAACCGTCTGATCTCTGACTTGGTCAACTTAGCTGAGTCTAGAAGATCCCACGCCTTCCAAACGAAGGCACACCGTATCGTCAAATGAGCGTCCGCTCGCCCAACCTTGTTTGAACACCTTAAAATCTCTAGAATTGGTTTTAAAGCACATGTGTTCGAATAGTAGTTGCATCCTGAAGATCGATTTTTCAACTTAACCAATTTTTCATCTTCGAAACTTCCTTACTCGCGTCTGGACAAATTGCGTCTAGACGCACCTATGTATGCAGCTGGGGTCCACTTCAATTAACTATTTGACTTTCTGAAATATCACTTTCATCCCTTTGATTTCCATGCAGTCTTTAATTCACCCAATCAATTTATCAAGCGTCAGAAATTGGCTAAACCTACCTGTTTTACCTGAAAAACCAATCAAACACAAAAATACCATCAAAGCATAAAATCAATATGATACACAATAATTAGCTCGGAATAAATGAAATTCTTTATAACTAACAGGTAGATAACTGATAAATTACATGAAGAATCACTAAAGCATCCAAAACATCAGCATGAGTGTTATTTCCCTGAGCCACTTGTTGTATTTTGACTTTCGCGAACATTTCCAACTCTTATCTTACGAATGGATGGTAGGACATCATCTTTTCATCTCTTTCCACCTACTCCCCAGAGAGCTGATTCATGAAAAGTTGGGAGTTAGAATAAATACTAAGCTCATCGGCCCATACTGGCTACTAGCCTTACTCCTATGAGCAAAGCCTTGCATTCCACTTCATTGTTCAATAATGTGAATTCCAATCTCACTTGTTTTTCTAATATGCCCCTTTTTTGGGATTCCAGAATTATGCCGACTTTTGCTTCCTTTTGAATGGAAGAGCCATCAATAGAGAGTTTCCACATGTCTGGCAGCCTTTTTCTTGTGGATTTTGGTTCCAAGGCACTTGGGACCTTCTGCGGGTCAGGATCATGAGAATGTATTCTCGGAGCAAATTCAGCAATAAAATCTGCAATGACTTATCCTTTAATTGATGTCCTGGGCTCATATTCGATATACTTTCCTAGTTTCATATCTCATTTTGATGTTCTACCTTGCATATCTTCCCTCCTAAACAATGTTTTAAATGGTGGGTAGGTGAGGGCTTGATCGGGTGAGCCTAGAAGTAGCGTCTTGGCTTCTTAGTTGAGCATATTAACACTAGGGTGAGTTTTTCAATGGGAGATACCTCGTCTCTGCATCAAGTAGGGTCTTGCTGATGTAGTACACGGGCCTCATGTTCCTTTCATCTTTCTTCATCAACGTCCACTAACCACGTGTGCTCGAATATTGCCAAACAAATGTATCAGCATTGGGGGTTCTTCCAATTAAGACTTGAATGTTATGAAGGCTCTTTCACATTCTTCATTCCAAAGGCTTCCTTTTTTGTTTTCTTAGGCTTCCAAGAAGGGTCTACACCTTTCAGATGACTTCGATATAAACTTGTTTAGTGTCACAACCATCCCTATTAACCTCTAAATTTATTTAATGGCTCTCGGGGGGTCAGAGAGCTTGTAAGGCTTGAATATCGGTATTAGTCTCAATCCTTCTCTTAGTTACTAAGAATCCCAAGAGCTTTCTCGAACTGACTTTGAATGTGCATTTAGATGCATTAAGCTTCATACCATAAGTCCTTAAGACCCCTAAAGCTTTCTTGTAAATCTGGTAGGTGGTCAGGAGCTTTACGGCTCTTAACTAACATATTGTCAATGTAAACCTCCATGGTTTTCCCTAACAGGTCCTTGAACATCTGAGTTACCGACCTCTTATAGGCCGCACCTGCATTCTTCTGTTCGAATGGCATCAACTTGTAATAGAATGTCCCCCTAGGGGGTTATAAAAGACATTTTCTCTTCGTCGCACTCATGAAGGGGGATCTGGTGATAACCTCTATATGCATCAAGGGAGGTCATTCTTTCATATCTAGATGTGGCATCCACCATATGGTCTATCTTTGGCAATAGGTTAGTGAAGTACATGCAAACTCTCCACTTAACATTCTTTTTCTTCACTACCACAGTGTGTGAGAGCAATTTGGGGAAGATCACTTCTCAAATGGATTGTGCTTCCAACAATTTGGTGAACTCTACGTTGACTGCTTCCATATGTTGGATATTCAATCTCCTCTATTTCTGCCTCACTAGTTTAAAGCTTGGGTCGACGTGCAATTGATAAGAAATAACCTCAGGGCTAACACTTGGCATCTTACAAGATGTCTAGGCAAACACACTGATATGTCTCCGTAGGAGGCTCTCCTACTTTTCAGTGATGATCCTACCAAGAAATTCTTATGGGGATTAGCATAGTCTGGGCAGAAGATCTCTAGATCCTACAGAGCTTGTTCGATTGGCCTATCAATGGTTTCTCTAGGCTTGACCTCTTGTACTTTAATTGCTATTTTTGGGTTGGTTCAGGCACCTATTCAATATCCTTAAGCTTATTCTTCATAGCCTTCCCCTCCAAGGACACATGAAAATAGCTCATTGCAATGACTTGTTCCCCACAACCTTAGAATTTGATGATAGGTGGAAAGGACCGCTCTTATCTCGTGCAACCACATATGCCCCATGATGGCATTATATGTTGAATCTATGTCAATTTGGACTGGAAGAGTAACGTTTCCCTTGGGTAGCACAATTTTGCCACTAAAACTGATGAAAGGGGCATAAACTAGTTTGAGGTCCTTGTCTTTCAAACCCATATATTTGAACAAGTCAATATGCACATTCTCTAAAGAACTCCCCTAATCTATTACAATTCTTTTCATAGTAAAGGTCACAATCTATAGGGTCAAAATCAAGGCATTATTGTGGGGACGGTGGATCACTGTCAAGTTTGCATTTGAAAAGCTTATGAACTCTTCACTTTGTTGAGTTTAGGGCTTCTTGATTGTTTGCTCAGCCATGATGTCGATCTGGTTTGCTTCCTTGATATTTGAAGGCACTTGGATATATGCTTAGGCAATTTTATTTGTGGCCATATTATGATCTATGATTGCAAGTGTCACGTTAGTTACACTAGTGGGGGTCCTGTGCTTGACCCCAACTACCCCCTTCTTGTTGTTGGTCTATTCTTTTGTGCTCTCCTCGTCGATTTATTGGCCGAGATGATCACCTTGAACTAGTTCCTCCAGGTGGTGCTTCAAAGACTAATGATTTTTGGTCATATGCCTGATGGCTCAATGGTAGGAGCACCTAAGGTTCGCCTTCCTCTTCTTTGGATCTCCTAACAACTTAATGGGCCATCTAAAGTACGACTTTCCCTTTTTGTGGTTGCAGATCTTATAAATTGGTTCCTTAAAAACTATGTACTAGCTTAGGTGCAGTGGCTTACAAATTGTTCTTGAAAAACTCTTTTTGCAAGGCGACCTTAAATGAAACAATGAAACAATGACTATCTTAAGGGTGCAATTCTCAATTTCATTCATTATCTCGTAATAACGATGGGTGTAGTCGCGTAATTTCTTTTCTCTCATTTTCTTTAATGAAAGCGACACACCAATGTATTATGGGTGTTAATTGCTCTTAATAAACTGAGCATTGAATTGATTGAATTCTGAAAGTACAACTGATTGATTGGAAAACGTTGTTGTTTCCTAACCGCTTAACATCACCCTCAACTATGTGTATGGCTTATAGGAATGGGGGAGTGTCACTCTCCCTCCGGATGATGCAAGAAGATAGGAAACAACAACAAAATGGATGTGAATGGAAATGTGATGAACAAAATGTTATGAAATGAAATGCGTGTGTGGTGAACAAAAGTGCTCCCCAATCGCAAGGAGTCTTTCGTTGTCGGTGTTTTACTTGGAAGAGTATTCCAAGGTCGTCTCCTCAGGGAAGGAAAGGGAGTTTTGTGAAAGTGATTTTGCAAAAGTGAAAAGAAAATGTAAAATCTTTTGTTTGAGTTTTGTGTTTGGTTTGTAAATGAAAATGCAAATAAAGCAAGTGTTGGCTAATCACAAAGGTTCACTCTAATGGGAATGTCAAGCAAACTCAAAGCCTTCCTCCAATGGTGCCTAGAAGTACGATTGATTCATGGGAAGCTAGGGATAAAATGGTGAGTATCCAAGCATAAACCGTGACTAGGCCTACGGAATATCAAAGACTCATCAATTTATCCACCCTCAACCCAATCAAACCGAGCCAACATACACCGAGAGAAGGAATGAAAGAGAGTTGGAATGGAATCCCCAAATGGAATTCACCCTTGGACTAACCAACTTAAAAGCTAGCTACTCATGCATAAAAGAAAGACAAGCATAATGTAAAGACATATAATGAAGACATGAAGCATGAAAATTAACTTACAACAAGAAATCTAAAGCTATGAAGAGAAATATTCAAAACCCATTTTAAGCTAAAAATGAAGAACTTGAAAGCATAACAATGGTGAAAAGTAAAGTGCAAGGCTAAACTTGAAATGAACATGAAATAGATGAGATTAAAGTGCAAGGATTAAGAATTACAAGAGTATGAAAGCTTACTACAACAAAAACGGAGAAGAAAATGAAAAAACGAAAATACTATTCATCATCTTCCTCCTTGGAGCTTTCTATCTGTACTCCTAAGCTTAGGTAGCCAACTTCTATACAAGCTTGTAATGTTCAATATATGCTGTGTGGAGACTTGCCAAAACGTCCAAGAGGCTCCCCCCTAGCTGTGTGTACGAGCTCCCATCAAGAGAGGGCTGAATGGATGGCTTGACAGGCTAGGAGATCATAGCCTTGGCAGCCCACTTCTCTCCCATCCTCCATCAATGCATTGGCCTTCCAAGTCTTCCACTTGAGTGTAGGAGGCCTGCAAATGTGTAAGGAAATGTTGGGATAGGCGTGGGAGAAGTGTAGGTGGGACCCCCAAGCCTCAAAGTTGAGTTACAGGCTGTTTTCGCGACCAGAAGGTCCGGAGTACCGGTACTAGGTACCGGTACCATTTGGTACCGGTACCGAGTACCTGTACTGTTTTTCTGCACTGGACCACCTTCGGTAGAATCGGCATAACTCTTTATCTCACCATTGGATTGGGCTGAAATTTTGACACCAAACAGAGGACACCCATATATACAACTTTCGTGTTTTGAACTTTTCCAAATTCTGAGTAGATCATGGTCACAATGGAGGAATTCCGAGGCAGTGCTTCCAATTGTTGCTGCAGCTGGTGCCCTTGTTCCCAAGCACCAATGCCTTCTTCATTTCTTCACTTTTAAGCCTTCAATTCTTCATGTATTGTGTCCATGCCTTCACCACACATCCAACATAGTTTCAATGTCCTAAAATACATGATTTAAGCAATAAAAACTTGCAACATCAAAATATCAACATTATTCATAATTTCGGCTAACTCTAAGTACTTAAATGTAAAAGTTGAGTTAAAATGCATGTAATGAGCCCTTCAAATATGCAATATTATGTGCTCATCAACAACCAAGTGCAGGTGATGAAGCTTTAGTAATTGTTTGGCAGTCCGAGGTCGATCCATAGGAAACTGATGACTTAACAGAATAAAGGAAGAACAATTTTTCTTGAAAAGTTGGCATATTTAGAAACCAATTGTCAAAGTAAAAATTGGAATAGATAATATTTGGAAAAAACACTCTTTAGTTTTGAGGATCCAAATCAATTATATTTATCATATAATATATTTATTTAATTGTAGATTGCTCAGTTATTTCCCAATGTCAATGTAAATTATTTGGAAGTAATTTCTTTAAAAATGATTTATTTGATGGTCGAAAATAAGAATTAAAGATTTAGAGTAAATATTTATAGGGAATCTTAAGCATTGTTTATACCAAAAATTTATTATTATTGATAAACAATCAATAAATTGATACAAAGTATCAAACTTTGCTAAAACTATTCAATCAATCAAATTAAATAAAGATCAAGAATTAAGATAAAATCAAATTGCATAAATATAAATATCTGAATTAATATTTACAGATCCATCAAACCTTAACAAAAGAGTACAAGTGAACTACGCACAATTTATGGCTAAATTGCTCAAGAATAGTGATGAAAATTGATGGTGTTTTTCTACCGAAGACAAACAGATGGCGTGGATGTGTGTGTGTGTGTGTGTGTGTGAACTATGAGTCTCTGAGCTCTAGGCTCGTGCTAGTTGCTTATATACGTTCAGGGAATTTTAGGAAAGGGAGATGCACACAATGAAATTATAGTGGTTCGCCTGCTTTGGAGCTCGGCTAGTCCACTCTTCAATGGAGGCTTTGCTCCTATTTTCTTATTGATGACGTTGAGTACGTTACAGTGCAATATCAAGGGAATTAGGGTTCTTCGCGGCTCTATTGCCTATATCCCCTTCAATGGGGGCCTACCCCCCCCTTTTTATAGCCTCTTGCTTACCTTTAACCCGGACTTATTTCCTATATTCATGGGATCATTCCACCTCTCGTCCTCCAATGGAGGAGTTACTTTCTTTTCATGGGACTGATCTTGTGGATCTTATCCCCAAATCTTCGCCTTCCATCCGTGGGATCCTCCTTAATTCTTGGAGAGGATCTCGGTTGGTTAGAGGCTTTGTGCCTTGAATTCAGGTTGGCTATTGCTTCAGAGGCGCTTGCCATTATCCAGCTGTCCCCTCATTATTTCCCATATGATCTCGCCTGGGAGAGCTTTCCCTCTGGCTCTCCGAGCTTTTCGTACATCGTTTGACCTCCCGAGCTCTTCGTGTCTTTGTCTGAACTCCTGAGCTGAGCTCATGTCCTGGGCTCGAGCTTAGGGTTTATTTTAAGTATCATCAGTTGCCCCCCAGCCCTTGGCTTAGACGGGCTTGGGCAAGGGCTGAGCTGTTTTTAAACTCAGCTAGACCTGCACGTGGCTGGCCCTGTTTGCACGTGATTAATGCCTTTTGGCGGTTTAAAGCAATCATGGCTCTCCTCGATTCCCGCGCATGTTTCAGCCCATGTTTTTAAGCCTTAAATGCACAAACGGCTATCTGAACCGTCTTCTTCCTCTGTTCGACTCCTTTTCCAGTGACTCCAGAATTTTGGCTTGAAGCTTTCTGATTCTTGCTCAAAACCGAGCCCCCTTGTGTTCGACTTAAGGATCCGTTGTGCTTCCTTCCCTCGATTTCGCTCTGGATATTTGTTCGCTTCTCTTTCCTAGCTAGGTACGTTTTCCTACTCCCTTAATCATCTTTTCTCGCTCTAGATCCCTCGAATTCGAGGTGGTTATTGCGCTTCTGGGCACATAGGTTCTTTTATTTCTGGTCCCGTGACTGTTGCTTGTCTCCTCTTCCTCATTTTGTGGATTAGAGCTCTATTGTGCGTATTCTTGCTGTTGGAAGCTATTGTGTTGACCCTAGGGTTATTATAGAGAGCTTGATTAGCGTTCCCCCTCTCTATCGTTCCTTTAATCTTCCTTTTTCCTGCCCAAATATGGATGCTTCTTCTAGAGCCACTCGTTCCTCTGCTCCTCTCTTAGAAAGTAGGTCTACCAAGGAGGAGACCGAATTAGGTGAGGTGGGAGATGAAATCGACAATTTCCTGGGTGTGGATGTTGTTGACTCCGAGGTTAACACCGAGGAGCCTCCCCAGTCGTCTTCTCTTATGCCCCCTAAGCCTGACAAAGGCAAGGGTAAAGTCAGTGGGGTAGGGATCTCATGTGGTATGTCATATTTAGGAGCTGCCCTAAAACATGCTGAGCTCGTGGGCCCTAGCAAAGTCGACCCTTCCTTTGTGAAGATCTTCGTCGCCCGCTACGGGTTTCCTGTTGGCGTTCAACCCTGGTGTCTAGACAGCTCCACCTTTTATGTTGCTAAAGTTCATAAGAGGGTTTACTTCTTTGAGGCCGCATTTGAGAATGACCTTCGTTTCCCTCTACACCCTTTTATCAAGAATGTTTTGCAGTATTTCAACGTTTGTCCTTCCCAACTTTCCCCCAATTTCTGGGGTGTTCTGGTGGGTCTCCTGGTCTTTTTTAAGGATCAAAACTTCGGGGTTCCCAGTATTTCCCTGCTCTTGGATTTCTTCAATGTCAAGGTGGCCTCTTCCGAGGGTTTCTTATATATCTCCAAACGGGCTAATGCTAGGCAGATCATCTCCCATATACCGTCCTCCCATAAACATTGGAAAGAACGTTTCTTCTTTGTTGGGGGCACCAACTGGGAGTACAACCTTGCTGACAGCTCGGACACCCTTGGTATTCCTAAGGCCTGGACTGTTCCAGAGAATTTGCGTGAGTCCTTGCTTGAGCTGATTGAGTTCTGTCTTGAGAGTTACAAGTTTCTTACCCTGCTCTGCTTGTGTTATGTTTAGGTACCAGACCTGAACTCAGTGCCGAGGATGAGGAGGTAAAGCTGAAATTGGTTAAGTGTGACCCACGAAGGTACCCCGAGCTCATCCAACCTTGGGTTTTAGTTGAGAGAGGATTTAGCCCTGCTGGGATAACGATAGAAGCTCCGCCTCCCATTTCTGTTATTAGACCTGAAGAAGTAGGAGGTAAATTCTTTCCCCGATAAACTGAGCTATCTTTCCTCTTCCATATATATATATATATATATATATGTAGCTGACTTGGCTAAGATCTTTCAGGGTCTTCCACAATGAGGTCCCCTTCCGAAGAACTTCAAGCCAAAGTCTAGCTGCTGAGAAAGAGTGGGAAAGGCAGCAAGCGCAAGACTCAAGTCGACCCTGTTAGCGGCCCCACTACCCGGGCTAAAGTCCCAAGGTTGGGGGTGCCCTCTTCAGCTTTGGCTACCAAAGAAGCTGCTCCTTCATCCAGCACTTCCCAGGCTGTGATGACCTCTCCCCTCTCAGAAGTTCTGCCCTCCTCTGTAGAAACTCACGTGGGGGGTCAAGCTTCTCCTTCCTCATCTGAGGTCAAGAAGGCGTTGGGCTTGATCCCTCGTCTCCAACCTAGCACTGCTGTTTACAGCCCTTCCGAGAAGCTTATTGAGGCGCCTTTGATAGGACCTGGGGTCGAGAGAGGGAAGCACCCCAAAGTAGAGGGGGATGAGGATTCCTTCTTCGAGAATATGGAGCTTGCTGCAGGGGCTGTCTCTTCTATTCTCCCTGAGTCTGACATCGGGAAGGCTGCTTCCATGCACCTTGAAGAGTCCATTGCGTTAGCTCTTCAGGGGGCAGCTACTGTTAAGTTTTGGTGCTTTGCACGTCCATTTATCCTTACCTAATTGCTCCTATATAACTCACTTCTTTCTTTTCTTTTTGTTCTCAGATGGCTCTCCACGTGAAAGGTTTGCTGAGCAGGGTTCGGTCTTCTGAGCATTCTGTTAAGGCTTTGAAGGCGTATGAAATCAAGGTTTCAGAACTATCTTTTGAGAATGAGGACCTCAAAGCTCAGGTGAGGGGTTTTAACAAGTGGATGGAGAAGCAATCATCTGACCTCAAGGCTTCTTTAGCAGCCAAAGACAGACCTGAGGAGAGAGAGAAAAAGGCTCGAGATGAGCTGAGGATAGCTAGGGAGGAGCTGAAGCTCAAAACTGAGGCCTGGGCTAAAGCCAGCCAGGAGGCCTTTGATGCTCAAAGCTCCCTTAGTCACATAAGGGAAGAGTATAGCATCCTCAACGAGGCAAATGGTAAGCTTTGCGAGGGTCTCGAGGAGCAGAAAGACCTGGTCAAGTAGAGGGATGGCGAGATTGCTGAATTAACGGATGAAGCCACCACCTTGTGGGCCTCTGGATGGATCTCCTTTCAACGTAAGGCCTCCAAGACCTTTCCAGACCTGGACTTCAATTTTCCTGTTCCAACTAAGGAGGAATTGGAAGAATCTAACTCTGAAGGTGAGGAAAATACCCCAGCACTTCCAGATAAAGCCTCAAACCAGGATGCGCCTGCTCCTTCAGCTATTCTACACTCTACTACCTTTTCTGCTGATCTCGTGATCGAAGCTCTTGCTCACGATTCGCTAGGAGGCATAGTGGAGGCTCCTGGGGCCAGTTCTCCTGAGAATTCTGCTATTTCGGCTTATGAGCCCTTGCCTGCTGAACTGCCGGGCTCTGCTCCTGCTATTCCGGCTCTCTTGGCTGACCCCCAAATCCCCCTTCAAAGACTTAGTATTTTTCCTTTGTAATTCTAGATTCGTATTTCATGTACTTCTGACTTCATATTCTGCAATATGACTTTGCTTTGACAAGCGGTGTACTAAATTCTAACTTGAGGTAGGATTGTGTTTAAGATTCTGTTTTTGCTTTGCCTTCGCATGTTCTCCTCGCCCCCCTTCTCTAAGAGGCATTTTCAGTTCTTCTTTAAAGAATAATAATTGAGTTTTTAGGCGCTATCTGAGTTGCTGCCACGCAAGGAAGAGCTTTCCCGGTTGTCGTAGCTTACTGTGAGCTCTGAGACTCCTAGGCTCTTTTCCGAATTTTGGGGGCTCATTGTGAGCTACGTGGCTCAGATTATGAACTTAGGTGCTCGTTGTGAGCTACAGGGCTCGTTTTATGAACTTAAGAACTCATTGTGAGCTACATGGCTCAAATTATGAACTTTGATGTTCATCGTGAGCTGCTGGGCTCATTTTATGAACTTAGATGTTCATCGTGAGCTGCTGGGCTCATTTTATGAACTTAGATGTTCATCGTGAGCTACATGGCTCAGATTATGAACTTTGATGTGTTGAATAGCTACCCATGAATAAATCAAAAACTCGCCGCTTTATTGAAAATCTCTTCGTTACAAAGGAGACTTACTGAAAAAATCTTTTAAGATGTTCTGCATTCCAAAAGTGAGGTAAGACTTTTCCTTCCTCTGTTTGCAGTTCGTAATTTCCAAGTCTAATTACCCTTAATATGATATACGGTCCTTCCCAATTAGGTCCCAGCTTCCCATGAGTGGGGTCATTTCTTGCCGGCAGGAGCTTCTTGAGCACTAAATCTCCAGCCTTGAAGCTTTTGTGCCTGACCCTTCTGTCATAATACCTTGCTGTTTTCCTTTGGTAACTTCAGATACGATGTAGAGCTCTGTCTCTCTTTTCATCCAAGAGATCGAGGTTCAGTAGGAGAGATTCATCATTGTGCTCGGCGTCTGCAAACTCAACCCTAGGTGATTGGAGCCCCACCTCGACAGGTGCCACCGCCTCGATTCCAAAAGCCAAGGCAAATGGGGTTTCCTGAGTTGCAGACCTGGCAGTGGTCCTGTAGGCCCACAACACTTCAAGGATATACTCCACCCACTTACATTTTAGGTCTTCCAGTTTGGTCTTCAGAGCTGTCTTTATGGTTCTGATGGTGACCTCTGCTTGTCCATTTGATTAGGGGTGTGCCGGAGCTGAGAAGTAGTTCTTTATCCCGAGCTCAGCGCAAAACCTCTTAAATTTTAGGTTGTCAAACTGTTTTCCATTATCAGATACGACTGCTTTAGGAACCCCAAATCTACAAACTATAGATTTCCAAACAAAGTTTTGCACCTTTTGTTCAGTGATAGTTGCCAAGGGTTCGACCTCCGCCCATTTGGTGAAATAATCTACCCCAATAATGGCAAACTTGCATTGTCCCACATCGGTGGGAAGGGGTCCGAGTATATCCAAACCCCACTGTTGGAAAGGTCATGGGCTTATCACCGAAGTCAATAGCTCGGGTGGACAATGGGAAATATTGGCATGCTCCTGGCAAGTCTTGCATTTCTTGACCAATTCAGTGGTGTCCTTGAGCATAGTGGGCCAATAATACCCTTGCCTCAGTGTTTTTCCTGCTAAGGCCCGAGCTCCGATGTGATTGCCGTAGATTCCCTCATGCACTTCTCGAAGTATATAGTCGGCGTCTTCATTCCCCACACATTTAAGGAGTGGTGCTGAAAAACCTCGTTTGTACAGATTTCCCTGCAACAAAGAAAATCTAGCTGACCTGGCTTTCAGTTTGGCGGCCTCCTTTGGGTCGTTTGGCAAGGTTCCGTCCCGCAGGTATTCCATGATGGAGTCCATCCAGCTCGGCTGAGCTACGATTGGGAGCACTTCCTCTTTCTCAAGGCTCACTGAAGGCTTTGGAAGGTGTTCCACCGGTATTAGCCTATCCAGGTCCTCTTGCGAGGCTGTTGCCAACCTTGCCAACGCATCTGCTCGTGAATTTTCTGCCCTGGGAACGTGTCTGATCTTAGCCTGCACAAACTTCTTGATTAGTTCTTGCACATTTTTGAGGTAAAGGACCATTTTTTCGCTCTTTGCTACATAAGATTCCTCTATCTGCTTCACCACTAATTGAGAGTCACTACAGATCTCCAGCTGCTCTGCCTCTATGGAACGAGCAAGATTGAGTCCAGCGATGACAGCTTCATATTCAGCCTCGTTATTTGAGGCCTTAAACCCAAACCTGAGGGCATATTCGGTATCTATTCCATCTGGAGAAGTCAGGATTAAACCTGCACCGCTTCCTTGAGCATTGGCAGCTCCATCCACTAAAAGCCTCCATGTGGGGAGGTCGGGTACTAACTCTGTGATCTCCATTGGTGCTGCTGCTGTGAATTCTGCGATAAAATCTGCCAAAATTTGCCCTTTTGATGGCAGTTCTTAGCTTATATCTGATATCAAACTCACTGAGCTCTATGGCCCATTTAACCAACCTTCCAGAAGATTCCAGCTTATGTAGCACTTGCTTCATCGACTGATCTGTTGGAACCTCGATAGTATGAGCCTGGAAATAGGGCCTAAGTCTCCTAGCTGCTGTAACCAAAGCTAAAATTAGTTTCTCCATCTTTGGATATTTCTCCTCCGCCCCCCTCAGAGCTCTGCTGCAGTAGTAGACTGGTTGCTGAGCTCTGTCTGGCTCCCTAACCAGCGCTGCGCTAGTTGAAAAATCTGAAACTGCTAGGTAGAGAATAATGACTTCTCCTTCTAAAGGGCTCACCAAAATAGGAGGGGAACTCATATAATTTTTCAGGGCTTTGAATGCTTCTTCGCATTCGATATCCCACTGGAATGCCTTCTTCAAGATTTGAAAGAATGGTTGGCACTTATCGCTTAATCTGGAGACAAAACGGCTCAAGGCAGCTATTCTTCCTGTCAAGCGTTGTACCTCCCTTGTGTTGGATGGTGACTGCATATCTAACACCGCCTTAACCTTCTCTGGGTTAGCTTTAATTCCTCGGCTGCTAACTATAAAACCCAGAAACTTTCCTGCCGAGACCCCGAATGCACACTTCGCAGGGTTGAGCTTCATCTTGTACTCCTTTAGGATCTGGAATGATTCAGCTAGGTGCTCGATGTGGAGTTCTGCCTTCAGCGAATTTACTAGCATGTCGTCGATGTAGACTTCCATGGATGCACCTATCTGCTTTTGGAACATCCTATTCACCAACCACTGGTAAGTGGCTTCGACATTTTTCAACCCAAAAGGCATGACTTGGTAGCAATATGTCCCTTGCTCAGTGACAAAAGAGGTCTTTTCTTGGTCGTTGGAGTCCATTCTGATCTGATTATAGCCTGAAAAGGCATCCATGAAGCTGAGGAGCTCGTGGCCGGCTGTGGCGTCCACTATGAGGTCAATCCGAGGTAGGGGGAATCTGTCCTTGGGACACGCGCGATTGAGATCAGTGAAGTCAATGCAGAGCCGCCACTTGCCATTGGTCTTCTTGACAAGAACCACATTGGCTAACCAGACGTGATAGTCTACTTCCCTGATTACCTTGGCGTGGAGGAGTTTGCTGACCTCCTCGTTGATTGCCTTTTGTCTTTCTGAGGCAAAACTCATTCTCTTATGTTTAACGGGCTTGCAAGTTGGGTTCACGCTTAGCTTGTGGGTAATAACTGAGGGGTCAATACCTTCCATGTCTTCTTGCTTCCAAGCGAACACCTCGATGTTTTCTTTCAGAAAACGAATGAGAAGATCCTTAATTTCTCTGCTCAGCTTGGATCCGATGTAAACGAGGTGTTTTGGTTTTTCGTCAAGCTGAACAGGTTCCAGCTCTTCTGACGGCATTGGTCTCATTTCCAGCTCGTCCCTCATGTCGAGCTCATCCACATGGATGCTCTCAACCTCTTTCTGCTTCATCGAAGCTGTGTAGCATTCCCTGGCTATACGCTGGTCTCCTCGGACTACTCCTACCCCATTTTTTCGTAGGAAATTTTACCACTAGATGATAGGCAGAGGGGATGACCTTCATGGCATTAAGAGAAGGTCTTCCCAGTAGCATGTTGTATGCGGAAGGAGCATCCACCACCAGGAACTTCACCGTTGTGGTGGCTTGACACGAAGGGTCTCCCATGGTGAGCACAAGCTGGATGGATCCTAGTGGTAATACTCTCTCCCCGAAAAATCCCAACAGGTGAGCACTCACTGGCTCTAGCTTCTCCCTTCCTATGTCCATTTTATCAAAGGCAGAGGCAAAAATGATGTCTGCCGAGCTCCCGTTGTCAATTAGGACTCGATGAATTTTTCTGTTTGCCACTACAGCTCTTACTACCAGTGGATCATCGTGGGGATGCTGGCATCCTTCCAAGTCTGAGTCGGAGAAGGTTATAGTGGTGCTTATCCGGGGTGCCTTGGACACAGTGTGAACCTCCAATGCTTCTCCAGCTCTGATTCTCCGTAGGTGGGCCTTTCTAGTAGAGTTGGATTCCCCACCTCCTGCAAATCCTCCGGATATCACTCTGATTTCCCCCAGGGCTGTTGATGCTTCGGAGGGGCTTGCTGTCGAGGTGGTGGAGGTGGAAGAGCTTGATTCTGATTGTCTGGAGCAACATAGCGGCGCAGATGCCCTCGTTGAATCAGGTATTCAATCTCCTTCTTCAATTGGATGCAATCGTCAGTGTGATGACCATGATCTCTGTGGAACTCGCAGTACTTGGTGGGATCCCTCTTTGCTGGGTCTGCCTTCATTCGAGGTGGCCACTTTAAGAACTTCTCATTCTGTACCTCATATAAGATTTGGGACACCGTTGCAGTAGAGGAGTGAGCTGCCGAGGTGGATACCTTGGCTGCAGCTCTGGCTGCGGTGGGCCTAAACGATCCCTGACGTTACCTCTCCTTTTTGGGGAGTGGTCTCTGTCTCTTCTTGGAGACCTATCACGTCCCCTTTCTCTTCTGGGACTTCGGTCCCTCTTTTTCTCTTCTTTCCCTTTATCTTTCTGCGTGGATGAGCTCCCCACCTTTGAGAGGAGGGCTTCCTCACCGTTTATGTACTTTTCTACCTTAGCCAACACCTCGGCCATGCTTGCCTGAGGGTTCTTAGATATGGAGAACATTAAGTCCTTGGATTGCACTCCCAATCCAGCTATGAAGGCAGTTATGACAAACTTCTCGTCTGGGACGTCTACTTTTAGTGACTCCGAGTTGAACCTTTGGACATAAGACCTCAGGTTCTCTTGGGGCCCCTGTTTCACATTCAGTAGGTGGTAGCTCGACTTTCTGTATAACCAAGCTCCTATAAAGTGAGATACAAAAGCTATGGAGAGCTCTTTAAAGGATGAGATCGAGGCTGGTGGGAGCCTGTGAAACCAGGCTAGGGCAGAGCCTTTTAACGTGATGGCAAAGGCTCTGCAACGTACAGGATCCTGGTATCCATGCAGCTCCATCTGGTTCTTGTAAGTGTTGAGATGATCTACGAGATCTTTCGTTCCGTCAAAGACCTCTATTTGTGGCATCCTGAACTTTGGTGGGAGAGGAAAGTGCAGCACTCCAGTGGTGAATGGGGACTCGGTCTGTTGTACTAGGGCGTCCATTGTAACCGGAGCCTTGCTCTTTACAGCCTCCTTCATGTGGCTGAGCTCTTGCTGGATGTCCTTGAAGCGTTGCTCCCAGTGCTGCTCTCTCTTGTCCTGCTAGTATGGGAAAAAATCGTCCCTCTCGCCCCCATCGTTCTGACTTTGCACTTCTTCGTTGTGGCCATTCCTAGGGGGTAGGTAGGGAATATGCCCCCTGGTCTGGCTGCTTTCTCCTCCTTCGTTGACCTCTCTAAGGGGGTCCAAGTGTCGTTGTTCCCTGTGAGGGGGATTATTCTGGCCTTCTTGGGCCGATCGTGCCTCCTGTGGGCGTTGTATGAGCTTCGATAGCTCTGCGTTTTCCCTTAGCAAACGTTGGTTGACGAGGCGAAGGGCCTCCATCTCGTTGTTAATAGAGGAATTAGTCTCTTGGACGTTCTCGGGTTGTCTGCCGTTGGTGGCTTCCTGCTGATCCTGCATTCGTGGTGGGTTTGTTTGGCTTCTGCTCATGTTTTGAGTTGATACTATCAGTCACTGAGAGATCATCTTATTTGTAACAGGAACAGTCGTTCCCACAGACGGCGCCAAACTGATGGTGTTTTTCTACCGAAGACGAACAGATGGCGTGGATATGTGTGTGAACTATGAGTCTCTGAGCTCTAGGCTCGTGCTAGTTGCTTATATACGTTCAGGGAATTTTAGGAAAGGGAGATGCACACAATGAAATTATAGTGGTTCGCCTGCTTTGGAGCTCGACTAGTCCACTCTTCAATGGAGGCTCTTGTTCCTATTTTCTTATTGATGACGTTGAGTACGTTACAGTGCAATATCAAGGGAATTAGGGTTCTTCGCGGCTCTATTGCTTGCCTATATCCCCTTCAATGGGGGCCTACCCCCTCTTTTTATAGCCTCTTGCTTACCTCTAACCCGGACTTATTTCCTATATTCATGGGATCATTCCACCTCTCCTCCTCCAATGGAGGAGTTACTTTCTTTTCATGGGACTGATCTTGTGGATCTTATCCCCAGATCTTCGCCTTCCATCCGTGGGATCCTCCTTAATTCTTGGAGAGGATCTCGGTTGGTTAGAGGCTTTGTGCCTTGAATTCAGGTTAGCTATTGCTTCAGAGGCGCTTGCCATTATCCAGCTGTCCCTTCATTATTTCCCATATGATCTCGCCTGGGAGAGCTTTCCCTCTGGCTCTCCGAGCTCTTCGTACATCGTCTGACCTCCCGAGCTCTTCGTGTCTTTGTCTGAACTCCTGAGCTGAGCTCATGTCCTGGGCTCGAGCTTATGGTTTATTTTAAGTATCATCAAAAATAAAATAAGAAAAGTAAAAAAAATAAGAATAATAGCTGCCCCTTTGTCTTACAAGAAAAGATGTATTTGTACTAGGGTACGAGTCAAACCCTACTACGACTCGTAGTCAACAGATCCAATCAGGCTGAGAAAAGATATGCGTCCGGACATAACTATCTCTAAGTCTAAATTGCTCAACATGCATCCAGATGTAGAACATGTGTTCGGACGAAACTTTCTTCCTGTCCTGATTTCTTTGGTCTTCTTTCTTTCCACTATTTGAGACACGTCCGAACGGAGATCATGTGTCCAAATGCATGAATCTTTTAGTCCAAAATTGTTTTCCTTCTTCTAATCAACCATTTCCTAGTCCTACTCTCTTCTTTTGCTTCATGCCTTTTTAACATTACTCGACCTAATTTTAATTACATCCAAAATACTTAAAAAATAGACAAACATGTAGAATAAGCATCAAACTAGAAAGTCTTATAATTAAAAACATTTATTCCAAAATTTGGTGTAAACAATTAGTACCTAACATGATAAGTCAATACTTTTGATGGTTAATCACATCCCCCCCCCCCCAACTTGGATATTACTAGCCCCGAGTAATACTACTAAACAAAAAATAAATAATTAAATAAAACACAAATAAAATTTCGTATGACTCACAATTGCATTTTGCACATACAATAAGACTTTAAATCCATAGGTTACCTCTAATGGATGAGTAATAGTCTCATGAAGATAGCTACAAACTTCATTTCATTCATTAAAAACCTAAACGACATAATCATATCTTAAATTGTAATGCCCCCAAAGCCACCCTGAAAGGCATTAACTATCTACATAACATCCAATCATGAGAGCATCTAAAAATAACCTATTAAAGGATAAAACATCCATCAACTAGATAAGTAAAGAAACCAATCCTAACAAAACATCAAAAATATCTCAAAGCTTACAGTTCCAAACTAAATAGTATCTTGCAGCGGAAATAATAAAAACTAATTAAAACATTGTTCCATAGACAACTCTCAAATTTAAACTCATAAGAAAATCTCTAGGCCTCCAAGTCAGGATCCACGTACTAATCCTCCTCAGCCTTGAAGTCAACCTGCTCATTTAGTTCGGCAGCCTCCTCTATGCCAAAATCTATAAATGTTGTTGTAAGGGATGAGCAAAAGCCCGTAGGAAATCTCTCTCAAATCAAAACAAGGTTTTTAAAGCATAAAGTAGGGAAGTCTCTTTTAGAAAAAAACGTATATAACTTTTGGAAGTAACCAATGTAATTTGTAATGATCCCACATTTACAGATTACATTAATTCAATAAAGAAGTAAAAAATGTAGGAATCAAAGTCAATAAATAATCATTCAGTAAACATCATCTCAAGTGTCTCATGTATGTTGGTTCCTTCCTAGGAATCTACATAACGAACCTACCTTGTTCACCCACCATAAAAAAAAAACCATCTTAACCATTCCCCATAGGACCACATCATAAACCACTTTAGGAAGGTGTGTACCATCTCACACGGCATTGATGAATCCATTTTCAATAAGGTATACTGTCCATTAGCCTAAGACCTACGTGAACAATAGTAGTTGACCTCTCAAGGAGCAACCCCTGGAAGTGTTAGACAATCATCTCACCCCCAATGGGATAGAATAACTTCTAACACTCTACAACAGCTTTCAAAGGTAATCCAAGTCCGTCACACCCAAATCATACAAGAGATAAAATGACAACTTTATCCAAAAACCATATATTCAACCAATCACAATTTCCATCAAATTCAAGTATCACAATTTCAGAATTATCAATACACAAGAATAAAGAAATTAAAATACGCAAGAGATCATATTAAGAAAACTTTTACAATTTCAATATCCAAATTCTAGGGTATTTTATCAAAACTTTCAATTTTGGAGAGAAAAACGTATCTTTGAATATAAAACATGATTTATTGAAGAACTAGATTTTGTGAATCAAGAACAAATGAATACTATAAAGAAATCATGTAATTTTTCATGATCTAGGGTTTTGGAAACCAAGAACAAGAATTTTTAAACATAAAACATGTATTTTATTTAAAACAACTTTTCAATCGGAAGAAAAATCAAGAATTAACAATTATCTAGCATTTAATTATCAAGAAGATAAAAAACATACATAAATATAGTTCCTAGCCTCAATGAAAGAATTCAAGAAGAATCTCTTAGCTTAATCCGATGTTTGTGCAAAACCATAGCATGTTCGAACATGAAAATTCCTTTGAATCTTGTGTTTTCTCCTTCTCTCTCTCACACACTCTTTCTCTCTTTCTATTTCTCTCTCCATGTCATAACCTAGCGTACGGATACTAGAAAACGAATCAGGATTTGAGGGTGTATGTAATTAGGGGTTTGACTATTAGGAATTCAGAATGTTAATTGATGAACCTAGAGTGGTGTGTAGATGTTTTGGAGTTGTTTAGGATTTTTTTTAGGTGTAGAAAGGTGACTGGTGAAGAGAAAATAGGCTGGGAAGCACAATTGAGCGAAGTAGGGTTACTGCGCACCGGTGAGTTAGGAGTGCAGGAGTGCGAATCAAGGATAAAATCCTAAAAATTAAATGGATAATTTTATTGGACATTTTTTAATGTATATTTGATTTTAAAAAATATTTAAAAATTAATTTTTAGATTTTGGAAAATTACCAAACTGCCCTTACATGGCAACCATGCCCAATCTACTACCTGGCAACCCCATGGCCTTCCCCATCTTTCCCCAGCATTCTCCAAGCCACCAGAATGCTTGAGGATGTTATTGAGCCTTCACTTGGTGCTTGGAATGAACAAAAATTGGTTAGAGCAGAGAGACAAGAAAGAAATAGAGAGAAAACTTTCACTTGAATTTTGGGTTTTCTTTGGAGGCTTATTCGAACACTCAAAGGTATACCTCTAGCCTAATTTGGATGCTAGGAATTCATTGGTGTTTTTAGTTTTTGATTTGGGTAACTGATTTTGCTCGAATTTGAGTTTAAAAGTTTCGGATTTTAGGTTTTCAGGAAATGGGTTCATGTTTCGGCCATGGATGTTTTTTATCTCTATGGTTTGGATGTTTAGGCTTTGAAGGAGTGGTCTCCCTAGCTAAAACAGACCCTAGGAAGCCATTTATGACCTTAAAAAATGGATTTAGAAGTTTTCAAGGGGGTTAAAACGCAAGTTGCAAGTCTGCATTTTTTTTTCTAAAAAATAATTTTTGTTACAAACTTTCAGATTGAATTTGATTGGGGTTAAATGAGATTCGTGGTGATTTGAAGGTTGGGTTTGATAGAGGACTCTGGGGGTGAGTGTTTAGAGACTAAAAAGGAGGAAAATGGTGAAGTGTAGTGACAGAAATAAGGAAGAGAAGTGAGGGAGTTAGGCTGTTTTGCAGAAAACCCTAGCTGGCTAGAGGTTGAAGATGAAGTTGACTAGAGGATGACTGGACACCTTCATGGCGCGCGAGGGCATGTCAGGTGTCAGATCTACCTTTGGTTGGTGCCAAAAGCTCTATAACATCCATACAGAGGTCCTTGTAAAATTTAAAGTTGATATGACAGCTAGATCAAAATGAAGAATAAAATGACTATTTTAGCCTCCAGGGCCAATGTGACCCAATTTTTAGGTGATTTTTTTCCAAAAAAAAAAAAAATTATATTCATTTATAATTAGTTAAATGGATTATCTGGATTGAATTTCATCTAAAAATAACACTATTTAATTTTTGACTATTTTAGATCAAAATACCGAGATAGGTAGGGTTTCTCAATTCCGGATAAGACGGAGCATTTCTAAACTTACTTTTAAATTATGTCTTACATTATTTATGAATTTTTAAAATTATATGATTGTGTTTTTGAACTTTGGCTGGAAATTACCGATCCAGATTAAGGTTTTGAGTGCAGTAACGCATAGCTGTTCGAAATGATTGCTTTGACTGTATGAAATGAGATACCAGGATCCTTTTAAAATAAATATAAGTGCACACGGGTCGAGTGGAAAAAGGGTTTATATTCCAGTTTGAGGTTGTAGAGGGTACTCATTAAGTTTGTAAATACTTGGGTGGCCCAATTGATCTTCGAACTTGGGTACTGAACGTTGACTAGGAAGCATATCTTCCTCGAGGTGCAAGTCCCCCAAAAGGTTGGATCATATGTTCGTATGGACCCTCAGTGGTCTATTAGGATGAATTGTCCAACAGTGTAACACTGTACTTGAATTTTTGAACTCTCTTTTTGTAAAGACCCAAAATCCACCTTGGGCGGCATTACTATCTAAAACCATTCACATGCAAAGCAACTAATAAAATCCATATATATAAAGAAAATTCTATTCATCATACATAATATCTACAACATCATCCAAAAGAATATGACAAACCATGGCCATTACATCTAAAAATCAACCTTAATCTTGTAGCGGAATAAACAAAATATCATCCATACATTGTCTCAAAATGCATCCCCTAGTCTAGGACATAAAAAGAACAACTCTAGACATCCCCTTCGGGACTCACGCTTCATCCAATTGAGCTTCCCAAGCTACCTGCTCATCAGCTCCGAGCTCTTCCTCTAGACCAAAATCTGAAAATGTTGTTTGTAGGGGGTGAGCACTAAGCTCTGTAAGAAAATCCTCCCAAACTCGAACAAGGCTTAGAAAGCATATAAAACCCGTCGATCTCATTTTACAAATATCATATATGACTTTTTAAAGAAAACAGTGACAGTTCATCCGATCTCAAGTTTACACAATATCAATATATAGAATAAAGAAGTAAAACCAACTTTCAACAATGAACCATTTCCAACAATTTATATCAGTTTGAACAATTTTGTATCATTATCCCCAATGTACCATTAACCACAATATGTATCTGTATCTCAGGTAGGGAGTAAGACTTCACATGAATACACACATTGAGAATATCCTAGCCCACACACACACACCCAATCCTCGCAAGGATACACAACTTTAGGAAGGGCGTATACCGACGCATCGGCAGGGACGATCCAACCCAGGAATAGTATACTAACCCTCAGCCTCGATATCACGTGAACGAATAGTGGTTTGGTCCTCGCAAGGCACCAACCCCAATACGAGTGGTAGGGAACTTTCAAACCCACTCGGAATAAGAAACGCATCTACCCACTCTACGATACTCGGTCAACGGTCACCCATGTTCATCCAAACATCCACACAAGTGATACAATACTCAACCAATTTCTCAAATCACAAGTAAATCAAGAACCCCAAATTCCACATGTATTTTTCCAACATAACAACTCAAGAAAATAAGCAAGAGATCATCAAAAGATATAATTTTATTATTCCAACTAAAGCACTAGAGTTTTTGAATCAAGAACCATGGAATATCAAGGAAAAAATCTCTATTTCTTGAAAAACAAAGGTTTTGAGATAAAAAACAAGGATCTTATGGCTATCAAACCATAACTTCAGTCAAAACATGATATGATTTGCAAGAACATCAAGAAACAAGGTTTCCATAACAAATATCTATGATTGAGAGTCAAAACATACATATATATAAATCCTAGCCTCAATAGACAAGGTTAGGAAGAAACCCCTACCTTGTTTCCTTAGTGTTGTGTGAAAAACTAGAGATTTTAATCCGATCCAATGCGAAAATCCTCCTCAATCTTGTATTTCTTCCTTTCTTCCTTACTCTCCAAGGCTCTCTAGTGGTTAGAATTGATGAAATGTTGATGAAACTAAGCCTAAGGGGTGTTCCATAGGTATTTATAGTGGAAGAATTGGAGAGAACACCTGAAACAGGTCTGGGACGTGAAGCCCCCGGTTTGGTGCATCCGGACGCGTGTTTTTTACTATCCGGACACGTGTTTCTTTGTCCAACTTTCTGTGAAACGCGTCCGGACGCGTGTCTATTCCCGTCCGGATGCTGGTGGCAGTATACCCTCAACTTCCTGATTGATTGTGACCTATTTAGAAGCCGATTCAGAAAATTTTTGTGAAATACACTTTTTTAGCCCTTAAAGTCTGGTTTCTACTATCCAAAAATCGGATCAATCAGAGTTAGGAATAAAAATTTATGGCTAAAATACTAAGGTAGTGTCAAATTCCTTCCTATCTGAATTCTTTCTAAAATGTGTTTAAACTCCGGGATACTTCCTAACTTCTAATACACCCCATATTACCTCTTTCAAGGTTTCTCGATCTTTCGGATTCAATGGAAATCTTATTTTGACCTAAAAATATTTAGAAACTTACCAAACAACCCTTCCCAAGCTTAAACACCTTCGAAACATAAACTTGACAATCAATTTTCCTCCCTAGTATTTATTCCTACTGTTACAATCTATATGGTTCATTCTTACGTCATTACATATTTAAGAATTACTAAGCAATTACATTACTATATTAATATAAACATGTGGGGGTTTACACTTTTACAGTTTTGCTTAACTATTACTATTTCGCATGAAATGACGTTGTTGTTTATATCTATGTATCAAATGTTCGTTTCGCTTTTTCCCAATCAAGTTAAACTATATTATCTTAAAACTCGTTTACTTTGAAATTGAGTTACTCTACTGAGTTGTTAATGCTCACTCTACATTGTTTTCCCTTTTCAGATGTGAGAATACGGGGAGATCTGTACATAGTAACCTACCAGGGTTTCTGTATAACTTAGGAAGATGTATTTGAAACATGGAAAGAATAAAAGAAAACCTAATGTGTAATGTGTACTTAACTGAATATTAATTTGTAATAGGTTGAGATGTGTGTAAGTTATGCATATGTTTATACATAAATCTGTGGTTTGTATATTGTGAGTAATTTTGCTATGCTACAGTGCAACTCTGTTATTCTATGATGTTCCGTGGGTTAAAGTAACACATGTCACATGCCTGGCCGATCCACTGTGTGACACTCTCTCTCTTGATTCCACCTCTTCCTTTTCTTCTTCACGAAATTAGAAATATTTTCCTATGCCTTAGGTCCCTTTTTATAAGCTATCATCCTTATCTTGACACATCATCATTCTTTATCTTGAATGTCCCACATTACCATCCTTATCCTTCCACATCGTCGACCTTTTCTTAACATATCATTGTCTCTGTCTTTCTACATCGTTTGATATGTACAATGAACACATAGTGCTTACTACACATTATTATAAATATATGGGGTTTACAATCCACCACCCTAGAAAAAAGTTTCGTTCTCAAAACTTACCTCAAGTAGAAAACAAATGAGGGTACTTCTCCCACATCTCCAACTCTGGTTCTCTTGTAGCTTGCTCCACTCCATGGGGTTACCACAATACTTTCACCAGTATGATGACCTTATTGTGAAACACCTACATCTTGGTGTCAAGAATTGTCACCGGTTACTCTTCATAAATTAACCCATTTATATGCAATGTATTGGGTTTACACTTCCTTAGCATTGATACGTGAAACACATCATGTACTCCTCTTAACTAAGCCGGTAATATAAGTTGATAGTTTCCCACAAATCAAATCACCTCAAATGGCCTAGTATACCTAGGGACTAACTTTCCCTGCTTGCCAAATCTGAACACTCTTTTCTTAGGTGACACTTTAAGGAATACATATTCCCCCAACTAAAATTCCAAAGGTCTTCTTCTCTTATTAGCATAAATTTTCTATCTACTTTGAGTTGTGTGTAATCTTTCTCGAATTAGCTGGATTTTCTCAATAGTCTCTTTAACAAGTTACGGTCCAAATAAGCTACTCTATCCAGCTTCCGCCCAACACACCGGTGATCTACATGGTCTCCCATACAATGCTTAGTAAGGGGACATTCCAATGTTAGCTTGGTAGCTATTGTTGTAGGCAAATTCCATCAATGGTAAATGTTCACTCCAGCTGCCCTTAATGTCCAAAACACAAGCCCTTAGCATATCTTCCACAATTTAAATCAACTTCTCTGATTGACCGTCTGTTTAAGGATGAAAAGTAGTACTGAAGTGTAACTTTATCCCTAATGCCTTCTGCAAGCTCTGCCAAAATTTGCCACAAACGGCTATCTTGATCGGATGCAATCGACAGTGGTACCCCATAAAACTTTACTATCTCCTGAATGTACGATTTACTCAAATTCCCTAGGTATCTATGGTCTTCACAAGTATAAAATGGGAAGCTTTTTTCAGTTTATCTACAATTACCCAAATGGCACTATGTCCCTTAACATTTCTAGGCAGCTCCGACACAAAATCCATAGTAACATGATCCTACTTCCACTCAGGAGTAGGTAAAGATTGTAATGATCCTCCTTGTTTCTAGTGCTCAATCTTAACCTGTTGACAAACTGTGCACTTCACGATGTAATTAGCCACATCTTTCTTCATTCCCTTCCACCAATATTGACATTTCATGTCTCTAAACATCTTTTCATCCACCATATGCTCACACATCACTCCCCTCTTCGCAATGGTTTCCTTATACCTCGTATTTTGGAAATTTTTTAGTGTTGGTTGCTCAAACTCTTCAAATTCAGTTTCAACAACCTGGCGCTTACCCTTCCCTTTAGTTTTCTTCAATGCAGCAGTTGTAGCCCCACTCACTCTAGCCATCCCCATAACAATTATACTCAAAACAGCAATGGAGAAAAGAAAATCAAAAATCCAAGAACCCAGAGCTTGGGCTTCCCAAACCATGTGTCTTTTTGTTGCCATTGCCAAAATTTAGGGTTTTTTTTTTTTCAAAATCAAATGGAAGACAATTGATTTGGGAGAGATTAAAGTAAAGGGTTGGAATTTTTGGAAGTTTAGAGAGAGTTTGAGAGGTTGAGAATTGAGTTTTGAATGAAAGGAAATGAAAAAATTGTCTGACTCCTCTTTTCCACAGATATTGACAAGTACATAGCAATTCCAGGGATAACCATGGTAAGGTATAAATATTTTATGCTTGGCTCAGTTATTATTTATGTCAAAAAAATGATATTTCATTTTTTTTCTTTTGATCAAACATGGGTTCTAAGGATAATCGAAAGAAGGAATAGCCTTAAAGCTCAAATAAATTCCAAAAAATGGCCTAAAATTATTTCCTAGGAAGCATGGCAAAGTGTTGCTAATTTAGAGATATAACCATTTAATCACCTCATATACTCTTAACCAAAGCAAAAATAATGAGATTATTGAATAATCCTTGAGTAAATGTATTCTAACCCTCCAACAATAATCAGCACAAGACTCACTTGTGTATACATTCATCTCCACTATAGATGTCAAGCTTTTTCAATATATGAATCATATTCAATAAATTGCAAAAACTAGCATGCTCATGGTGTAAATAGCTTTGAGTTTCAGGTCCAAATATAAACATGATACTCAAATATAGAATAAACTCCCACAGAGTGTAATTATGCAAAAAATTCAAGCTTCAATTAGCAAATCTAAACTTCCACAATAATGAAGAAAGAATAACATAATTCATATAGTTATTTTTTTTTTTTTAAAAAATCAAATTTTTTCCAAAAATCATAAAAGGCAGACAATGGTATAACCCTCAACCCCCAACTTAGACTATGCATTGTCCTCAATGCAAAAATAATAATGTAATGAAGAAAATGAAAAGGATAAGGGAGGAAAATACCTGAAAAAATGCTCTAATCTAAATAACTAGCTACAAAACAAAACAAACAAAATTTAACATCTAAAACAATAAATAAATAAAATGAAAATTAATCAAAAATTTATTCTGACCACAATGTTCAAAGAATATTTGGTAGGTTAATCAATTGGGTTTTGAAATCCAAATTAGGCTTACTGCTGAATTCCAATCGGGGCTTGATACTTCCAAATGACTCTTTCTGATTTGAATTTATCTCAACTCCCACCAACCTCTATGAAGAATTTAACAAATCAGTGTGAAAAATAACATCGGAGCTATCACAATTATCAACAGAATTTATTAGACAAACATGTAAAGGATCATAACAGAAAGTCCTATTAAATTTTTTCTCCAAAATCTCATCCACCTCACAAAATCCTCCCTCCTCAACTGGTTTCTTAAACACATTAAAAATTTTCAATTCAGCATTCATATTTTCAAATGAAAATTGTATGACTCCACTCCAACAATTTATTAATGCATTCGATGTGGAAAGGAATGGTCATCCTAAGATTACCGAAATTTGGTCTCTACGGTTAGAAATAGGTGCAGTATCGAGAACAATAAAGTCAACAGGGAAGTAGAATTTATCCACTTGGACCAATACATCCTCCATGATCCCTCTTGGTATCTTCACGCTTCGACTACCAGCTGGAGAGTAATGGTTGTTGACTTTAACTCTCTTAAGCCTAGCTGCTAGTACATTGAAGAAGGTAGGAGGTTGACACTCGCACCTAGATCTAGCAACGCTTGCTCCACTCAGCAATCCCCAATGGTAATGGAAATGGTGAGACAACTAGGATCTTTGAACTTGGGTGGAGTGTTGGTCCGCATTATAAAACTTACTTGCTCGGTCAAGAAAACTTTCTTTTGAACATTCATCTTCTTTTTGATCGTACATAGATCCTCCAGAAACTTTGCGTAGGAAGGCACCTATCGTATAGCATCAAGCAAAGGAATGTTAATCTTTACTTGCTTAAATACATCTAAAATTTCAGCAGTGTTAGAAAGTTTAGCAAGCATTCTCAATATATGGGGGTAGGGTGCAGGAATATGACATATATTACCATCTGACTTGACAATTGTTGGCAACTCAAGTTTCTCACTCTCCTTAGAGTCACCTTGAGTCTCTTTTTGAAAAAAATGATTTTTTCAACCTCTTTCCCACATCTAAGGGTTGTGATTGACTTGAGTTGCTCCATATTACTCTTAGTGGCATCAGAAGTCTCAATACTACGCTAACCTTTGTGATTTTCCTAGGGTTATGCTAGAAATTTTTCCCTTTTCTTATTGTAGCACACCCAATGAATTGGTCAACTTAGTCATATGAATTTGATGTCATTAAAATCTTGGGCATTCTGAATATTTATGATTTTCTGACTCTGAATGAACTGATGCATGATATCCTCTAAACTTCTTTTGTGTGAGGGTTGGTAACGAGGCACATTAGATTGACCCTGGGGGATAAACCCAGGCATGGTGGGCTCTGAATAAACCCTTGTGGTGCGTGTGTGGGAGGATGAGCTTTATTAGACAGAGTGGGACTAGATACTTGTTGATTAACAGGAGGGGCATAAGACTTAGTTGGAAAAGGTGCAACTGAGGTATCATTTATCCAACTAAGTTAGGATGGTTACATCATCCTTGATTGTATGTGCTTGAGTGTGGAGAAAATTATTGCATAGGTTGATTAAAAGCATTGGTTTGTTTATGGAGCACTTTATTAAAAGTATAAAAATGTGCTGCCCAAATTTGTTTACCAAATCTTATATCCCAAGTGATGTGTCAAAAATCTCATGCACTGAATATTTTGTGGAGTTAGTGGACTCCACTAATCTAACCACCCACATTAATTTGGGATACAAAATTTGGTCAACATAGCATTGCTCTTATTAAAAGCTGGTATAGTCGGGCACTCCCTAGTAGAATGCTCGACTAACTCACAAATTGAGCATTGTACCTCAACCTTAGATATACTGGCTACCTCATTAACTTTCTTTACTTCTAAACCCTCCACTTTTTGTGATAATGCACGATCTTGGCTAACAACTCATCTTGGTGGCTTAAAACAATTTTTCCACCCCCAATAGGTTGAGATGCAATAGGTGAATTTTACCTCTTGGCAGGATTAGAGATGTCCCATGATTGGGCATTCTCTGCCAAGTTATCAAAGTAATCTAGAGCTTCATCGGGCTCTTTATTTCCTCTATTCCTCTTCTCTTGTGGGTCATTATTATTCACTCCATCTGATTAAGCCTAACAAATGCGGTATTGAATTAGGTTTTAGGGTTAATTTTGTGCATTAATTGAATTAAAATGTTTAATTTGAATTTTATTGTGGCTAATGTTTAAATTGTGTATATTGTAGGGTTTCATAAGCAATTAAGGGAACTTGGAGGGATAAAGCGTGAAAGAGGAACAAAGGAGGAAGACAAGGGTAGTTTCAGCAAAAGACCTTCACCATCTGGATGCTAGCTCACCATCCCAACGCCAACATGATCAGCAAGTCAATAAAGGAGGTTGATGCACAAAATCTAGACACTTAGCACCGTTCGGACGGTGGTGGTGGCATTCGGACGGTGGCCTAAACCGCCTCAACTCCTCATCTCCTCCCATTGGTCCAATTATGTAACAAAAGGCCCTGATTGGGTGTTGTGGGTGTCTACCTCCTTGCACCTTCCCATGGAGCCTATAAATTGGCTTGTTCGGTCATTTTGAAGGGGAGCCTTCCACAACAAAGAAACCCTAAGTTAGAGAGAAAAAACCCTTCCCTAAACACTCCTAATCTAGAAATTCTCTTCTTCTAAATTTATTTTACATCTTTATTACTTGGAGGGTTGAACCACTCTCACTTTTGTGCCCTAGTTGGTAATAAGAGTAAGGGTGTTTCAACTATTCATCTGGGAAGGATTTCTTGTGTTGGTTTTGTATTTGCATTGTAATGGGATTATCTTCCCCTTCTTGCTCGTCTATAACAATGAAGTATGAGTAGTCCGTTTATACTTTTTAGTAAAGGGTAAAGACATGTGTAATATTGTTTATGTTATGAAAATTCCGATGTTTTACTTACGCTTTAATGTCTTTACCTCCCTGAACAGATGGATGGTTTTTATTCCCGTTTGGTATCATATTACTATATGCTCAAGGTTACGAGTACCGAGCTAAAATTATTGTTATATACTAGTTCATCTATATGTTATTACGTACTTCATGCATGATACAATGATGCACGTTGTTGGGATTTATGTAATAGTCGGGAGATTGGTTATAGACGGACAAAATCTTTCCATTGGCAATGCTTTTGATTCAATTCATAAACCGATAGCTAAAGTAAACCTTTTGAATGGTTCACATTCGAGTTTACTAGGGTTATTTGGTTGTTGTACGGTGCATAGACCTTCTGGCTAACCTAATCAATTGTTGTAATATGATTCAATCTATACATCAAACCTATTGGTTAACTTTCCAGTAATATGGAAGTTAATTGATGTAAGGTGGCATTTTCATAGTCAAACAATAGAATGCATGTTGGATCCCTGAACTAAAGAGTACCATTTTTCAATTGTTATAATCAAAAGTTAGTTTAAGTACTTGTTTATCAGCTCTAAGCTCACATCACAAGTTGTTGTAACGCACACTACGCACACGACAATCTTACCTTTTCTATTGTGAGTTCCATCAGATAGCTCCCAGTGGGTTCGACCACGGACTTAACCGAGTAATATTACAACTTGACTGCTTATACTTGGGTATATGATTAAGATCAGGTCACCATCCATGTCGAAATTCAGACTTAGGTCAAGTCTAAAAATTCTATTGTTTGTGTGATCGTGTGCTCACATGCAAAACTAAACAAGCAAATCTTATAAATAAAAAGAAATAGTTATAAAATAAATTACAGTGGATAAATGTACATGAGCTTGTGATGAAAATCACAAGATTTACCTACCATAAAATCAAAAACAATTGTAAAAGACATGATAATTGAAAGAAAAACTAAAACTTGTATTAAAACCAAAATATAAACCAAATCCCTTGCATTCAAAATGAAAATCAAGAACGATTACAAGAACTAGGAATCGAATGTACTTTGCTTGCAATAAATAAATAAACTTGGTAAAGACAATGCTCTATAATTGCTAAGAAGGAAAAATGATGAAGAACCCTAAAAACCCTAGATGCTAACATTGAATGAGAGAGAGAGAGATAGAGATAGAGAGAGAGAGAGAGCTAACGTGTAAAAGAAAATCAATCTCCCCAACTTCATTAATTTCGGCCTTCATAGAATAAATTGGCTAATAATTCTCTTCTTTCTTTTTCTCTTTTAGACCACCAGTATAACTTGCAAAAGTCCTCAGTCGATAGACTTCACACAGAGTCATAATCGCATTTTAACTCTAATGAACCGGTAAAAAGTAGACCCGACTTATCGGTAGAAATATTTCTATTTCATATGAATCGGTAGGTCAGTAACAACGAACTATTAGAATGATGGACCTGATTTAAATCATCCACCTAAGTATAAGTTGTTAAATTATAATATTTCTTGGTTAAGTCCGAGGCCAATCCCACAAGGAGCTAATTATTGGTATTCAAAACAGAAAAATGTAAGATTGTTGTGTGTGTTGTGTGCAATGGAATAGCTTGTGGTGTGAGCTTAGAATTATCAAATAGACACTTAACTGGATTTTGAATAACAATGATTAAAGGTACTATTTAGTTCAGAGATCCAGCATGCATTATATTGCTTGTTTATGAAAATGCCACCTTATAGCAATTAACTCCCATTTTACTGGAAAGTTAACCGGTAGGTATGATTTATAACTGAACCATATCACAGCAACTGGCTAGGTTAGCCAGAAGGTTTATGTACCATGCAACAACCAAATAACCCTAGTAAACCAAAAGGTGAACCATTCGAAAGGATTACTCTAGCTATTTGATCGGTAGGTTGATGATTTAATGAAGATGGAGTTCTGATTTATGCATTGAATCAAAAGCATTGGCTATAGCAAGATTTAACCCGTCTATAACCAATCTCTCTCGACTGTTACACAAAACCCAATTGCATGCATCATGGAATATGCATAAAGTACCTAATAACTTATAGATAGACTGGTATATAGCAATAAGTTTTGCTCGATGTTCATGACCATGAGCATATTATAGTAATAACCATCCATCAATTAAGGGAGATATAAACATTAATGCATACATGAAACATCAGCATTTTCGTAACTTAAACAATATTACACATGCATTCACCCTTCACCAAAGAGTATAAACGAACTACTCACGCTTCATTGCAATAGACAAGCAAGAAGAATGAGATAATCCCATTACAACAAAATATAAAGTACAAGAAGTCCTTCCCCGATGAATAGTTGAAATACTGCCACTCTTATTACCAACTAGGGCACAACAGTGTGGGAGAGGTTCAACCCTCCAAGTAGAAAGGATAAACAAAAATGTAGAAGTAGAGAAATTCTTGGCTGAAAAATAATTAAGGCAGTGCTTCGCTCTTTCTTTGACTGTAAAACTCCCTGAAGTCTCTCTTTCTCTCTTTCCTTCCCTCCTTTCTTTTTCTTTCTGAACTGGAATGAACTCCCTTGAAACTGACTAAAGCTAGTTATTTATAAGCACCGGAAGGAGGGGGTAGAGACGACAGATGCCCAAGCTGGCCAATAGGGTGCTCTTGTTGCTTAAATGGACCAACAGGAGGAAAATGAGGAGAAATATGATTTAGCCACCGTCTGGACGCCGCCACCACCGTCTGGATGGTGCTAGATCTCAGGTTTTCCATGTTTGGCAGCCTCTTTCATTGACTTTTTGACTTGAGAATTACACTTGCCTCCCTTGTCTTTTCTAGCCTTTGCACTTTTAGCCCTTTGAATTTCCTTAATTATCCTTGAAACCCTACAAAAGAAACAAATCAGAAATAAACCCTAATACGACACAAATCAATTGCTTTAACCTAATTTACGTACTCCATTAACCCTAAATTCTAATTCATTATCGCATTATTTAGGGTTAATCACACCCCTCAACCAAACATTACTAGTCCCTAGTAATAAAACAAAATCATTTTTATAGGTTTTACGATTTCATTTAGCTCATGCAACAAGCTGCTAAACCCCTAGATGATCCCTAGTGGACTAATTTTATCTCGTGAAGGTTTCTAGCGAAGATACCTACATACTTCACAGGTTAGGATTTCATAATTCATACTTTTCATAGATAAGATTAAAACACCATTCTATTCTATTACCAGAATATTTCTCTTCCCCTTATTACTGTAAAACCCGTAAAAATTTGAACTTTTATGAAAAATGGCAAAACGGTAATTAGTCGCTGCGGTACAGGTTGAAATTCCAAATTTTTCTAGAATACGGATGGCAAACCGGACCTCACCGTTGGATTCGTCTCGCGAAATCTAGTTACCCAGTCAATTTTTGTTGAATTCCGAGACAGTCAAATTTTTTGCATTTTACGAGGCGATCAGGTGTCACATGACCAAAATAAACGCGATCAAGAATTAATTGCAAAACGTAAAAAATAATTTAAATTTAGTTCAAATAAAATATGTTGAACTTAAAACGGGACGAGATTTAATTGACTCGGGACGAAATCGGATTAGAAAAAGGCGGACGCGTGGCATGTTGTGAGTCAAGTATATGAGGAGTATAAAAATGGGGAAAATCAGATTTTTTTCCCCATTTATCAGCCTTGCATTTCCGGAAAAGAGAAGGAAGGGAAGAGAGGGAAGAATAAGGGTTATTCAACCTTCTCTCTCAGATCTACGACTCTCCGTTTGTCGAATTGCTTTGGGCCAAGAACAAAGATTGTTCTACGCTACATGAGCTTTAAAACCATACCAAAGATAGCGGGTTTCGCCGAAGTCTCAAGATCAAGGTTTTCAGGATCAAGCATTTAAAGCTTTCTTGGAGTTTCTACCACTTGTATCACGCTTCAAGAGGTAGAGTTCTTCTCCTTGCTTGGTTTATTTTCAACCTAGGGTTTCGTATGAAATGGGTAGCATGACTTGGGATGAAATCTCTTGTCTAAATGTATTTCTAGTGTAACTAGAGTATGAGGAATGGTATAAGAATGTATAGAACCAATTTTTGCATGAATTGGGTTTTGGGTGAAATTGCTTGTTTTGGTAATTTCATGAGAATTGTGTTGATTGGGCATGCTATGTGTTAACATTTATGCCTTGAAGGTGTTTGATAAAATGCCTATATTGATTTAGCATGTTGGTTTCATTAAAAACGTTATAACATGATTGGTGGAAATTGTGGAATGTAATTATATGCTCATGATATAATTGACATTGTGAAAATGGTGCATGTCATACTACACTCATGACATGTTGAACATGGTATTGTAATTGTAATTGAGAACTTGATTGCATAATGATATGAAATACAATTGTTCATTACATTTGCATATGCACGGGTAACATCACATTCGTGGGCAAGTGACATGGGTGTGGGTGTGTGCATGTTTTTGGATCAAATATCATTCTTGGTGGTTGAGGTGTGGACTCGGGAAGGTTGGACCTAGGTCAAATTGAGTTGCACGGGTTGCATGAAAAACTTGTGTCGGGTATAGTAAGAAGGACTAGACTCTCCCTCGGGTGCAAGACCCGGTTACTGGTTTATACACTTCTGACGGTGAAAGTCTAAAAAAGTGTATTGGTATACGTGGAACCGGAGGTGGGATAGAAAAATCTATGTCGGTGTGGTGGACCGTTGGTCCAAATCCAAGAAATCACCAACCTAAGAAAGACACATGGTTCTTTTAATAAAATAGTCATTGGATGTGCAACATCAATGGCGGGGGCTTGAAATGTCTGGATTCATACGCATGACATTGCATATGTTATGAGAGCCGGTGAAGGCTGGGGTTACGTTGCATGGGTGAGTCTCACCTCATAACATGGCATGGCATTATGACATTCATTCTTGAAGTTGTATTTCTCGGATGAATGCTTGTTTGATTGTTGAATTGTATGTGAGCATTTCATATTCATCTAGGTTGGGGAGTAGCCTCTTTAGGAGATACCCTATTGAGCGTGACTCACCCTTTATGGGGACAATATTTAAGGTGCGGGACAAGCGCCAATTGATGGCTCTCACTTGGGCCCTCATTGATAAAGAAAGCTGAGTTGTGGTTTTGAATTACATTTTTGTAAAAAAAGCGTGTAATTATTTTTTGGACATGTAATATTGTATAAAGGATTGTAAAACGAACTCATATGAACTACATTTTGTGTAAATTTGATGTCATATGAGCTTGGGTGGATGTTGTATGAGATCGGATGAGTTGGAATTGAAAAGGGATTGAATTGAGAGCAAACTGGGCTCTTCTACTGGTAGAACATTGATTATCTACCGGTGAAAAATTCCAGAGAGCTCTTATACCGGTAGAACGTTGATTATCTACCGGTTGAAGAATTCTAGAGAGCTCTTCTACCGGTAGAACGTTGATTAGCTATTGGTAGGTCTTCTTAAATTTTTAGAAATTTAAAATAATTTTGCTAAGACTTCGGGCCTTGAGTCCTTTTGTTCAAATGATTTAAATAGGGTAATATTAAGGACAAATTGATGTATATTGGACCTTGGAATAGTCGAGTAATTGAAATGTACACAAGTTATGCGTTTGGTAGTGCCCGGTACAAGGGAGACTCTGCCCAAACTCTGTGTTGTTTATGATCCCGGTGAAGGGGATATTATGCCATGGTGTCAGGTTATGCGGCATTCACGGGTACTTCAGCGGGTTGATGGGTGATCAACGGGTTAACTAAGGACCCCTAGTTTTAGAGGCATAACAGCTTGGTATCAGAGCATAGGCCATAGGTCTTATATGTGCCTTGTCGGAAATGAGTCTGTCATCTTCCATTGTGAGAATGAAAGACGTTCAGAGTCCATGGTGTAGCTTAGGCTTTGATGACCATCACAGCTTGGTATCAGAGCCTAGGTTCCTGATTTACCTAGGGCTTACGAGGCATGGGTATAGACCATTGCATCCATTGTGCATTTCATGTTATGTGTTCTAAATGCTACATGTTATGTGTTATATGAATAAAATGCATGATTGAATGTATATGGAAAGGAGAAACTAGGGTTAAAGAACATAACCTTGGAGGTCGAAAAGAGATAGAACGGGATAGTTCATGGTGTAGATGTCTACTAGTGGTGGCACACGCTCTACTAGTGAGACAAGGAGAGAAATCTCAATTTTTAGAATCTGATCCCTACCTTGGGATACTAAGTTGGTACTCTATTGCTATTTGACATGTGTGTAAATGGCAAATAGAGGAAGAGAACACCGGAACGGTCTAGGAGGTGGGCGGAACAACAACCAACCACCACCGGTCTTTGACCAACAAGCCTCCATGGAGGCTATAGGTACAATGGAGGCTACCTTTGCAAGAGCTAGTGCCAATATGGGCCAAGGAGGCTCAAGTAACCTCCAAAAGTTTAAGGCACACAAGCCACTGACTTTCGTGGGAGGGGCGGATCCAATGGTGGCCGACCATTAGTTCCAACAAGTGGATAAGATCTTAGAGGCTATGGAGATCACATCCGATGCCACTAAGATAAGGCTAGCTGCATTCTAGCTTGAAAGAGAGCCCCATTTATGGTGGGATTGGGCAAAGGCCTCAAAGAACCTAGAGGCAATGACATGAGGAGAGTTCCGGAAGCTCTTCATGGGCAAGTACTTTCTGTTGGCTGTTCGACAAGCAAAAGCCCAGGAATTCTTGGATTTGAAACAAGGAAGCATGACGGTGATGGAATACGTGGCTAAGTTCACCGAGTTAGTCTATTTTGTCAATGATTATGTGGCCACAGACTTGGCTAAAGTGAGGAGGTTTGAGGATGGTTTGAAATTGTCCATCCGGGGGAAGATTGTGGGCCACAGCCTACAAGATTTGGACTCAATGGTCGAGACAACTATGGCCATTGAGAGAGAGGTGGAAGACACAAGGGGCATCCGGGAGGCAGGTGCTAAGTACAAGAAGAAGGAGGGCCAATACTCTTCTTCTAGTTCGGAGAAGAAGCAAAGGACTTCTACCCCACAAGGGTATTAGGGACAGGGCCGCGACTATCAAGGCCAAGGCCAAGGTCAATCCTCCCAAGGCGGAAGAAACTTCAGGACTTCCTACCAGGCAGGCCAAATGACTTGTTTCATATGCCACCAGTCGGGTCACATGAAGCAAGATTGTCCTCAAAGGCAGGGATCCCAGAGCTATGTGAAATCTCACTCTCAGTCATCGGTAGGGCATCCACAGGCTTATTTCATTCCTCCCTACCCCACCATGGGCCAGGAAAATCAGTTTCAATTCTAGGGTGCTACATAGGCCCCTATCACTTCACTAGCGGGGACTCTGCAATTAGGCTAGATGGGCCAGGACATGGGTCGAGGCCGAGGACAGGGCTTACAGGCCGGGACTTCGGGGACCCAGGGGCGAGTCTACGCCATCACACCTCAGGCTGAGCCAGTGGATCAGTCGGTGATACATGGTACATTCTTACTCTCTCGCTTATGGGCAATATTATTATTTGACTCTGGTACATCGTATTCATTCATTTCTACATCGTGTAAAGACTTGGGCTTAGAGGTTGAGACCTTGAAAGAGCCATTGCATGTGAGTTCACCCCTAGGAGTTAGGGTATGCATTGATCAGATATGTCGGGGTTGTGAGCTAGAGATCTCGGGGATTCTACTCACGGTGGACCTTAGGGTCATGGACATGTCAGAGTTTGATGTCATCCTTGGGATGGATTGGTTGATGGCACACCGGGTCATCATGGATTGTGATCGAAAAAGGGTCATTGCCTACACACCGGAGGGTGTTTGTTTCAAGTGTCAAGGGTAAAAGCACGATGTTTTACCCTAAGTAGTGTATGATTCCCATTGGCATAGGCAGTTGATGGATTGGCTTGCGAGCCTTACCCTGGAGGACGAGGTGAGACAGGAGTTGGGTCTACCTTGGGTGGTTTGTGAGTATGCGGATATTTTTCGGACGAGTTACCGGGATTACCTCCACATCGGGATGTAGACTTCACCATTGAATTACTACCTGGTACATACCCTATTTCTATTACTCTGCATAGAATGACACCTACAGAGTTGCAAGAACTCAAGGTCCAGTTACAAGAATTGTTGGACAAGGGTTTCATTAGACCGAGTACCTCACCTTGGGACGCTCTGGCGTAGTTTGCCAAGAAGAAGGATAAGACCCTTCGGCTATGTATAGACTTCCGACAGTTGAATCAGGTTACTCTCAAGAATAGGTACCCTTTGTCGTGTATTGATAACTTATTTGATCAACTAAGAGGGGTACGGGTCTACTCCAAGATAGATATGTGCACGGGTTACCTAAGACAGATATCCCTAAGATAGCATTTAGGATGCAGTATGGGCATTTCGAGTTTATTGTGATACCATTCAGATTGACAAATGCCCCGGCGGCATTCATGCATCTCATGCATAGGGTGTTCCAACCCTACCTGGATCAGTTTGTTGTGGTCTTTTTTGATGACATCTTGATATACTCCAAGTTTGAGTAGGAGCATGAGGGTCACTTGAGGGTTGTTCTCCAGACCTTAGGGGACCATCAATTGTACGCCAAGTTCAGTAAGTGTGAATTTTGGCTTGCAGAAGTAAAGTTTTTGGGACAAGTGGTGTTGGCTTCAGGCGTATCCGTGGACTCGGAGAAGGTTAAGGCAGTCATGAGTTGGGAGAGGCCGAAGTCAATCTTCGAGATATGTAGCTTCTTGGGATTGGCAGGGTATTATAGGAGGATCATTGAGGACTTCTCCCAACTAGTTGCATCTATGACGAGATTGACCAGGAAGGAGGTCAAGTTTCAGTGGGATGACTCGTGTGAGAGGGTATTCCAATAGTTGAAGAAGAGACTTAATTCAACTCCAATTTTGATAGTTCCGGAGGTACACAGTGTATTGTGATGCCTCCGAGGACGGACTTGGGTGTGTTTTGATGCAGTCTGGGAAGGTGGTAGCTTATGGTTCTCGGCAGTTGAAGAGCCACGAGTAGAACTACCCTATGCATGACATGGAGTTGGCGGCCGTCGTCTCAGTGCACATGAGTAGGTAAAGTCTATCACCACACTCCGTAGTGGAAAGATAATTGATAAAATAATTCCAACTCAGGCCCAAAAACCTGAGGCATTTTCAAAACCCAAGGAGGGGGGTGATGAACTTGACCAGCCAGAGATTATTAAGCCTGGGAGGTAATCGATTCCTACACATTTTTCACAGAGATTACTTACTTCTATCAAGTCAAATATGCATAATGATATGTTGGAGATCTTTAAGCAAGTCAAAATCAACATTCCCCTGTTGGATGCATTTAAGCAGATACCGTCTCATGCAAAATTTTTGAAAGATTTGTGTATTGTCAAATGTAGATTAAATGTCCAAAAGAAGGCATTTTTGACTGAGCAGGTATCTTCTATCATTCAATATAGGACTCCACCGAAGTATAAAGATCCTAGCTGTTCTACTATTTCTTGTGTGATTGGAAATTATAAAATTGAACAAGTGTTACTTGATTTGGGTGCCAATGTGAATTTACTTCTTTATTCGGTGTATGAGCAGTTAGGTTTAGGTGCGTTGAAGCCCACTTCGATGACACTTCAACTGGCTGACCGTTCTATGAAGATACTGTGAAGCATAGTGGAAGATGTGTTGGTCCAAATAGATAATTTTTACTTTCTTTTGGATTTCATTATCTTGGATACACATCCTGTGTTGAATATAAATGCTCAAATCCCTGTCATATTAGGCCGACCATTCTTAGCTACTTCGAATGCATTGATTAACTGTAGGAATGGTGTGATGAAATTATCTTTTGGCAATATGACATTGGAATTGAATATTTTTAATGTGTGCAAACAATCAGAGGAGGTTGATGATGATGTGCATGAAATGAACATGAGTCCATTATTCCAAACAGATTCTATGACTCTTCTTATTCCGATCCACTTGAAGCATGCTTGCTAGAATGTTCACCTTCTTTAGATTTAGATGAAAAGAATTATGAAATTATTGCATTAACTTCTATTCTTAATTCTTCATAGGTTTTAATCTGGTGTGAAGAAAAGAGCCTTGTACTTAATTGGGAGAAATGTCATTTCATGGTTCGAAAGGGAATTGTTCTTGGTCACATTGTCCCTTCTAAAGGAATCCAAGTTGATAGAGATAAAGTTGAATTAATTTCTAATTTACCTACCCTCAAGACCCTTAAGGATGTTAAATCTTTTTTGGGTCACACTGGTTTTTATAGGAGGTTCATAAAAGACTTTAGTTCTATATCTAGGCCACTTTGCCACCTCCTAGGGAAAGACACACCTTTCGAGTGGGGTGAGTCTTGCCAAGAGGCTTTTGATAAGCTGAAGGGCATGCTCACTAATGTTCCAATTATGCAACCCCCAGATTAGAGTTTTCCATTTGAAATCATGTGTGATGCCAGTGATTATGCTGTGGGGGCAGTTTTAGGGCAACGCAATGAGAAGAAGCCATATGTCATATACTATGCTAGTAGGACCTTAAATAATACACAGATGAATTATTCTACTATAGAAAAGGAATTTCTAGCAGTAGTATTTTCCCTAGGCAAGTTTAGGTCTTATCTAGTAGGATCCCCTATTGTTATTTTCATAGACCATGCAGCTCTTAAATACCTGTTGACAAATAAAGATGCAAAACCTAGACTGCTTAGGTAGATCCTCCTACATCAAGAATTTAACATAACAATCAAAGATAAAAAAGGAGTAGAGAATGTAGTGGCTGACCACTTGTCTAGACTTGTGAGCGATGTGCCTATGGAGACAATGCCGATCAAGGATACATTCCCTGATGAACAATTTTTGGTTATTTCTTCATCACCATGGTTTGCTGATATTGTAAATTTTCTTGTAACAGGTAATATGCCACCAACTTGGAATGCACAAGATAAAAATAAATTTATGGTTAAAGTAAGAAGTTTCTTTTGGGATGATCCCTATTTGTTCAAGTATTGCCCCGACCAGATTATCAGAAGATGTGTACCAGATGAGGAGGTAAGTAGTATTCTTTCCTTTTGTCATTCAGAGGCATGGAGGCCATTTTTCTACTAGAAAAACCGCTGCAAAAATTTTACAATGTTAATTTTAGTGGCCGACAATTTTTAAAGATGCGTACAATTTATGTAAAGCCTACGAGCAATGTCAAAGGTCAGGAGGAATCACCCGTAGAAATATGATGCCACTAAACCCAATTTTAATTATATAAATTTTTGACTGTTGGGGCATTGATTTTATGGGTCCTTTTCCTCCTTCTTTTGGTTATTTATATATTTTAGTGGCCGTTGATTACGTATCCAAGTGGGTTGAGGCTATACCATGCCGGACAAACGATCACAAAGTTGTTTTAAAATTTTGTAAAGGAAAACGTGTTTTCTAGATTTGGTATACCTTGTGCAAATAAGTGATGGGGGATTTCACTTTTGTAACAGACCTTTTGAAACTTTAATGAAAAAATATGGTGTTAAACATAAAGTTGCAACTCCCTATCACCCACAAACAAGTGGCCAAACAGAGCTTGCCAATCGGGAAGTCAAAAATATTTTGGCGAAAACAATTAATGCTGACCGCAAATAATGATCGTTAAGACTAACTGATGCGTTATGGGTATACCACACTGCCTATAAAACCCTGATTGGCATGTCTCCGTATATATTGATTTATGAAAAAACTTGTCATTTACCTGTGAAATTAGAACAAAAGGCATACTGGGTCATTAAAATGTTTAATTTTAGCCTTGACAAAGCTAGTTCCTTACGGAAACTACAGCTGAATGAGCTTGATGAGATCCGGAATGAAGCATATGAGAGTTCTAAAATTAGCAAAGAACGGATGAAGGTATTTCATGACAAAAATATTTTGAGAAAAACTTTTGCACCTTCACAAAAAGTTCTTTTGTATAATTCTATACTACATCTATTTAAGGGTAAACTTCTAACTAGATGGACTGGTCCCTTCATTGTTGAGAAAGTTTTTCCTTATAGGGTGGTAGAAATTGAAAATCCAAATAACGGAATTGTTTTTAAAGTTAATGGCCAACGTTTAAAACCGTTCTTGGAAGGAGGAGTAGTGGACGTGGAATCCATTGCGTTGGTGGATCCCCACTATGAATAATCAGTGAAAAATCAACCCAATTGTTGTATAATATTTTCTTTTGTTTAACATTTTGCTTATTCTTGTTAAGTCTTTTATTTTTAGGTTTAGAGTTGTTACGACACCAGGTATTCCTATCCCTTTTATCTTTATTCATTATTTTTACTAAGCATTAAGGTATTTATTTTTACATTGAGGACAATGTTGAATTTAGGTTGGGGGTGTGGGTATGTTTTGTGTTGTGAAAATTCCTAGTTTATGTTTTTTTTTTTTTTTGACAGTTTCTAGTTTATTTACATTGATAAAAAAATAAAAAAAATTGTTGGTTATTAAATTCTAGATAACATTTTTATGCATAATTTGACACCACAATATAGAAATAATTTGCTTAACTTTAAATTTGCAACTGTTTAAGTATCACATATAACTGTATTCTATATTTTTGTATCTCATATCATTTGCCACCGCAAAGAAAAATCTTGAACCAAAATCCACCCCAGCAAGGAAGGAAGTTCTTATAAAAACTCACAATTTGTGCACTTTAGACTTTACCAGGTTAAAAATGTGTTAGGTATTTTACCTTGAGAACTTGAAACATATAGTGGAGATGCATAAAAACCCAAGTGAGTTTTGATCCAATCTTCTTTGAAAGGTTATTTACATTTACTAAATAAAGAATATTTTTATTTAGCTAATCTCCTTCAATAGTCTCATTATTTTTGTTTTAGTCAACACAAATAATGTGAATGATTGCTTGACTTTAAATTATTTGCATGGGAAGTGTGTTATCAAAAGCTCTTGAGAATTGATTTAGGCCATATTTGACATTATTTGAACCTGAGCCTTATTCTTTGAATATTATTATCTCTAGAAGTCGTGATTGAGCCTTTAAAATAAAATTTTATTTCTTATACCCAACATATAATAACCAAGCCAATAAAAAAAATTAATATCATTTACCCTTGGTTATCTCGAGATTGAGTTTTTATTATTTATGTAATTTGGGAGATGTTGGTTGAAAAAAAATAGATGATAAAAAAAAAAGTTTTGCATACTTGTGAATATCTGCATTAGATGTCTTGTTGTAAACAAAAGTTGAAAAAAAAAATGACAATATGTCTAGCTGTGAAAAAGCAGATTGAAAAAAAAGAAAAAAAAAATAGCAAGCCTAAGTCTGAAAAAAATATGAGCAAGTGTTCTCTCGGGATAGTCTTTTGAATTTTTGAATATCATTCGTTTCAAAACCCTAATCCCAAAGCCCATTACAACCTTAAATAAAGTCTTATTTAATCTCAAGAATGTATTGGTGGATGCAGGACTTATGTGAATAAGGAAAAGAATGGTGATTATTTATTTATTGTGTGTTAATTTCCTTTTATGAGACTATGCAAAATCCTTTTCTTTTGGATTAAAATTATTTAACTGGAATATTTGAGCATTATTTTGTTTTGATTTAAATATCTTCTTCTCACATGTGATATTTGAGGGAATAGTCACTACAATCTGAGAGAATCTTTTATGAGAGTATTATCTAGGGAGATTTGGAATTGAGACAAATAGTTGATAGTTATATAAGTGATTACCGGATAAATTATTGACTTGGTATAGTTAATTCACACTACACACGATTTTATATTGGAACATGATAAGTGCATACATTTATATAGCGTAGAGTTCTATATTTTACTTTGCATGTGCTCATAAAAAGCTTACGCCTTAAATTTTTTATATTGTACTAGCAATTTGTGTTATAAAATTATTATTCAGATATTTGATCATAGGGTGATGTTTGTGGGTATTATCTCTGGAAATCCTCATGAGAATATACTCGTCCATGTAACGCCCCAAATACCACCCTGGACGGCATTACATTCTAAAACCATTTATACCATGAGAGCAACTAATAAAAATCCATAAATAACCGGGGGTCCTTAATTTAACGAAATTCGGGCAGAGTCTCCTTTGTTCGGGGAGCTCTACCCACAACACAACTTGTACAATTGTACTACATTGACCACACCGGGTCCATTGACTCTGTAACACCCCGTATTTTTCTTTTATATATGTATATAGATATATAATAAATAATTGTGGTAAAAATGTAGAAATATGTGTTGGAAAGGTTTGTGATTGATTTGGTTGGCTTAGGAATGGATTGGAAAGTTTAAGTTTCGAAGGTGTGTAAACTTGAGAAGAGGGATTATGGAAGTTTCTAAATATTTTGAGGTCTAAATAAGGTGTCCATTGAATCCGGAAGGTCGAACAACCTTGGGAGAGTTAATATGAGGTGTATTGGAAGTTAGGAAGTATTCCGGAGTGAAAACACACTTAGAGAAAATTTGGGTAAAAACGAGTTGGGACACCTTCTAGTATTTTGGTCATAAATTTTTATCCTTATATCCAATTGATCTGAAATTTTGACAGTAGATATTAGACATCTAGGGATACAAAAGTGTATCTCATGAAAATTTTCCAATTCGACCTCTAAATGGGTCAAAACTGCCCTGGAGGTCGAAGCAGCCGAAGTGTACCGGTACGCCCGAACCAGTGGCTAAACCGTACCGGTACACAGTACCGGTACGCCTGAAGCTTGGCCCGATAAAAGTCGGGATTTTGGTGTTTTAAAACACCCTTTTAAGCCTCATTTGACCCATTCTTCCATCCCACCCTCACCTCAAACATCTTAAAGCCCTAAGAGAAGAGAAAAGGTGAGAAAAACACAAAGATCTTGAGAGAGTTAACCCTTATAGAAATCAAAACCGAAATTCCTCAAGAACACCCTTCTTCTACTCTCTTCTTCTACACTTTCACTACACCCTTACCCACACCTCTTGGAATCCTAGAGAGAGTCTTAGAAAAGAATAAAAAAGGAGAAAACACAAGATCAAAAGGGAAAAACAAAAGCTTAAGGGTGATTCAAGGATCAAACCCTAGATTTTTCAAGAACATCAAGGTAGGGGTTTTCTTCCATTCTTGTTCATTGAGGTTAGGATTATTATATATATATGCTTTGACTCCTAATCATATGTATTTGCTATGGATTCATTGTTTCTTGGATTTCTTGCAATTGTTAACATGTTTTACACAAAGTTAGGGTTGTATACCCATGAAATCCCTCTTTTGTTTGAAAAACCCTAGTTTTCAAGTGTGATGGGTTTTCCTCTTGAACACTTCCTTTATTCTTGATTTCAAAATCATAGTGTTTTGTGTTGAGTAGTAAAATGATATTTTTGTGATCTCTTGCATTTTTCTTGGTTGGTTATTGAAAATGTCACATGCTTAAGTTGGGGATTTTTCTTGGAAATTACTTGTAAAATGGGGACTTGTGTAATTGTTGGGTAATTGAGAGAATAATTGGTATTGTATTCTTGTATGGTTGTTTGGACAAGCCTTGAGGGTGAGAGGTTCCTTATAAGGATGCTCATGCCAAAAGAGGACAGTATGTGATTTTCCTCAAGAGGTTCCTTATAAGGATGCTTGAGTAACCAAGCCTTGAGGGTGAGAGGTTCCTTATAAGGATGCTCATGCCAAAAGAGGACAGTATGTGATTTTCCTCAAGAGGTTCCTTATAAGGATGCTTGAGTAACTAAGCTTTGAGGGTGAGAGGTTCCTTATAAGGATGCTCATGCCAAAAAAGGACAGTATGTGATTTTCCTCAAGAGGCTTATAAGGATGCTTAAGAAACCAAGCCTTGAGGGTGAGAGGTTCCTTATAAAGATGCTCATGCAAAAAGAGGACAATATGTGATTTTCTCAAGAGGTTCCTTGTAAGGATGCTTGAGAAACCAAACCTTGAGGGTGAGAGGTTCCTTATAAGGATGCTCATACCAAAAGAGGACAATATTATATCATGTGTGGGAAATGAGTTATATTTTGAAAATGGATGTTTATTGGAACTTGGTTGTTATTGTTCATTTCTATTGCTACTTAAACTTGAGATCCATTTTAAAATGTCTCTGTTTTACTTCAAAGATTATATATGCTATTTGTGAAATGAGACCGACCATTTTATATGCTTTGATAAACCTTGTTCGAGTTTGGGAGGAATGTTGCTACAGAGCTTCGTGCTCACCCCTTACAAACAACATATTTCAGGTTTTTGTCTAGAGGAGGAGCTCGGAACTGACGAGCCGGGACATTGGGAAGCTCCCGTAGAAGGGAACGTGGACCCCGAGGTGGACGCATAGAGCGACCTCCTTTCCTTTTTGTACTAGACTAGGATATTCATTTTGAACCTTGTAAAGTCTAGTTTTCTTTTGTTATTTCCGCTGCGCTACATTATGTGATTTTTGGAATGTAAAGGCCAAAATGGGTCTATTCTTTTGGGATAATTCTGTAAATTTTATGGATGACTTTATGAAGTCTTATTTATTGATGGATTATTCTAGTGCTCTCATGATGTGAATGTTTTAGAATGTAATGCCGTCCAGGGTGTGTTTTGGGGTGTTACAGATTCATAAAAATACTTACAACATTATCCAAAAGAATATGCCAAACAATGACATCTACATCCCAAAAGAATTAAATTACACTTGGCAGCGGAAACATAAAAATAATGTTAGACTTTACATTGCCTCAAAAGGAACTTCCTAGTTTATCACAAAAGAAAATAGAACACTAAGCGTCTCCCTCGGGATCTACGTTCCCTTCTATGGGAGCTTCCCAATGTCCTGGCTCGTCAGTTCCGAGCTCCTCCTCTAGACAAAGACCTGAAATATGTTGTTTGTAGGGGGTGAGCACTAAGCTCTGTAGCAACATTCCTCCCAAACTCGAACAAGGTTTATAAAAACATATAAAATGGTCGGTCTCATTTCACAAATAGCATATATAATCTTTGAAGTAAAACAATGACATTTTACAACAGATCTCAAGTTTAAGTAGCAATAGTACTAGAAATGAACAATAACAACCAATTCTAATAAACATCCATTTTCAAAATATAAACCATTTCTCACACATGACATAATATTATCCTCCATGGCATGAGCATCCTTACAAGGAACCTCTCACCCTCAAAGTTTGGTTTCTCGAGCATCCTTACAAGGAATTTCTTGAGAAAATCACATACTGTCCTCTTTTGGCATGAGCATCCTTACAAAGAACCTCTCACTCTCAAGGTTTGGTTTCTCAAGCATCCTTACAAGGAACCTCTTGAGAGAATCACATACTGTCCTCTTTTGGCATGAATATCCTTACAAGGAACCTCTCACCCTCAAGGTTTGGTTTCTCAAGCATCCTTACAAGGAACCTCTTGAGAAAATCACATACTGTCCTCTTTTGGCATGAGCATCCTTACAAGGAACCTCTCATCCTCAAGGTTTAGTTTCGTTGATATGAGCATCCTTACAAGGAACCTCTCACCCATGTTCGTCCAACAACCATACAATAAATACAATATCAACTATTCTCTCAAATACCCAACAATTACACAAGTCCCCAATTTACAAGCAATTCCCAAGAAAAATCTCCAATTCTCACAAGTGATATCTCCAACGGACCAAATTCAAGAAAAAAACATCCTTACAAGGAACCTCCTGAGAAGGAATGAGCATCCTTACAAGGAACCTCTCACCCATGTTCCTCCAAACAACCATACAAGAAATACGATATCCACAATTTCCTCAATTAACAAACAATTCCATAAACCCCCAATTTTCTCAAGTAGTTGTACAAAGAGCAATATAAGAAAATGTACAAGAGATCATCATAAATATCATTTTGTTGTTCAATATGAAACACTAAAGTTTTGAAATCGAGAACATGAGATAAATCAAAAGAAAAACCCCTTTCTCTTGAAACCTAGGGTTTGAAGATGAGAAAAAGTGATTTAATGGTTATTCCACCATAGATTTGTTTAAAACATTATAATCTTTGCAAGAATGTCAAGAATCAAGTATTTCATACCATATATATATATGAATGAGAGTGAAAACATACATATATTTATGCCCTAACCTCAATGGACAAGAATGGAAGAAAACTCCTACCTTGAAATCAAGAATTTCAAACCAAAGCCCAAGCTTTAGAGACTCTCTGTCTCCCTTTTCTTCTTCCATTTATCTTCTCCTAGGGCTCTAAGAGGTTTGTGGTAAGAGTGGAATGTATGAAATGAGAGAAAATGTAATGTAAATGGGGTTTTAAACACAGCTGCCCCGAATTTTACTGTTCATTGGCTGTTTTGACATCGTTTCGTTATCTGGGCATAACTCTCTCATCCGAGCTCCGATTGAGATGATTCAAGATGCTATAAAACGCTAAGAAAGAGTTATACAACTTTAATGTTTTTAGTTTTGAGAGACATTGACTGAATCAAGGTCTAAATCGGGTTTGAAGTTGCAGCCAGTGCACTGTTCACGTGCACTGTTCAAGCTAATTGAGCTGTTTTGACATCACTTCTTTATCTGGGCATAACTCTCTCATCCAAGCTCCGATTGAGATGATTCAAAAGGCTATGGAATTAAAAGAAAGAGCTATACAACTTTCATGTTTTGAGTTTTGAGAGATATTGACTGCATCACGGTCAAAATCGCGCTTGAAGTTGCAGCCAGTGCACTGTTCACGTGCACTGTTCACAGCATGTTTCATCCCTTTTTCCATTTCCAATCCATTCCTAAGCCAACCAAATCCATCACAAACCTCTCTAACACATATTTCTACACCAAACCTATTTAATACAAGTTCTAGGACCTAAAATTTCATATTTTCACTTATTAAAAACCAAATTTCAACTATTATTTCCACTAACATTTTAAATCTCTACTTTTCCAATCTACCAAATTCAAACACACATCACTACACATATCCACATTTTTACATCAATTATTTACTATATATCTATATACATATATAAAATAAAATGCGGGGTGTTACAGTCCACTAGGGGAAACCTAGGGGTTTAAAGGCTTGTTGCATATGCTAAATGCAGTCGTGAGTCCTACGAGTGTGAATTTGTGTTTTATTTTATTAGGTTATTTTGTTTTCAATTTTTAGATTTTGAAATCAATGTATTACTAGGGACTAGTAATATTCAGGTTAGGGGGTGTGATTAACCATCAAAAGTGTTATTTTATTATATTTAATGATTGGTTAATTGCATATTATTTATGATTAAATTAGTTAAATTCTTTGATTTTCTAGTTTGATACTTTTTCTAGTTGTTTGGTTTATTTTGCAGGTAAATTGGTTGATTTAAAGTAATAATGAATAAGGCAAGTGAAACTATCACTCGAGGAAGAATCACAATTGATAAGGATTGAACAGTCAAGATTGAGAAAGGAGGATTTGAAGATAAAATAACAATTTAATCCTTAAAAGAGTCCAAATTAGAAGAAAATTGATTTAAAGTTGGATTAGGAAAGTATCCTAGAATATAAGGATTTGACATGTGTTCAGTATTTTGGTCATATCATTTTACTCCAATGTCCAATTGACCTGATTTTTACGGGGTTGGAAAGAAGACTTCAAGGGATACAATAGTATATTTCACGAAAATTTCGTGGCTCGACCTCTAAATATGCGAAATTCAAGCTCAATGTGTGGACATATTTTGTACCTGTGGCCCCAAGATTTTATGCACGAGATTTAACCTTAAAAGACTTTTTTTTGGAGAAGAATTATTCCCAATCCAACCTTATATCTTCTACCTATATCTATGATTTATTTTAGTATAAATAAGGGCTCTCATCTTTTGAGAGAGGATCATTATTTTCTTCCCATATTTTCTTTTTTAGTTTTTGTTTTAGTTCTATAGCTTGCTAAAAGCCCAACTGAAGTTATGGGAGATACCTTCAATGAAATACGATATTTATTATTGATTCAGTATTCTTTTTAATGCATGATTTATTCTTTTTATTTAATTCTTCTCTTTTAGTAAAGTTTTTGCTCTGTATAATTTCTTAATTTGTTGTGTCACGCACATCGAATGCTGTAACGCCCCAAAAACCGGGGGTCCTTAATTTAACAAAAATTCGGGCAGAGTCTCCTTTGTACGGGGAGCTCTACCCAAAACACAACCTGTGCAATTATACTACATTGACCACATCGGATCCATTTATGAAAAAATATTGACCACACTGAGTCCATTTATAAATAAACATTGACCACACCGGGTCCATTTATCCATACTCATATAGCCACATGTAATTTTTCTTTTACATTCAAACAGTCCATATGAGTTCGATTTGTAACACCCCAAAATCCCTCTTGGACGACATTACTATTTAAAATCATTCACATCATGAGAGCAACTAAATGGACTTCATAACAAAAGAGAATTTCATTTATCATCCACAGTATATACAACATCATCCAAAATGATATGTCCAACTATAGCAATTACACCCAAAAACAGATCAACTATTATCTTGCAGCGGAATAACGAAATATTAGACTTCACATTGTCTCAAAATGAATTTCCTAGTCTAGAACATAAAAAGAACAGTTCAAGACATCCCCCGCCGGGTCAACATGTCCATCAAGTTGAGCTTCCTAAGCTACCTGATCATCAACTCTGAGCTCCTCCTCTAAACCAAAATCTGAAAAGAATGTTGTTTGTAGGGGGTGAGCACTAAGCTCTGTAGGAAAATCCTCTCAAACCCGAACAAGATTTCAAAAGCATATAAAACAGTCGGTCACATTTTACAAATATTATATATAGTTTTCGAAGGAAAACATGGACATTTCAATGGATCTCAAGTTTACACAATAGCAATAATTAAATGAAAAATAAAACCAATTCCCAAAAATAACAATTCCAACCAGTTACCATTCTCATAATGAACCAATTCCATCATAAACTCATTTCCACAATAAATCATAACCAACCGTTTGCAAAATAAATAATAGCCCAAAATGTCTCTAAGGTATGATGTAACATATCGCATAAATACACACATCAAGAATATCCTGGCCCACACCTACACACCCAATCCTCGCAAGGATACACAACTTTAGGAATTGCGTATATCAACGCATCGGTAGAGATGATCCAACCCAGGAATAGTATACTAACCCTCAGCCTCGATACCATGTGAGCGAATAGTGGTTTGGTCCTCGCAAGGCACCAACCCCACTACGAGTGGTAGGGAACCTTCAAACCCACACGGGGTAAGAAACGCATCTACCCACTCTACGATACTTGGTCAACGGCCACCCATGTTCATCCAAACATCCACACAACAGCTACAATACCAACCAACTTCCCAAATCACAAGTAAATCAAAAACCCCCAATTCCATAGGTATTTTTCTAACGGAGCAATTTCAAGAAAAATATGCAAGAGATCATCAAACATATATGTTTATTGTTCAAACAAAGCACTAGAGTTTTGAAATCAAGAATAAGGAATATCAAGAAGAACAATCTCTATTTCTTGAAAGAAACAAGGGTTTTGAGTTTACAAGGATTTCATGGCTATCAAACCATAACTTTATTCAAAACATGATAGGATTTGCAAGGACATCAAGAAACAATGATTTCATAACATATATCTAAGATTTAGAGTCAAACATATATATATATATATATATATATATATATATATATATATATATATATATATATATAAGCCCTAGCCTCAATGAACAAGAGTGAGAAGAAACCCCTACCTAGAAATCAAGAATTCCAAGCAAAACTCAAGCTTTAGAGACTTCTTTCTTTCCTTTTCTTTTTCCCTTTATCTTCTCCTAGGGTTCTAAGAAGTTTGGGGTGAGAATGGAATGAAAGAATGGAAGAAAATGGGCTGAAATCTGTGTTTTAAACACAGCAGTCCCCGAAAGTTACTGTTCACAATCTGATTTTTGGGTTTTCTCCAAAATTACGGTTTTGCCACTAAAAATCTCTAATTTGATCCATATGACTACCCTAAGGTTTTTCGACGTTCCGGATTCATTTTTAATGTTATTTTAACCTAAAAATATTTAGTTTTATGATTTATCTCAAAACTAAAGTAAATTTACACTCGAAACACTAAAATTACTATTTTATTCCTCCGAACCGCTCTATGTGCTAAACAGCTATTCTCCAAGTTTTTCGGATCTCTCAGGTTCAATGATAATATTATTTTGACCTAAAAAAATTAATATTTTTACTTAGTTACCCTTATCAACCTTAAACACCTCCAAAAATTAAATTTCACAATCAATTTGCTCCCTAATATTTATTCCTACTATAAAAATCTGTAGGGTTCATGCATACCTCATCACCTATATTAGTATTTCAACAATAATTACTTGCTATATAAAGATAAGAGTGTGGGGGTTTACAATCCACCCCCCTTAAAGAAAGTTTCGTCCTCGAAACTTACCTTAAGTAGCGAACAAATGAGGGTACTTCTCTCGCATCTCCAGCTCTGGTTCCCAAGTAGCTTCCTCCACCCCATGATGTTGCCACAAAACTTTCACCAGTTGGATGACTTTATTGCGAAGCACCTTCTCCTTGGTATCGAGAATCTCCACCGGTTGTTCTTCATATGTTGCCCCATCTTGAATTTCTATATCCTCCAAATCCACGACATGCATTGTATCCGATTGCCACTTTCTCAACATTGACACATGAAACACGTCATGTACCCCTGACAACTGAGCTGGTAACCGAAGTTGGTATGCCACTTTACCCACCGCTTTGATCACTTCAAATGGTCCCATGTACCTTGGAGCTAATTTTCCTTTCTTGCCAAATCTAAACACTCCCTTTTTGGGTGACACTTTGAGAAACACATAGTCCCACTCTTGAAATTCCAATTGTCTTCGTCTTCTATCCGCATAGCTTTTCTGTTTACTTTGTGTCGTGCGTAGTCTGTGCCGGATGAGTTGAATTTTTTCCGTAGTCTCCCGGACAATTTCTGGCCCAAACAAGCTACTCTCTTCAGCTTCCAACCAACAAGTCGGGGATCTACATGGTCTTCCATACAATGCCTCATACGGTGCCATGCCAATGCTAGATTGAAAACTGTTGTTATATGCAAATTCCACCAACGACAAATGATCACTCCAACTTCTCTTGAAGTCCAACACACAAGCACATAACATGTCCTCTAAAATCTGTATCACTCTCTCGGATTGGCCATCCGTTTGAGGATGAAAAACGGTGCTAAAGTGTAACTCTGTCCCCATAGCTCGTTGTAGACTTTGACAGAATTGCGCCACAAACCGCGAATCACGATCCGACACGATAGAGAGTGGAACTCCATGTAATCTAACAATCTCACGGATATAAAGCTTGCTCAAGGTCTCTAAGGAGTCAGTGGTCTTCATACTCAAGAAATGAGCGGACTTGGTGAGTCTATCAACAATGACCCATACGACATTGTGCCCTCGTGAAGTCCGGGGAAATCCAGACATGAAATCTATGGTGATGTGATCCCACTTCCACTCTGGACTAGGTAAGGACTGTAGTAATCCTCCGGGTTTTTGATGCTCCACCTTCACCTACTGACACACTGTACATCATGCTATGTACCTTGCCACATCCTTCTTCATTCCCTTCCACCAATATTGACGTTTCATGTCTCTATACATTTTTGTGCCACCGGGGTGGATAGCAAACTTAGAGTGATGACACTCTCCAAGTATCTCCTTCTTTAAGGACGAATCATCGGGTACACAACTTTTTCCCATATCTCAGTTCTCCATTCCTCAAAGACCAACCTTCACTTGCTTCCCCATTTTCCAATTTAGCTCGAATCGACTCTAAGTAAGGATCCAAGCATTGTAACTCCACAATCCTACGTTGAAGGGTAGGTTGAGCCACAAGGTTAAACAAGCATGGCCGGGATCCATCTCCTCTAACCCATAGATCATAGTCTCCAAGGGCATCAATCATCTTTCATTTACTTGCAAGAGCATTGAGTTCACCCCGAGACTTTCTGCTAAGTGCATCTGCGACTACATTAGCCTTCCCCGGATGATAGTTGAGTGTGAAATCGTAATCTTCTAAATACTCAATCCACCTTCTTTGCCGAAGATTCAAGTCTTTCTGTGTGAATATATACTTGAGGCTCTTATGATCAGAAAACACTTGAAACTTTTCTCCATACAAGTAACACCTCCACAACTTAAGCGCAAAAACCACAGCGGCAAGCTCCAAAGTCGTGAGTGGGATAGTTCTGCTCATGAATCTTAAGTTGCCTCGAGCCATAAGCAATTACCTTACCTCCTTGCATTAACACACATCCCAAGCCTCGCAACGAAGCATCGGTATACACATCGTATCCCTCTCCACTGCTCGGAATAATGAGGACATGAGTTGTTGTCAACTTCTCCTTCAAGGTGTGAAAGGCTAGTTCACACACTTGCGTCCACAAGAATTTTTCTCCCTTCTTCATAAGGCATGTCATTGGCATTGCTAGCTTGGAGAACCCTTCCACAAACCTCCGGTAGTAGCCTGCTAAGGCCATGAAACTACGTATTTCGGTCACATTCTTCAGTGGTTCCCACTTAATCACTGCTTCAATCTTTGCGGGGTCAACAGCTATCCCTTGTTCGGACACAAAATGACTAAGGAATTTCACTTCCTTCATCCAAAACTTGCATTTACTCATCTTAGCATATAACTTATACTCTCTCAATGTCTGAAGCACTACCGAGAGATGGTGTTCATGTTCCCCTTGTGTCCGTGAATAGATTAATATGTCATCAATAAACACAATGACAAACTGATCTAGATATGGCCGGAATACCCTGTGCATCAAATCCATGAAGGTTGTCGTAGCATTAGTCAGTCCAAACGGCATTACCGTATATTCAAAATGATCATACCGAGTACGGAAAGCTGTCTTAGGAATATCCTCCTCCTTGATCCGCAGTTGATGGTACCCTATGCGAAGATCAATCTTGGAGTAATACTTAGAACCCCTCAGCTGATCGAATAAATCATCAATTCGTGGCAATGGGTATTTATTTTTCACTGTCACTCGATTTAATCTTCGGTAGTCTGTGCATAACCGAAGTGTTTCATCATGCTTCTTCACAAAGAGGACCGGGGCTCTCCAAGGTGAAGTACTTAAATGGATAAACCCAATAGTTAAGAGATGGTCCAACTGCTTCCTTAGCTCCTTTAACTCCAAAGGTGCCATCCGATAGGGAGCAAGGGATATGGGTTCGGTTCCCGAATAGAGATCAATCTTAAACTCAACCTCTCTCCGTGGGGGTAACCCGGGTAGTTCATCTGGGAAGACATCCGGAAAATCCAATACTATCAACACCACGTCCGCATGGAATTTATCCCGATCATCTCCTATTAAGCTGGCCAAGAAACTCAAATTGCTCCCCGCCTTAGCTTTCAAGAATCTATTTCCCGTAGTGGGAAATGGATGGGAAGAATTTCGATCATTAATGAAGCTGAAAACTACCCCTCCCGGTAATTGAAATAAAATTCGCTTGCGAAAACAATCTATTATCGCACGGAACGTGGACAACAAGTTCATCCCAAATATTATGTCATACCCCTTCATGTCTGATGCAACCAAATCTACAAGCAATTCTTGTTCCCCAATTCGAAGCACACAATCTCTACACACTCTTCTAGTATCCAACCGTTCTCCCGTAGGCATGTCAATACTCAAGGCATGTTCTAACTTCTCAAATTCTAATCCCAAATTAAGAGCATATATAGTGCGTATGAATGAATGAGTCGCACCGGGATCAAATAAAATTCGGGCCCAAGAATTATAGAGAAGCACAATACCTTCCACAACTGCATTGGAAACATCTTCCTCCAGTTGGGTCAAAGCAAAAACTCTTCCTTGATTGGTACCGTCTGGGGCTATAGCTCCTAACGGCTTCTGTTGTAGTGACTTCTGTAGTGGTGGCTTATTTGCATGTACTTGTCCTGCCGTCTGAGCATTCTTTTGGGGTGGAAAGATCGGACAATGACTCCAAATATGCCCCAAACCTCCGCAAGCAAAACAGGCTCGTGGGTCTACTCCTACCCTCTCCGGTAAGCCTCAAACTCCTCGAGCTGTCTGAAGTCTCTGTCCAACCGCCTGGTCTGGGCGACGGTATGGTGCCGTTCTCTGCACTCCACTACTACTAGCATCGGTCCTGATCGGACCTCCCCTCGTGAAGTTCTATCTCCTCTGGTTGTCCTATGTGTCTCTCTCCACCAGTGCAGCTCTATCAACTAGATCCCCATAGTCTCGGATCTTGTGAGCCACAAGCTTCTCCCAAATGGAAGGCCTCAAGCCTTGCTCAAATCATTTGGCCCTCTTGGCCTCAGTAGATATGAACTCCGTGGCATAGCAGGATAGCTCATCAACTTCCTCTCATAATCCGCCACCGTCATGCTACCCTGTCATAGAGCGAGAATGTAACACCCCGTATTTTTCTTTTATAGATATGTATATAGATATATATAGTAAATAATTTTTGTAAAAACATGGATATGAGTAGTGACGATAGGAATAAAAACTAGAGATGCGAATTGATTGGGAAGTTAAGCTTCGAAGATGTTTAAACTTGGAAAGGGTGAATAGACAAGTTTCTAAAGGTTTTTAGGTCAAAATAAGGTTTTCGTTGAGTCCGGAAGGTCGAAAAACCTTGGGAGAGGTAATATGAGGTGTATTAGAAGTTAGGGAGTATTTTGGAGTTAAAACACATTTTAGAGAAAATTTGAGTATAAAGGATTTTGGACACTGTCTACTATTTCGATCATAACTTTTTATGCGTAATTCCAAATGACCTGAAATTTTTACAGTAGATAGTAGACATCTAGGGCTACAAAAGTGTATCTCATAAAAATTTTCCAATTCGACCTCTAAATGGGTCAAAAATGTACTGGAAGTGGAAGTAGAAAATCTGGGTAGTGACTACCGGTAGCCAAAATCAGCTACCGGTAGCCAATGGTCCAGTGTGTCCGAGCTACCGGTAGCCAGTGTAAAAATCCGAATTTTTTTAGTTCGCGAACCCTCGATTTTTCCCCCACTATAAATACATCCTCTCACCTCCTTAGCCTTCATTACACACCTTAAAACCCTAGAAAACATTAGAGAGAAAGAGGGGAAGAGAAAAACACAAGATCAAAGGTGAAAAACAAGGAATTAAAGGGTTGATTCAAGATCAAAGCCCTAGATTTCCAAGAACATCAAGGTAGGGGTTTTCTCCTTTTCTCTTACAATTGAGGCTAGGGTATTTATATATGTATGATTTGGTTATCAATGGTATATATATGCTATGAAATCATCCTCTCTTAGGCTTTTTGGCAAAGATTACATGTTTTGAACAAAGTTAGGGTTGAATACCCATGAAATCTCTTTTTATGTTTCAAAACCCTAGTTTTTGGAGAGTGATGTATTTCCTTCTTAAATGCTTTCTTTATGATGGATTTTTGAAACCTTAGTGCTTTGTGTTGGGTAGCAAAAATAATGTTATTGTGATCTCATGTATTTTCTTGGTTGGTTATTGAAAATGTCACATGCTTAAATTTGGGGATTTTGGATAAATGATTGTAAATGGAGATAAATATAGGGATTTTATTTTTGGTTGGGTTGTTTGTGATGCAAATGAGTGGGAGGTTTCTTGTAAGAATGCTCACCCATTCTCAAGAGGTTCCTTGTAAGGATGCTTGAGAATAAATGAATGGGGGTGGAGGTTGCTCTTAAGTATGTCACCTACCGGAATAAATGGGGGTGGAGGTTGCTCTTAAGTATGCCACCTACCGGAATAAATGGGGGTCCGGAATAAATGGGGGTGGAGGTTGCTCTTAAGTATGCCACCTACCGGAATAAATGGGGGTGGAGGTTGCTCTTAAGTATGCCACCTACCGGAATAAATGGGGGTCCGGAATAAATGGGGGTGGAGGTTGCTCTTAAGTATGCCACCTACCGGAATAAATGGGGGTGGAGGTTGCTCTTAAGTATGCCACCTACCGGAAGAATGGGGGTGGAGGTTGCTCTAAAGTATGCCACCTACCGGAAGAATTGTTGGGAATTGTTTATGGCCATTAATGTCAAGTTATGAATTATTGTAGTATTGTGGAAAATGGTTTCCTATAAGAACTTGTGGGAGTATGGGATTCCACAAGGTCTTATGGGAAACCGGTTTATATTTCGGAAAATGGATATGTCTTGGATCTTGGTTTCTTTTACTGTTCATTTAAATTACTGTCGCTACTTAAACTTGAGATCCATTTTAAAATGTCCTACTTTTCCTTCAAAAGATTATATATGCTATTTGTGAAATGAGACCGGCCATTTTATATACTTTTATAAACCTTGTTCGAGTTTGGGAGGAATGTTGCTACAGAGCTTAGTGCTCACCCCCTACAAACAACATATTTCAGGTCTTGGTATAGAGGAGGAGCTCGGAACTGACGAGCCGGAATATTGGGAAGCTCCTATAGGAGGGAATGTGGATCCCGAGATGGACTTGTAGAGACATAGCTTCCTTTGTAATAGACTTGAGAATTTATTTTGAAATCATTTGAAGTTTAGTTTTCTTTTGTTATTCCGCTGCTAAGTTACGTTTGATCATTTGAGATGTAAATGCCATATCTTGGCTTATTCTTTTGGGATGATATTGTAAATTTTATGGATGATGAATGGAAAAATTTTCTTATTGATGGAATTATCTTAGTGCTCTCATGTTGTGAATGGTCTTAGAATGTAATGCCGTCCAGGGTGTGTTTTGGGGTGTTACAGAGAAAATCTGCACTCATCTTGTCCCTTACTGATTCAGGAAAATATTTGTCTTGGAAGATCTGATCAAACTCCTCCCAGGTAAGAGCATCCGTGTTCCTCATTCTCTTCACCGAGTCCCACCAATGATCTGCCTCCCCCTCTAGCAGATATGTAGCTAGGCCGACTCGTAAATCCTCGGCTACTCCCATGCCATCACATATTTTCTTCACCCGGCGAATCCATTTATCTGCATCCAAGAGGTGAGAGCTTCCTTGGAAAGTAGGTGGGTGTTGCCGCAAAAATTCTCGAAGAACTACCATCCTTCGATTTTCGTCCCCGTTGCCCGGTGCATGAGCTAATGGATGAACCCCCCCGTTATGGTTGTTGTTCCCATTTTGATGTTGCACGAGAGTGATTAGCTCCCTTAGGCATTGATATATGTCATTCATGACATCTAGAGGTGGTGGTGGTGGTGGTGGTGGTGGGTTTGCTTGGCCACCACACCCACGCCCACGCCCACGCCCACGCCCACGCCCACGCCCACGTCCACGTCCACGTCCACATCCCCCGTCCATCCTGCACATCAATTTACAATTAGTTTTCCTTGATGTACAAGGCATCCTAACTATCACTTTAATCTAAAGCACAAGGCTTGTATAAAATTTAAATCAACAATTTCATTCAACCTAATCCTACCTCTCTAGTGGTAATTCATAACCTACAGCTCCCATGTAAGACCTAATTCCTAGGCTCTGATACCAAACATGTAATGCCCCAAAAACTGGGGGTCCTTAATTTAACAAAAATTCGGGCAAAGTCTCCTTTGTACGGGGAGCTCTACCCAAAACACAACCTGTGCAATTATACTACATTGACCACACCGGGTCCACTTAAGAATAAATATTGACCACACCAGGTCCATTTATAAGTAAACATGGACCACACCGGGTCCATTTATCCATACTCATATAGCCACATGCAATTTTTCTTTTACATTAAAACAGTCCATATGAGTTCGATTTGTAACGCCCCAAAATCCCCCTTGGACGACATTACTATTTAAAACCATTCACATCATGAGAGCAACTAAATGGACTTCATAACAAAAGAGAATTTCATTCATCATCCACAGTATATACAACATCATCCAAAATGATATGCCTAACTATGGAAATTACATCCAAAAACAGATCAACTATTATCTTGCAGCAGAATAACGAAAATATTAGACTTGACATTGTCTCAAAATGAATTTCCTAGTCTAGAACATAAAAAGAACAGTTCTAGACATCCCCCTCCGGGTCCACATACCCATCAAGTTGAGCTTCCCAAGCTACCTGCTCGTCAACTCTGAGCTCCTCCTCTGAACCAAAATCTGAAAAGAATGTTGTTTGTAGGGGGTGAGCACTAAGCTCTGTAGGAAAATCCTCTCAAACCCGAACAAGGTTTCAAAAGCATATAAAACAGTTGGTCTCATTTAACAAATATTATATATAGCTTTTGAAGGAAAGCAGGGACATTTCAATGGATCTCAAGTTTACACAATAGCAATAATTAAATGAAAAATAAAACAAATTCCCAAAAATAACAATTTCAACCCGTTACCATTCTCATAATGAACCAATTCCACCATAAACTTCTTTCCACAATAAATCATAATCAACCGTTTGCAAAATAAATAATAGCCCACAATGTATCTCATGTATGATGTAAGATATCGCATGAATAAACACATCGAGAATATCCTGGCCCACACCTACACACCCAATCCTCACAAGGATACACAACTTTAGGAAGGGCGTATACCGACGCATCAGCAGGGATGATCCAACCCAGGAAAAGTATACTAACCCTCAGCCTCGATACCACGTGAGCAAATAGTGGTTTGGTCCTCGCAAGGCACCAACCCACTACGAGTGGTAGGGAACCTTCAAACCCACACGGGGTAAGAAACTCATCTACCCACTCTACGATGCCCGGTCAACGGCCACCCATGTTCATCCAAACATCCACACAACAGATACAATACCAACCAACTTCCCAAATCACAAGTAAATCAAAAACCCTCAATTCCATAGGTATTTTTCTAACGGAGTAATTTCAAGAAAAATATGCAAGAGATCATCAAACATATATTTTTATTGTTCAAACAAAGCACTAGAGTTTTGAAATCAAGAATAAGGAATATCAAGAAGAAAAATCTATATTTCTTGAAAGAAACAAGGGTTTTGAGTTTACAAGGATTTCATGGCTATCAAACCATAACTTCATTCAAAACATGATAGGATTTGCAAGGACATCAAGAAACAATGATTTCATAACATATATCTAAGATTTAGATTTGAACATATATATATATACACATATATATATAAGCCATAGCCTCAATGAACAAGAGTGAGAAGAAACCCCTACCTAGAAATCAAGAATTCCAAGCAAAACCCAAGCTTTGGAGACTTCCTTCTTCCCTTTATCTTCTCCTAGGGTTCTAAGAAGTTTGGGGTGAGAGTGGAATGAAAGAATGGAAGAAAATGGGCTGAAATCTATGTTTTAAACACAGCAATCCCCGAAAGTTACTGTTTATAGGCTGATTTTTGGATTTTTTCCAAAATTACGTTTTTGCCACTAAAAATCTCTAATTTGATCCATATGACTACCCTAAGGTTTTTCGACGTTCCGGATTCATTTTTAATGTTATTTTAACTTAAAAAAATTTAGTTTTATGATTTATCTCAAAATTAAAGTAAATTTACACTCGAAATACTAAAATTACTATTTTATTCCTCCGAACCGTTATATGTGCTAAACGACTATTCCAAATTTTTCGGATCTCCCAGGTTTAATGATAATATTATTTTGACCTAAAAAAATTAATATTTTTACTTAGTTACCCTTATCAACCTTAAACACTTCCAAAAATTAAATTTCACAATCAATTTGCCTCCCTAGTATTTATTCCTACTATTAAAATCTGTAGGGTTCACGCATACCTCATCACCTATATTAGTATTTCAACAATAATTACTTGCTATATAAAGATAAGAGTGTGGGGGTTTACAAATGCTTGAGATTCCTTGCGAGTCAAATAACTGGTTATTCCATGCTTGAATTAATTAATTAGAATTTCTCATAAGATAGTTGATTTATTATTTGTCATAAAATAAGGTTTCTCTGTTGGAAAGCTTGATTTATCGTAAACTTCGAGCACGGTGAATGCTTGTGGTTTATAAGTAAATTTTTATATTTTTTCAGATAATTCATTCATTATAACTTTTGATGTGTTCATATTATCACCGCTAAATATTTCGATTGGGATCACTCCTCAGCTGATTCTCAATTGAGTTAAAAAACTGGATCAATAATAATTACTATGTGAATTTGAAAGGGTATTCCCAATGTTTTAGTATTTTCAATTATTGTTTTAAAACCAAATTTATTGTTTTCTAATTTCAAAATATCTACAATAATTTTTTCAAAGCAATTTTCTTTTCTTTTTCTTTGTGTTCTAAGTTTTCACAATTTTCTATGGTTCGACCTCAAACTTCTGAGTATTATATTACCTGCACTTGGGTGATCAATTCTAAAGTTGTCGCAATTTTTTGATTAACCATCAAAGATGCTATTTTATTATGTTTAATGATTGGTTAATTGCATATTATTTATGATTAAATGTGTTAAATTCCTTGATTTTCTAGTTTGATACTTTTTCTAGTTATTTGGTTTGTTTTGCAGGTAAATTGGTTGATTTAAAGTATTAATGGATAAGGCAAGTGAAGCAAGCACTAGAGGAAGAATCACAATTGATAAGGATTGAAGAGTCAAGATTAAGATGGGAAGATTTGAAGATAAAATAGCAAATTAATCCTTATAAGAGTCCAAGTTTGAAGAAAACGCATTTAAAGTTGGATTATGAAAGTATCCTAGAAGATAAGGATTTGACATGTCTTCAGTATTTTGGTCATAACTTTTGACTCCAATATCCGATTGACCTGATTTTTGCAAGATTGAAAAGAAGACCTCAAGGGCTACAAAAGTGTACTTCACAACTCCCTGTGGTTTGTTCTTGGACTTTCGAGTATTATATTACTTCGCACAACCTGCACTTGGGTGATCAATTCTAAAGTTGTAAGAAGTTTTTGGCGCCGTTGCCAGGGAGTTGTTTGAAGACAAGGAACGCACTGCCATCTATTAAGGTTGGGCATTCCACTAAGGTGTGCCCTTTAATTTCAACGGCTCGACGATTTTTAAGAGATGGGTCAATTGTATTACCTAATTATTTTCAACCTTACCCCGACCACTTTTTTGAAACTGTTTATCCCGATTTTTGTTGGGAGAACGAACATTATCATTTACCAGTACATCTCACACCACCACAAGAGTCTCTCCAATATCCCTCATACCATGACTTAGAAAAAGAGAGATTGGAGAATATTTTTAATGAATTTATGCAAACCCAACTAGTTTTCAATGCCCAAATAAGCCAAAATATTGAAGAGATAAAAGACATGCACAATACATTGATACAAGAACAAGAGGTTGAGAATGATCAATGTAATGAGAGTGATTCTTTTCCTGAACTACAGACTAAGGATGAATCCATTAATACTCTTGATAGTGAAGAATGAAGTGACATTATTGTTCAACAAGAGGCTAATGAGCCCAAAGACCTTTTATTATCAAAGAGTAGGAATGCGATTCACATATCTAATCTTGGTGAGGGTATGAAAGTTGATTTGTGTACTGTAATTGATAAAGATCTATTTTTTATCTCATTGTTAGATTTGCATAAAAATGTATATATCTCCCTTTTCTTGCATGTTCAAAAGATATATTGTGTATATGTGTGAATATTTCGATTAAATGAGTTACTTCGACACAATGGTTTTAAGCCATTAAAAATAAAATGGCATATATTCAAATCTGACTTTAAGTTGGATTGAGTGTAAGCTTCTATTTTTATTTGTACATAGTAGTTAAATTTTATTTTATTTTATTTTAATTTATTCTCTATTTGTTTCAATTTATAATTTTCCTTTTTTGTTAAGTCTTTTATTTTTAGATTTTAGAGTTGTTGCAGCACCAGTTATTCCTACTCCTTTGATATTTATTCATTATTTTTACTAAGCAATAATGTATTTATTTTTACATTGAGCACAATGTTGGATTTAGGTTGGGGGGTATGGGTATGTTTTGTGTTGTGAAAATTCTTAGTTTATGTTTTTTAATTTTTTTTGACAGTTTCTAGTTTATTTACATTGGTAAAAAAAAATATAAAAAAAAAATTGTTGGTTATTAAATATCTAAATAACATGTTTATGCATAATTTGACACCACAATATAAAAATAATTTGCTTAGCTTTAATTTTGTAACTCTTTAAGTATCACATAGAACTTTATTCTATACTTTTGCATCTCATATCATGTTCTTATCACAATGTGTACACTTTAGACTTTACCAAATTGAAAATTTGTTAGGTAATTTACCTTGAGAACTTGAAACATATAGTGGAGATGCATAAAAACCCTAGTGAGTTCTGATCCAATCTTTCTTGGAGGGTTATTTACATTTACTCAATAAAGAATATTTTTATTCAACTAATCTCTTTCAATAGTCTCATTATTTTTGTTTTGGTCAACAACAATATTGTGAATGATTGCTTGACTTTGAATTATTTGCATGAGAAGTGTGTTATCAAAAGCTCTTGAGATATGATTTTAGGCCATCTTTGACATTATTTGAGCCTGAGTCTTATTCTTTGAATATTATTATCCCTAGAAGCCCTGATTGAGCATTTGAAGCAAAATTTTATTTCTTATATCAAACATATAATAACCAAGCCAATGAAAATAATAATATCCTTTACTCTTGGTTGTCCCGAGATTGAGTTTTTATTGTTTATGAAATTTGGGAGATGTTGGTTTAAAAAAGATGATAAAATTTTTTTTTTGCATACTTGTGAATATCCGCATTAGATGTTTTGGTAAAAAAAAAAAAGAAGTATATAAATTCAGTTGTCTTGCTGAAAAAAAAATTTTTGAAAAAAAAGGAATGACAATATGTCTAACTGTGAAAAAGCAGATTGAAAAAAGGTGAGAAAAATAGCAAGCGTGGTTTTGAAAAAATATGAGTAAGTGTTGTAAATTGTGCTTCTAAAAGATGGAGAGTGAAAGACTATAGAAATAAATTTGGTTGTGTAATAGAAATGTTTTCTCGAGATAGACTTTTGAATTACTGAATATCCTTCATTTTAAAACTCTAATCCCAAGGCCCCATTACAACTTTAGATAAACACCTATTTGATCTCAAGAGTGTATTGGTGGATGCATGACTTGTGTGAATAAGGAAGAGAATGGTGATTATTTGTTTATTGAGTGTTGATTTCCTTTCATGAGACTATATCAAATCCTTTTCTTTTGGATTACAATTATTTAAATGGAACATATGAGCATTATTTTGTTTTGATTTAAATATCTTCTTCTCACATGTGATATTTGAGGGAATAATCATTATAATCTGAGAGAATCTTTTATGAGTGAATTATCTAGTGAGATTTGGCATTGAGACGAATAGTTGATAGTTAGAGAGGTGATTACTGGATAAATTATTGACTTGGTATAGTTAATTCACACTACACACGATTTTATATTGGAACATGATAAGTGTATACATTTATATAGCACAGAGTACTATATTTTGTTTTGCATGTGCTTATAAAAAGAATTACAACTTAGAATTTTTATGTTATGGTAGCAATTTGTATTATAAAATTATTATTCAAATATTTGATCACAGGGTGATGTTTGTGGGTATCATCTCAGGAAACCCTCATGAGACTATACTTGTCCACTAGGGGGAACCTAGGGGTTTAAAGGCTTGTTGTGTAACACCCCAAATACCACCCTGGACGGCATTACATTCTCAAACCATTTATACCATGAGAGCAACTAATAAATTCCATAAATAAAGAAATTTCATTCATCATATTTCATGTCCATAGCATTATCCCAAAAGAATATGCCATCTTTGGCCTTTACATTCCCAAAAGAATTAAATTATACTTGGCAGCGGAAACATAAAAATAAGGTTAGACTTTACATTGCCTAAAAAGGAACTTCCTAGTCTATCACAAAAGAAAACAGAACACTAAGCGTCTCCCTCGGGGTCGACGTTCCCTTCTATGGGAGCTTCCCAACGTCCCGGCTCGTCAGTTCCGAGCTCCTCCTCTAGACCAAGACCTGAAATATGTTGTTTGTAGGGGGTGAGCACTAAGCTCTGTAGCAACATTCCTCCCAATCTCGAACAAGGTTTATAAAAACATATAAACGGCCGGTCTCATTTCACAAATATCATATATCAATTTTGAAAGAAAGCAAAGACATTTCAATAGATCTCAAGTTTAGGTAACAACAGTCATTTAATGAATAAATGGAACCAATTACACAATTCATAATACATTCCACCATAAACTATTTCTCACAAGTTCTTGCGGAATCTCATACTTCCCCAAAACTCTTGTAGAAACCGTATCTGGTAGAATAAACAAATACTAACCATTTCATTCGTATCAACATTATAAACATGTATCTCCACCATGATGTAAGGCAAACCCCATGAATCAACACATTGAATAATATCTAGCCCACACACACGCACACAAATCTTCTCAAAGATATCCATCCTTTAGGAAGGGCGTATGCCATACCACTGGCAGTGACGTATCCAACCCAGGTATTAGTATACTAACCCTCTTACACGGCACCCGTGAGCAATAGCGGTTTAGTCTTACCAAAGCACTAACCCCACTACGAGTGGTAGCAAAAATGCCAACCCACACGGATCAAGCAACACTTCTACCCACTCTACGATATCTCGTCAAAGGCCACCCATGGTCATCCCACACTCATAAGAGATACAATACCAAACCCAAATTTCACAATTTACATGTATATCTTAAAAATCCTCAATTTAAGCATGTGACATTTTCAATAACCAACCAAGAAAAATGCAAGAGATCACAACAATATCATTTTATTACTCAACACAAAACACTATGATTTTGAAATCAAGAATAAAGGAAGAGTTCAATAGGAAAACCCATCACTCTTGAAAACTAGGGTTTTTCAAACAAAAGAGGGATTTCATGGGTATACAACCCTAACTTTGTATAAAACATGTTAACAATTGCAAAAGAACCAATAAACGATGAACCCATAGCAAATACATATGATTAGGAGTCAAACATATATATATATAGTAACTCTAACATCAATGAACAAGAATGGAAGAAAACCCCTACCTTTCTTCTTCCTATGTGTTCTTGAAAATTTGAAGTTTTGATCTTCTTCAAGGTGCAAATCCTCCTTTGATCTTGTGTTTTCCCCTTCTTTCCTCCTCTCTAAGTCTTCCTAGGGTTTGAAATGTTGAAATGAGGCTAATGGGGGTGTCCTTAAGTATTTATAGTGGAAGAAATGACCTCATGTGCGTGATTCTGAAGTTCAGAATTCGCAAGTCACGTTCGAACGTCATTGGCGTTCGAACGTCACTAGTGCAAATTATTCATTCACGTTCGAACGTCACTTTGGCTTTCGAACGTTGGTTGCTCCCAGTACTTTTTCATTTCCATCAGAGCTCTGCGGATACCAAAGTACTGGGACTCCCTCACGTTCGAACGTCGATTCACGTTCGAACGTCATCTCAGTTTCTGCTGAAACTTCCAGTGAAGTTTTGGCCTATTTAGAGATTGATTTGAAAATTTTTCGTGAAATACTCTTTTGTAGCCCTGGAAGTATGATATCTACTGTAAAAATTTCAGAGACAATGGACATTAGAATAAAAAGTTATGATCAAAATACTAGGAAGTGTCCAAAATCCTTTCTACCCAAGTTTTCTCTTAAATGTGTCTTTACTCTAAAATACTTCCTAACTTCCAATACACCTCATATTACCTCTCCCAAGGTTGTTCGACCTTCCGGATTCAATGGACACCTTATTTGGACCTAAAAATATTTAGAAATTCATATAATCACCCTTTCCAAGTTTAAACGTCTTGGAAACTCCAACTTCCCAATCAATATGCATCTCTAGCATTTCTCCTACTATTACAATCTATATAGTTCATTCTTACATCATTACACATATCCACATTTTTTTTATAACAATTATTTACTATATATCTATATACATATATATAAAAGAAAATGCGGGGTGTTACATGTTGCATATGCTAAATGCAATTGTGAGTCCTACGAATGTGGATTTGTGTTTTATTTTATTAGGTTATTTTTTTTTTAGTTTTTAGATTTTGAAATCCATGTATTACTAGTGACTAGTAATATTCAGGTTGGGGGTGTGATTAACCATCAAAAGTACTATTTTATTATGTTTAATGATTGATTAATTTCATATTATTTATGATTAAATGTGTTAAATTCCAAAATTTTCTAGTAGTTTGGTTTATTTTGCAGGTAAATTGGCTGATTTAAAATAGTAATGGATTAGGTAAGTGAAGCAATCACTAGAGGAAGAATCACAATTGATAAAGATTGAATAGTCAAGATTAGGAAAGGAATATTTGAAGATAAAGCAGCAATTTAATCCTTGTAAGAGTTCAAGTTGGACGAAAAATCATTTAAAATTGGATTAGGTAAGTATCCTAGAAGATAAGGATTTGACATATTTTCGGTATTTTAGTCATATCTTTTTACTCCAATATCCAATTGACATGATGTTTGCGGGGTTGGAAAGAAGACTTCAAGGGCTACAATAGAATATTTAACGAAACTTTCGTGACTCACCCTCTAAATATGTGAAATTCAAGCTCAATGTGTGGACAGATTTTGTACCCGTGGCCCCCAAGATTTTATGCACGAGATTTAACCTTATAAGACTTCTTTTTGGAGATAAATTCTTCTCAATCCAACCTTATATCTTCTACCTATACCTAGGATTTATTTTAGTATAAATAAGGGCTCTCAACTTTTGAGAAATGATCATTATTTTCTTCTCATGTTTTTTTTTTGAGTTTTTGTTTTAGTTCTATAGCTTGCTAAAAGTCCAACTAAAGTTAGGGGAGATACTTTCAATGAAATACGGTATTTATTATTGATTCAATGTTCTTTTTAATGCATGATTTATTCTTTTTATTTAATTCTTCTCTTTTAGTAAATTTTTTGTTCTGTATATTTTTTTGATTTGTTGTGTCACGTACATCGAATACTTGAGATTCCCTGCAAGTCAAATAACTAGTTATTCCATGCTTGAATTAATTAATTAGAATTTCTCATAAGATAGTTGATTTATTATTTGCAATAAAATAAGTTTCACTTGATGGAAATCTTGATTTATTGTAGACTCCGGGCACGGTGAATGGTTGTGATCTACAAGTAAATTTTTATATTTATTCAAATAATTAATTAATTATAATTTTTGATGTTTTCTTATTATCACCGTTAAATATTTCGATTGGAATCACTCCTCAGTTGATTCTCAATTGAGTTCAAAAACTGGATCATTAATAATTACTATGTGAATTTGAAAGGGCATCCCCGATGCTTTAATATTTTCAATTATTATTTTAAAACCAAATTTATTGTTTTCTAATTTCAAAATATCTACAACAATTTTTTTAAAGCAATTTTCTTTTATTTTTCTTTGTGTTCTAAGTTTTCATAATTTCCTATGGTTCGACCTCGGACTTCCGAGTATTATATTACTTCGTACAACTTGTACTTGGGTGATCAATTCTAAAGTTGTAGCAGTCATCTTTGCCTTGAATGCATGGCACCACTATTTGTATGGAGAGCAGTTTGAGGTGTAATCAGACCATAAAAGAATGAAGTACATCTTCACGTAGAGGGATCTCAATATGAGGCAGCGGATGTGGATGGAGTACCTGGAGGATTATAACTTCACTTTGCATTACCATCCTGGTAAGGCAAACGTGGTGGCTGATGCACTCAGTCAGAAGTCACGGAGAGTCATAGCTAGTGTGGCTTCTTGGGAGTGGCAGATGCTCGAGACTATGGGGTAATTCAGGCTACACTACAGGGGTCGGACTCAGGACACTTTGAGGAGTTTGGTGGCTATGTCTTCCCTAATGAGGAGGGTGATTGAGTCCCCAGGGTAGGAAACATAGATATTATCCATCAAAGGATCGGGTATAGTCAGGTACAGGTGACGAGAGTTGGGTCATTCATGCGGATGGTAGTCTTCGGTTCTGAGGAAGGGTTGTGGTTCCCCAGTCTGTAAATGAAATCCATAGGGAGTTTCATTACTCTCATTTTGATGTGCATCCAAGTGGCACAAAGATGTACAACAATCTTCGTCGCTAGTATTATTAGGGCGGGATGAAGAGGCACGTTGGAGATTTTGTTAGTCGATGTCTTACGTATTAGCAGGTGAAGGCTGAGTACTAGAGACCAGCAGAGTTGCTCCAACCTTTAGAGGTTGCTGAGTGGAAGTGGAAGCACGTTACAATGAATTTTGTGACCCACTTGCCATAGACATCACGGGGGCATGACGTGGTGTGGGTGATAGTGGACCGCCTTAAGAAGTCGGCACATTTTTTTTCTGTACGAATGACCTTCACATTGGAGGAATACTGCAGGCTATACATACGAGAGATAGTCCGATTACATAGAGTGCCTATATCTATAGTATCGGATCGAGATCCCAGGTTCACGGCCCATTTTTGGGAGAGTTTCCAGCGGGCTATAGGGAGACACTTGGTGATGAGCACAACTTTTCATCCCCAGACGGACAGTCAGTTAGAGAGGACCATCCAGACTTTAGAGAACATGCTACGAGCATACGTCCTTGATCTCAAAGGTAGTTGGGAAGAGCATTTACCCTTAGTGGAGTTCGCCTACAATAATAGTTATCAAGCAAGCATACAGATGGCAGCCTATGAGGCACTTTATGGGAGGTCGTGCCATTCTTCATTTTGTTGGACAGAGGTTGGAGAGAGACCCTCTACGGGTTTGAATTTGGTTAGATGCACCTCGGAGAAGGTGGACTTGATACGGAAGCATCTTCTCATTGCTTAGAGTCGGCAGAAGAGCTACGCCGATAAACAGCGACGACCTCTGAAGTTCAAGGTTGGAGATCACGTCTTCTTGAAGGTGATGCCCAAGAGGGGAGTGGTCAGGTTTGGGAAGCGGGGAAAGCCATCGTCGAGGTATATTGGACAATTCGAGGTACTCGAGAAAGTTGGTACAGTCACTTATCGGTTGGCATTACCGCCAAATTTATCTGGTATTCACGCAGTGTTACATGTCTCCATGTTCCGTAAGTACACTCTAGATCCGACACATGTAGTGGATTAAGGCGAGCTAGTTGTTGATGCGGATGGGACCTTCGAGGAGAGACCGGTGCGTATCATGGATAGCCGAGATCAAGTTTTGAGGGGCAAGACCATGAGGCTAGTGAAGGTGCTGTGGCAGCACCGAGGTGTGGAGAAGGCGACATGGAAGCGTGAGAACACTATACGCATCAGTTATCTGTTCTTGTTCGAGGATGGATATACATTCTCGTATTCATAAGTGTTATATAACTGTTACATATGTATGTGGTTGAATGTGCATGTGTGTGTAAATTTTGGGGATGAAATTTCTTTTAAGGGGGAAGAATGTAAAACCTGGAAAATTTGAACTTTTATGGAAAAGGGCAAAACGATAATTAGCAACTACGGTACAGGGTGAAAACTCAAATTTTTCTAGAATGTGGATGGCAAAGCAGACCTCACCGTTGGATTTGTTTATCGAAATCTAGTTACCCAGTCAATTTTTGTTGAATTTTGAAACAGTCGAATTTTTTGTTGAATTTTGAGACAGTCGAATTTTTTGCATTTTACGAGGTTATCGGATGTCACGTGACCAAAATAAACGTGATCAGGAATTAATTACGAAACGTGAAAAATAATTTAAAGTTAGTTCAAATAAAATATGTTGAACTTAAAACGGGACGAAATTGGATCAGAAAAAGGTAGACGTGTGGTGTGTTGTGAGCCAAGTATATGGGGAGTATAAAAATGCGGAAAAATCAGATTTTTCCCCCATTTCTCAGCCTTGCATTTCTGGAAAAGAGAAGGGAAGGGAAGAGAGGGAAGAAGAAGGGTTCTTCAACCTTCTCTCTAAGATCTACGGCTCTCCATTCTTCGAATTGCTTTGGGCCAAGAACAAAGATTGTTCTACGTGACATGAGCTTTAAAACCATACCAAAGATAGCGGGTTTCGCCGAAGTCTCAAGATCGAGGTTATCAGGATCAAGCATTTGAAGCTTTCTTGGAGTTTCTACCACTTGTATCACGCTTCAAGAGGTAGGGTTCTTTTCCTAACTAGGTTTATTTTCAACCTAGGGTTTCGTATGAAATGGGTAGCATGATTTGAGATGAAAATTTCTTGTCTAAATGTATTTCTAGTGCAACTATAGTATGGGGAATGGTATAAGAATGTATAAAATCAATTTTTGCATGAATTGGGTTTTGGGTGAAATTGCTTGTTTTGGTAATTTCATGAGAAATGTGTTGATTGGACATACTATGTGTTTACATTTATGCTTTGAAGGTATTTGATAAAATGCCTATGTTGATTTAGCATGTTGGTTTCATTGAAAACGTTATAACATGCTTGGTGAAAATTGTGAAATGTAATTATATGCTCATGATATAATTGAAATTGTGAAAATGGTGTATGTCATACTACACTCATGACATATTGAATGTGGTATTGTAATTTCAATTGAGAACTTGATTGTATAATGATATGAAATGCAATTGTTCATTACATTTGCATATGCACGGGTAGAATCACATTCGTGGGCATGTGACATGGGTGTGGGTGTGTGCATGTTTTTGGATAAAACACCATTCTTGGTGTTTGAGGCGTGGACTCGGGAAGGTTGGACCTTGATCCAATGGAGTTGCTCGGGTTGCATGGAAAACTTGTGTCGGGTATAGGAAGAAGGGCTAGACTCTTCCTCGGGTGCAAGACTCGGTTACTAGTTTATACACTTCCGACGGTGAAAGTCCAAAAAAGTGTATTGGTGTACGCAGAACCGGAGGTGAGATACCAAAATCCATGTCAGTGTGGTGGACCATTGGTGCAAGTCTAGAAAATCACCTACCCAAGAAAGACACATGGTTCATTTTATAAAATAGTCATTGGATGTGCAACATTAATGGCAGGGGCTTGGAATGCCCGGATTCATACTCATGATATTGCATGTGTTATGGGATCCAGTGAAGGCTTGGGTTGCGTTGCATGTGTAAGTCTCACCTCATAACATGGCATGACATTATGACATTCACTCTTGAAGTTGTATGTTCTTGGATGAATGCTTGTTTGATTGTTGAATTGCATGTGAGCATTTCATATGAATCTAGGTTGGGGAGTAGCCTCTTTAGGAGATACCCTATTGAGTGTGGCTCACCCTTTGTGAGGACAACAATTCAGGTGCAGGACAAGTGTCGATGGATGGCTCTCACTTGGGCCCTCATTAATGAAGAAAGATGAATTGTGGCTTTGAATTATATTTTTGTAAAACAAGTGTGTAATTAGTTTTTGGACATGTAATATTGTATAAAGGATTATAAAATGAACTCATATGAACTACATTTTTGTGTAAAATTTGATGTTATATGAGATTGGATGAGTTGGAATTGAAAAATGATTGAATTGAGGGCAAACTGGGCTCTTCTACCGGTAGAACATTGATTATCTACCGGTAGAAAATTTTCAAAGAGCTCTTTTACTGGTAGAACGTTGATTATCTACCGGTAGAAGAATTCCAGAGAGATCTTCTACCGGTAGCACGTTGATTATCTACTAGTAGGTCCTCTTAAATTTTCAGAAATTTAAAATAATTTGGTTAAGCCTGCAGGCCTTGAGTCCTTTTCTTCAAAGGATGTAAATAGGGTAATATTAAGGACAAATTGATGTATATTGGACCTTGGAATGGTCGAGTGATTGAAATGTCCACAGGTTATGCATTCGCGAGTGCCCGGTACAAAGGAGACTCTGCTCAAACTATGTGTTCTTTATGATCTCGGTGAAGGGGACGTTATGTCGTGGTGTCGGGTTATGCGGCATTCACGGGTACTTCTGCAGGTTGATGGGTGATCAACGGGTTGACAAATGACCCCCAATTTTAGGGGCGTCACAATTACTATAAGAGTAACACACATTAGTTGTAACATTATTCCATATATTTTTAAAAAAAACTCGTGTGTGGGTGCAGGGATTTCTTTATTTCAAAAACACTTAAGAAATATCACGATCCTTCATTCTATTGTACAAGAATTAGCCTCAATGTCAATCTTTTCTTGAAAATCACTCAGCAAATAATACACTAAAGTTTTAATGACTATTACTCAAAAATTACATGTGATAAGAATATTGTTATCAAAGTAAAATAATAGCACATGTAATATCTCAAAAGAATGTTATTAGAACAAAACTGGAATTTGACATAATCTCATGAAAGAATATTAACACAATATCAAACAACATTATCAGCACTTCCCCTGTTAATGAATAGGTGAAATGGCTAAGGCTCAAAATAAAATCACAAATGGCCTAAGATCATGTTTCAAAATTCATACACCTGAATGATTTCCAGTTACAATTTAAGAGAAAATGCTAACCACGTTATCCAAGGAGTACTAACCAAAAAAAGGATAATGAGATTATTCAAAGAAATTTTACCGCTGAACAAAAATTCTTAATTGAGTAAATGTCAAAAATCCCTCCAATGAAGATTGGCTCAAAATCTGCACACTGGTTTTACATCTCCGCTATTTCAAAAAGGTTTTCAAAATAAGAAATTATTTTGTGCTCAAGATGATGAGTTTCGACGAAAATATAGAGAAAGTGTACAAACAATGTATGAAAATCTCGCGTAATTTGGTTAGGGTTATACCTGCAAAGCATTAGAATGATAACATAATTCTTATCGTGAATCATATGAAATAAGTACCCTAACACAGCAAAATTTAAGCAAAATCATAAACCAACCAAATTAATTAAATCTAATCAAAACAACTATTTAAAACATTAAACTGAAATAAAGTGCATAATAAAAAGTTCGATAAAAGTAGAAATAGCATAGAAACTTCAGAAACTCTGGTCACTAGGCTGATGAGCCACCACTGTATTGCCCTCGAAGTAGCCTTAGGATTTCATTCTGGTTCTCTTCATAACTAGCCATCCTTTGATCCTGTTGGGCTGATGCGAGTCTCTAATTCCAACAAAATCTGGCGGTCAGTCTGGTCATCAACGGAAATATAAGGTTGCTCTTCTGGTTGCTGGGGCTCCTCCGATGGCTGAAAATCTACACCTTTTGGGAATGTGTCTGCTTGCGGTTCTAGTGGTGCTTCTTGCTGCTCTTTTGTCTGCCCTCCATGGCTCTTTTTCAGGGAATTTTTATCCAATAGTGCCAAATGTTCCACTGTTGGCCATGTCAGATTTGCAATTACTTCTTTCATCTTGCATAACTCAGATACTAGAACAGCAAATGGGTGTAAGGGCTTCTTAGTCTTAATAGTTAACACCATTTGATCCATTATTAGCGTTGGCAAGTCAATAGTGTCTCCTATTATAAAAGCATACATAAAATAAGCTCTCTCGGTGTAGATTTTATTCACAATGATCAAATTCAAGATTATGTATTTATCAGTCAAGTCTCCTTACTTAATATACTTGTTTGGCCTACCCCAGACGTACTCCTAATTCCAACTCAATCCCAATGGTAGTCATGTCAGGCAATGTGGTGTAGGGATATTGGGGATGTTGATGCCTTGGTATCGGGTTTAAAAAATTAGCAATGGTAGCCGGTGTAACTGATCTGAAATGTGTACACCCAAGTGCAGGCGGTCAAGCTGTAGTAATAATCTGGTTTGAGTCCGGAGTCGAATCCACAGGGAACTTTTGTTGATATTTCTGAGGTAAGCAGTGGTAGAGACCTATTGATTGTAACCCTTGAGATTTGCTGTGAGATATGAGTTTTCCTAGACATAATATAAGATTCTTTCCAAGAGGATTTTCTTAACAAAACAGGAGATAAGTGCTAATTAAAAAGAGTCACTCTTTAGTGCAAGGATCTGGACATGTAGTTAGTTATCCGGTTTGTCATAATTGTGCTTGATAACTCAATTAACTCCCGTGTCAACAGCAAGTTAATCGGAAGATAAAGATGGATTGTGAGAATTAAGAACATGATTCCGATGTCTTTCTAGAAGTTTACAAGAATTGCCTGTGCCGAGACTTAACCCGTCTACAAACAAGCAAGTGTTTCTACAAGACATCCAATCATGATATTAATATTCCATTCTTTAAATGAAGTACAATAAGGGGGAGGATTGAAGGGTAGTCATGAGGATCTAGTCGGGGTACTTGTCTTGAACTGATGAGTCTTTCTATGCAAGAGTCATCTGTGTCATAGAAAGAGCCCACAGTTATACAAAGTACCTTAGCTTTGCTAGATGCAATCAATCATCCAATAACAAGAAGAAATAAACGTTAAGCATAAAAACAATGCACAAATATGATTCCCGGATAACTTATACATGCCCTTCTCCTCTTACTAAAGAGTGAATGAGAAACTACTCACTCTTCATGGCTTGGGTAAAGCTAGAAAAGTGAGTGATGCTCATCCCTCCAAGTAGAGAACTTAAAAGATAAAGTAACAACAAACACGAAGCCAATCTTTAACAAAGAATGGGTGAATCACGTTCCACTCTTCACGGCTTTGGTAAACCTCTAAAAAAGTGGAAGAGTTTCACTCTTCTAAGAAAGAAAGAAGCTCAAGCAATGGAAGTGAAATGTATGAACAATAAAAGTAGAAGAAAGCTAGTCACATTTGGAGGGTGGCTTCCTCAACCAAGAATTGGAGGGTTGTTTCCTCAACCAAAAGATTAACTATCTCTCTTCTATGCATGTAAAATGAAAGCATAAGAATTAGCATAAGCATAAAACTACTTTTATAACAAGCAAGAGATGTTGGACTAAAGTCAAACTAATCTCTAAGATAAAGACTTCATACAAGGAAAATAAGCTAAATCTACAATGTGAGTGGGAGTCTAAGCCTCCATCAACTTTCCTACTTCCCTCCCTTAGCTCTCCAACAAGGGGAGTATTTATAGGCAAGAGGAGGAGACAAGAGGAGGTGAAGGAATAGTGTTTGCCGCCCAAGTCCAAGTGAAAAGCCAACCACTCTGCTGCCAGTCTGTGGAGAACATTCGAACGTGAGTTGGCGTTCGAACGTTGTTTCTATTTTTGCACTAAGGGCGTTCGAACGTTGACTTCCGTTCGAACGTTTCTTCTGTTTTTGCACTAAGGGTGTTCAAACGCCAGATGTGTTCTGACCCTTTCACTCGAGTGGTCTGTTGGTCTTCTGTGAAGTTCAGTTCCAACTCTATGCAATAGTCTGGTCTTCAATCAACTCAAGTGCACGTTCAAACGTGAGTTGGCGTTCGAACGTGACACTCAAGTGCTTCATAGCTTCAGTCTTCTTTCTTAACTGCAACACGCCTTCTCTTAGCAGTTGAGTCTGCTACAGTGTAATGTGGACGTTCGAACGTGAGTTGGCGTTCGAACGTTCTGGCTGTGCTCCAAGCTTCTCCAATTTTGGGCTCTAATGTGCTGGTGTTGCATCCAAGTGTGGTACTTGTTGTTCTTGGGTCCTTGTTCAGTTTAGGGCCTGAAATGACATCACTTAAACTCCATCAAAGTACAATTAGTCTTAAAACGGCATAGTAATATGCTAATTTTAAGTGCTAATCAGTAACTTGAAACACAATTCCCCTAACATATGCACGAAATTGCCTTGGCCCAATTTCTTTTGCATTACTGTAAAATTCTCGGACTAAACATTCATAGGCAGGACCTACCAATTTCACATAATTAAGCCAACCCCGTGCTGCTAGATTTTGCCTAACCCCAATTTGTTCAAAATCCTCATATATTACAGGTCTTTCAACAATAATAGTCTGAGTATAAAAGTGAGTATCATACCAAACTTTCTGATCAATGTTTTCAAAAATAACATTTTCAAATTGATTATGAACTTGTGGTTGTTCTTCTTGTTGCAAGAATGCTTCAGGTAGTGGAGAGGCTCCTCGCCTTGCTCGGCTGGATGAGGCTCTTGTCCTTGCTCTTGTGTAACACCCCGCATTTTGTTTTATATATATGTATATAGATATTTAGTAAATAATTGTAGCAAAAATGTGGATATGTGTAATGATGTAAGAATGAACTATATAGGTTGTAATAGTAAGAGAAATGCTAGAGATGCATATTGATTGGGAAGTTGGAGTTTCCAAGACGTTTAAACTTGCAAAGGGTGATTAGATGAATTTCTAAATATTTTTAGGTCAAAATAAGGTGTCCATTGAATCCGGAAGGTCGAACAACCTTGGGAGAGGTAATATGAGGTGTATTGGAAGTTAGGAAGTATTTTGGAGAAAAGACACACTTAGAGAGAATTTGGGTAAAAAGGAGTTGGGACACCTTCTAGTATTTTGGTCATAACTTTTTATCCTTATGTCCAATTGATCTGAAATTAGGACAGTAGATATTAGCCATCCAGGGCTACAAAAGTGTATCTCACGAAAAGTTTCCAAAGCAATCTCTAAATAGGCCAAAACTTCACTAGAAGTTTCAGCAGAAACAGGAATTCCGTTCGAACGTGAATCGACGTTCGAACGTGAATAAACGTTCGAACGTGAATAAAAGTTCGAACGAAAGTGCGTTCCAATACTCTTTGTCTGATGGAAAAACAAAATTACTGGGAGTGACGAACGTTCGAACGCCAATGACGTTCGAACGTAACTTGCGAATTCTGAACTTCAGAATCGCGCACAGGAGGTCATTTCTTCCACTATAAATACTTAAGGACACTCCCATTAGCCTCATTTCAATATTTCTAACCCTAGGAAGACTTAGAGAGGAGAAAGGAAAGGGAAAACACAAGATCAAGAGAGGATTTACACATTGAAGAGGATCAAAATCTCAAGTTCTTCAAGAACTCTAAGGAAGAAGAAGGTAGGGGATTTCTTCTCTTTCTCTTACATTGAGGTTAGGGTATTTATATATGTATGTTTTGGCTATCAATGGTATATATATGCTATGTAATCATCCTCTCTTAGGCTTTTTGACAAAGATTACATGTTTTACACAAAGTTAGGGTGGTATACCCATGAAATCCCTCTTTTGTTTGAAAAACCCTAGTTTTCAAGAGTGATGGGTTTTCCTTTTGAACTCTTCCTTTATTCTTGATTTCAAAACTTTAGTGTTTCATATTGAACAACAAAATGGTATTTATGAGGATCTCTTGTACATTTTCTTATATTGCTCTTTGTACAACAACTTGAGAAAATTGGGGATTTTTAAGATATACTTGTAAATTGTGAAATTGGGTTTGGTATTGTATCTCTTATGAGTGTGGGATGACCATGGGTGGCCTTTGACGAGATATCGTAGAGTGGGTAGACGTGTTGCTTGCTCCGTGTGGGTGGGCATTTCTCCTACCACTCGTAGTGGGGTTAGTGCTTTGGTAAGACTAAACCGTTATTGCTCACGGGTGCCGTGTAAGAGGGTTAGTATACTAATACCTGGGTTGGATACGTCACTGTCATTAGTGTGGCATACGCCCTTCCTAAAGGATGGATATCTTTGATAAGATTTGTGTGGGTGTGTGTGGGTTAGATATTACTCAATGTGTCGATTCATGGGGTGTGCCTTACATCATGTTTGAGATACATATACATATTGATGGATTGTTGTATTATTGTGGAAAATGGTTTCCTACAAGGACTTGTGGGAGTATGGGATTCCACAAGGTCTTGTGGGAAAATGGTTTATATTTTGGAAAATGGATATGTATTGGATCTTGGTTTCTTTTACTGTTTATTTAAATCACTGTTGCTACTTAAACTTGAGATCCATTTTAAAATGTCCCTGTTTTACTTCAAAGATTATGTATGTTATTTGTAAAATGAGACCGGCCATTTTATATGTTTTTATAAACCTTGTTCGAGTTTGGGAGGAATGTTGCTACGGAGCTTAGTGCTCAACCCCTACAAATTACATTTTTCAGATACGGTGCTAGAGGAGAACCTCGGAGTTGACGAGCAGGGGTATTGGGAGGCCCGATTCGAGGGAAATCTAGATCCCGAGGTGGACATATAGAGATATAGTTTCTTTTGCACTAGACTAGAGAATTTATTTTGAGATCATGTATCGTCTAGTAATCTGTTTATTCCGCTGCTAAGTTTAAGTATAATTCTTTTGAAATGTATTTGACATAGCTTGGCTTATTCTTTTGGGATGACATTGTAAATTTTATGGATGATGAATGGAAAAATTTTCTTATTGATGGATTATCTTAGTGCTCTCATTATGTAAATGGTTTTAGAATGTAATGCCGTCCAGGGTGTGTTTTGGGGTGTTACAAAAATGGTATCAGAGCCCAGGCTTTAGGTCTTACATGGGAGCTGTAGGTTATGGATTCTCACTAGAAAAGTATTACTAGGTCGGACGAAACTTTTGATCTAGATTTTACACGAGTTGTATACTTGGGATTAAATTGACTATTAGGATGTCTTGTACATCAATGAAACTAAATTATAAATTGATGTGTAGGATGGACGGTGAACGTGTACGTGGACGAGGGTGTGGTCGTGGTCGTGGAGGTCAAACAAACCCACCACCGCCACCACCTCCCGATGCAATTAATGGCATCTATCAGTGTTTGAGGGAGCTCACCACTCTGGTACAACGCCAGAATGGGAACAACCATAACGGTGGGGCTCATCCACTAGCCCAAGTACCGGGCAACGGAGAGGAGAATAGGAGAATGGTAGTTCTCCGAGAGTTTCTGAGGCAACACCCGCCTACTTTCCAAGGGAGCTCTAACCCCTTGGATGCAGATAAATGGATCCGCCGAGTGAAGAAGATATGTGATGGCATGGGGATAGCCGAGGATCTTCGGGTCGGCTTGGCGACTTATCTATTCGAGGGGGAGGCCGACCATTGGTGGGACTCAGTGAAAAGAAGGAGGACCACGGATGCACTCACTTGGGAGGAATTTGACCAAATTTTCCAAGACAAGTACTTTCCGGAATCAGTAAGAGACAGAATGAAGGCCGATTTCCTTGCTCTCCGACAGGGCAGCATGACGGTGACCGAGTACGAGAGGATTTTCGATGAGCTATCTCGTTATGCTACAGAGTTTATATCTACTGAGGCCAGCAGGGCCAAGCGCTTTGAGCAGGGCTTGAGGCCTGCTATCCGGGAGAAGCTGGTGGCTCTCAAGATCCGGGAGTATGGGGACCTAGTTGACCGAGTTGCATTGGTGGAGAGAGATATAGAGGACAGCCAGCGGCGACAGAGCTTCGCGAGAGGAGGTCCGATCAAGACGAACCCTGGCACCAGTGGAGTGTAGCGAGTAGCACCATACCGAAGTCCAGACCAGGCAGGTGGACAGAGACTTCTGACAGCTCGAGGAGATGAAGTGACTCAGACTAGAACAAGAACTGACCAGCGCCAATGCTTTGCATGCGGAGAGTATGGGCACTTCAAACATAGGTGCCCCTCGTTTCCCCCAAGGACCAAACAAGTAACCAAGCAAGTACCAGCAAACAAGCCACCTCTACAAAGGCCAGCACAGCAGATACCTCAGATAGCTCGAGGAGCGGGAGGCGTACCAGAGAGAGTAGGCATGGATGCACGCCGATGCTTCGCCTGTGCAGGTGTTGGGCACTTCAAAGATAATTGTTCCTTGCTTTCTACCAAGACCAACCAAGCAACTGGGCGAGTGAATGCAAACAGGCCACCGCTATGACAGCCACTACCACCACAGAGACCGTTACAAGCTCATGCCCCCGGTGGCGCCAATCAAGGAAGGGTTTTTGCTTTGACTCAACCGGAGGAAGATGCCTCCAACGCCGTTGTGGAAGGTATTGTTCTTCTCTACCATTTCTTGGGCCCGAATTTTATTGGATTCCTACGCGACTTATTCCTTTCTACGTACCGTGTACGCTGTGGAATTGGGATTGGGTTTCGAGGAAATAGAACTTATTGTATATGTTAACTTACCTACGGGAAAACAAGGGGATACCAGTAGGGTTTATTTATATGTAATCTTTGAATCTAATTTATATCTACTTGCTAGGGAATCATCATGTCTTGCCATTCTGGATTATACTACCTTGTTCCAAAATATATTATGGTTGGGTAAACCCTAAATCTTTTCTTATGCCTTCAAACCCTAGTTTACAAAGGAGATGTGTTTTTCTCTTAATTTATCATTTGCTCATGATTCCCGAACTTAAATATTATTTGTTCTAAGCTATGTTATGGGTGGGTGACCACCAAATCCTTTTGGTATGCCCTTGAAATCCTAGTTTTCAAGGGAGATGTGTTTTCTATTTATCTTGCCTTTGTCATTGATTTCAAACCTTGATAGTCGTTTGTATCGATTCCAATATATGATTGTTACTTTATCTCTGATTCCAAGCTTGATATCCATTGTTATTGATCTCGAGACTTGATTGTTTCCTTGTCCTTAATTTCCTAAGCTTAATGATCCATTTGTTCTTGATATCTAAATTTGATATGCACGTGGTAGTGACTATAACCCTTGTGATTCAATTATTCTCAATATTCAATACTTGATATTCTTTATTCTTGGTTCCAAGACTTGAGTGTTCTTTTGGTCTTGATTTCTAAGCTTCATAATCCTTTGTTCTTGATTTCACACCTTGATAGTCGTTTGTTGTTGATTTCCATACATGATTGTTCCGTTAAATCTTAATTTCTCATTTGTTCATGACTTTCAAACTTGATACGCCTTTATTCTTGATTTCCAAGCTTAATATTCATTGGCTCTTGATAGCCAAATTTGATATTCATTTGATTGATTCTAACTATTGTAATTCATGTATTCTTGATATTCAATACTTGACATCCTTTGGTTCTTGATTTCAAGACTTGGTTATTCCTTTGTTTTTAATTTCCCCAGGCTTGATGATCCATTGGTTCTTGATAGCCAAATTTAATATTCATTTGTTATTGATTCTAACCCTTGTGATTCATTTATTCTTGATATTCAATACTTGATATTCATTGGTTCTTGATTTCAAGACTTGACATTCAATTGCTCTTGATTTCAATACTTGATTTCTCCTTGTCCTTGAGTTCAAAACTTGATACTCTTAAGTTCTTGGTTACAAAGCTTGATATGCATCTGTTATTGACTCCAAGACTCGATTGTTACTATGTTCTTGATTTCAAGCCGTGATTGTTTCTTATTTTGATTTCAAAGCTTGATATGGGTTTGTTATGGAATTCGAGACTTGATTGTTCCTTTATTTTGGATTCCAAAAACTTGAGATTTGTTTGTTATTAATTTCAAACCTTACTTGTTCTTTTGTTCTTGATTTTCAAGCCTGATAGCCATTTATTCTTGATTCCAAAGCTTGATTCTTTATTTACTCATGAATTCAAAACTCTAGTGATTGGTAGTGACCACTAAAATGGTATTTTCGATGATATTATGTTAATTTTTCTTAAATTATTTCGTTGAAAAAAAAAATGTATATGGATTTGGAAGCTAAAATGGGAGGACAAGTCTGGTTAGGTTTCAACTGTAACCTTTGGTGGAGGGTAATTTATATCAGAGTGCGCAGCGAACTAACGGAGTAAGGACTACAATGGGAAAACTACGGAGAAGATTCAACTCATCCGAGAGAGGCTACGCACGGCGCAAAGTAGACAGAAGAGCTATGCGGACCATAGACGAAGATCCTTGGAATTCAAAGTGGGAGATTACATGTTTCCCAAGGGATCACAAAATAAGGGCATGTTTCGATTCGGCAAGAATGAGAAGTTAGCGCCAAGATATACCGGACCGTTTGAAGTGATCAAAGCGGTAGGCAATGCGGCGTATCAACTTCGACCACCAGCCCAGCTATCCGGAGCACATGGCGTGTTTCACGTGTCGATGTTGAGAAAGTGTCAATCGGATGCAACGCCGGTCTTAGACTTGGAAGATATTGAAATTCAAGATGGAGCAACCTATGAAGAACAACCGGTGAAGATTCTCGACGCCAAAGAGAAGGTGCTCCGTAACAAAGTCATCCGACTAGTGAAGGTTTTGTGGCAACACCATGGAGTGGAAGAAGCTACATGGGAACCGGAGCAAGAAATGCGGGAGAAGTATCCACATTGGTTCGCTACTTGAGGTAAGTTTCGAGGACGAAACTTTCTTTAAGGGGGGTGGATTGTAACACCCCACATTTTATTTTATATATATGTATATAGATATATAGTAAATAATTGTAGCAAAAATGTGGATATGTGTAATGATGTAAGAATGAACTATATAGGTTGTAATAGTAAGAGAAATGCTAGAGATGCATATTGATTGGGAAGTTGGAGTTTTCAAGACGTTTAAACTTGGAAAGGGTGATTAGATGAATTTCTAAATATTTTTAGGTCAAAATAAGGTGTCCATTGAATCCGGAAGGTCGAACAACCTCGGGAGAGGTAATATGAGGTGTATTGGAAGTTAGGAAGTATTTTGGAGAAAAGACACACTTAGAGAGAATTTGGGTAAAAAGGAGTTGGGACACCTTCTAGTATTTTGATCATAACTTTTTATCCTTATGTCCAATTGATTTGAAATTTGGACAATAGATAGTAGACATCCAGGGCTACAAAAGTGTATCTCACGAAAATTTTCCAAAGCAATCTCTAAATAGGCCAAAAATTCACTGGAAGTTTCAGCAGAAACAGGAATTCCGTTCGAACGTGAATCGACGTTCGAACGTGAATCGATGTTCGAACGTGAATAAACGTTCGAACGAAAGTGCGTTCCAGTACTCTTTGTCTGATGGAAAAACAAAAGTACTGGGAGTGATGAACGTTCGAACGCCAATGACATTCGAACGTGACTTGCGAATTCTGAACTTCAGAATCGCGCACAGGAGGTCATTTCTTCCACTATAAATACTTAAGGACACTCCCATTAGCCTCATTTCAACATTTCTAGAGAGGAGAAAGGAAAGGGAAAACCCAAGATCAAGAGAGGATTTAGACATTGAAGATGATCAAAATCTCAAGTTCTTCAAGAACTCTAAGGAAGAAGAAGGTAGGGGATTTCTTCTCTTTCTCTTACATTGAGGTTAGGGTATTTATATATGTATGTTTTGGCTATCAATGGTATATATATGCTATGTAATCATCCTCTCTTAGGCTTTTTGACAAAGATTACATGTTTTACACAAAGTTAGGGTGGTATACCCATGAAATCCCTCTTTTGTTTGAAAAACCCTAATTTTCAAGAGTGATGGGTTTTCCTTTTGAACTCTTCATTTATTCTTGATTTCAAAACTTTAGTGTTTCATATTGAACAACAAAATGGTATTTATGAGGATCTCTTGTACATTTTCTTATATTGCTCTTTGTACAACAACTTGAGAAAATTGGGGATTTTTAAGATATACTTGTAAATTGTGAAATTGGGTTTGGTATTGTATTTCTTATGAGTGTGGGATGACCATGGGTGGCCTTTGACGAGATATCGTAGAGTGGGTAGACGTGTTGCTTGCTCCGTGTGGGTGGGCATTTCTCCTACCACTCGTAGTGGGGTTAGTGCTTTGGTAAGACTAAACCGCTATTGCTCACGGGTGCCGTGTAAGAGGGTTAGTATACTAATACCTGGGTTGGATACGTCACTGTCATTAGTGTGGCATACGCCATTCCTAAAGGATGGATATCTTTGATAAGATTTGTGTGGGTGTGTGTGGGTTAGATATTACTCAATGTGTCGATTCATGGGGTGTGCCTTACATCATGTTTGAGATACATATACATATTGATGGATTGTTGTATTATTGTGGAAAATGGTTTCCTACAAGGACTTGTGGGAGTATGGGATTCCACAAGGTCTTGTGGGAAAATGGTTTATATTTTGGAAAATGGATATGTATTGGATCTTGGTTTCTTTTACTGTTTATTTAAATCACTGTTGCTACTTAAACTTGAGATCCATTTTAAAATGTCCATGTTTTACTTCAAAGATTATGTATGCTATTTGTAAAATGAGACCGGCCATTTTATATGTTTTTATAAACCTTGTTCGAGTTTGGGAGGAATGTTACTACGGAGCTTAGTGCTCACCCCCTACAAATTACATTTTTCAGATACGGTGCTAGAGGAGAACCTCGGAGTTGACGAGCAGGGGTATTGGGAGGCCCGATTCGAGGGAAATCTAGATCCCGAGGTGGACATATAGAGATATAGCTTCTTTTGCACTAGACTAGAGAATTTATTTTGAGATCATGTATTGTCTAGTAATCTGTTTATTCCGCTGCTAAGTTTAAGTATAATTCTTTTGAAATGTAATTGTCATAACTTGGCTTATTCTTTTGGGATGATATTGTAAATTCTATGGATGATGAATGGAAAAATTTTCTTATTGATGGATTATCTTAGTGCTCTCATTATGTAAATGGTTTTAGAATGTAATGCCGTTCATGGTGTGTTTTGGGGTGTTACATCTTGGATCCAAGAATTCTTGAATTTCTTGCTCAATATAATGTTTTAAGGATTTTTGTTCAGTAAAAACCTGTAAAAGATGATGGGCAAGTGTTTAATCGGAGCAAAATCGAAGAAAAGTTAATGGGTGAAGCGAATCTGAAGAGAGAAGGTGGAGAAATCTGCTGGTTTTTTGAATTTCTGCTGCAAGAGAACTGCTGGACTATTCAGTTTCATGAATTGTGGGTTTTATACTGGTCAGTACCATCCGGACGATGCTGATCCTCTGGAATTTGCTCAGGCTTCCTGGCTGCTAATCCTTAATCTTCTCCAGATTTCCAGCTTCAGTTTTCAACCTGCAGTTACAAATAATCAATTTAAATTCAAAAATCTTCACATTTAACTATCTAAAAACTTAAATTGCAAATTAATACATTAAATTATAGTTATAAACATTCATACACACCCTCAGATTATACAACTTTGATCATAGTTAATTTTAATCGAAATCTTCTAAATAGAGAACATTAGTGAACCGATTAATTCCATGTCGCACTTATCTTGAAAGCGTGGGACTGGAATAGTATGACGTCTCTAGATAATCCTTACTCTGCCAATACTTAATACAGTCAAGATGATTTAATGCTCGACCTGAAATTGGTTCGACACATTGATTAAATTCTCTCAGATGCATTAATCGATCGCACTTTACACAACCACCGAGTCAATTTGCTCGTCAGCGTTTGGCAAATGAACTTTTCCCGCACAAAGGTTTTGCTTGACTACCAAAAATTTCTAATTTTTTTACAACCTTTACTTTTGCTATGATCAAAGAATGTATATTGAAAAGAATCATTATCCGGTTCTTTAACGTCTGCCGGTCACAAAGACGAAAATAGATTGCTCCCTTCCCCCAACCTAAATTTAACATTGTCCTCAATGTATAACACTGTGAAGTAAAATTATTGACAATTAAGATCTGGAGGCGAGACCAATCTACAGTGTCAAACTCTAATCTGTAAAACAAACAACAAACAGTTAGTACTACTATTTACAATCAAACATTCATAATAACTTCTCAAGACACATATTTTGGTTCCATTAACTGAATGGAATCCACATTTTGAACAAATCCATCATGATATGGCTTAAGTTCAACTACCCTATGTTTAAAAACTTGTTCAACAATGTAGGGGTTGTCCATCTTGATCTCAACTTTCCAGGAAATATGCGGAACCTTGAATTATATAACAAAATTTTTTGAGAAGGAACAAAGGATTTTCGCACAATATTTTTATCATGAAAAATTTTCATTCTGGACTTAGAAATCTTTGCATTTTCATATGCTTCATTTCTCAGTTCTTCCAATTCATTAATCTGAAGTTTGCGGGATGCACTTGCTTTGTCAATATCAAAATTCATTATTTTGATTGTCCAGTATACTCGATGTTCCAATTCCACAGGCTAGTGACATGGTTTACCATAAAATAGTAGATAAGGAGACATTCCCAAAATAGTTTCGTATGCAGCTCGGTAAGCCCAAAGCGCATCAGTCAGTCTTAAAGACCAATCTTTGCGTTACGGACTAATTGTTTTCTCCAAAATATATTTTATCTCCCCAATTCAACTTGTCCACTTGTCTGGGGATGATAAGGGGCATATATTTTATGGGAAATCAAATACATTTTCACTAGGTTTTCAAATACTTTATTACAAAAATGTGTACCCCCATCACAAATAATGGCTCGAAGAATTCTGAACTTAGACAAAATATTTGTTTTAAAAACATGATCAATGTACGGTGATCATTGTTTTGACAAGGAATTGACTCCACCCATTCGAAAACATAATCAACGACAATCAAAATGTACAGATGTCCAAAGGATGGGGCAAATGGTCCCATAAAATCGATACCCCAACAATCAAAATTTTCAATAATGAAAATCGGGTTCAAAGGCATCCTGTTTCTTTTTGAAATATTTTTCATTCTTTGACATTGGTCATGATTTAGACAAAACATATGTACATCCTTGAAAAGAGTGGGCCAGTAAAATCCACACTGCAAAATTTTAGCAGCGATTTTCTTTGAAGAAAATATCGTCCACAAGCTTCAGAGTAGCAAAATGAAATGATTTGACTTATCTTATGATTGGGTACACAACGTCTTATTATCTGATTTTTGCAATATTTAAACACTTAAGGATCTTTTCAAAAGAAAATTCGTACCTCATTTAAAAATTTCTTCTTGTCGGTCAAAGTATAATGAAAAGGAATGATACCTATGGCTAAATAATTGTCTATATCTGCATACCATGGTACTTCAGTTACTGCAAATAATTGCTCATCTGAAAAAGTTTCTTTGATTGGCATTGACTCTTCTTTTGTATATTAATTCAGCCTTGATAGATGATCAAGTACCACATTTTCAACTTTTTTCTTGTCTTTGATGATAAGATCAAATTCTTAAAGCAACAGTATCCATCGTAGGAGACGTGGTTTAACATCCTTCTTGGTAAGCAGATATTTCAAGACTGCATGATCAGTAAACACATAATTGAGAATCCAACTAAATATGATCAGAATTTATCTAAACAAATACTACAACAAGCAATTCTTTTTCTGTAGTAGAATAATTCATCTGTGTATTATTCATAATTTTGCTTGCATATTAAATCAGATAGGGTCTTTTATCTTTCCTTTGACCTAAAATAGCTCCTACTGCATAATCACTAGCATCACATATTAATTCAAAAGGTAAAGACCAATCAGGAGGTTGCATAACTGGTACAAAAATAAGCATGCTTTTGAGTTTATTAAATGCTGATTGACATGCATCATTTCAGTCAAATGGTTCATCCTGACATAGAAGATTACACATTGGTCTGGATATCAAACTAAAATTTTTAATGAATCTTCTGTAGAATCCTACATGACCTAGAAAGGATCAAATATCTTTTACAATCTTAGGTGAAGGGAGATTGGCTATTAAATCAATCTTCGACTTATCAACTTCAATTTCCTCTGTAGAAATTATATGTCCTAAAACAATGCCCTGTGTAACCATGAAATGACATTTTTTTCCAATTTAAAACAATTCCTCACATCGAGTAAAGACCTTTTCAAGATTTTCTAAACATAACTCAAATGAATCTCCATATATAGAAAAATCATCCATAAAAACGTCCAAAAATCACTCCAACATATCACCAAAAATGCTTAGCATACAGTGTTGAAAAGTGTCTTGAGCATTACACAATCCAAATGGCATTCTTTTATAAGCAAAAGTGTCAAAGGGACATGTAAACGTAGTTTTCTCTTGATCATCAATTGCTATTTCAATCTGGTTATAGCCGGAGTACCCATCCAAAAAATAATAATATGTATGTCCGTCTTTTCTGGTAAGAGAATTCAACTTCCGATAGTCAATACACATATGACAACCAGTAACCGTACGCATAGGGACTAATTCATTTTCTTGGTTTCTCACTACCGTAACACCAGCTTTTTAGGTACTTATTGTTAAACTAGGGATGCTCCAATTGTTCCCTCAATTCCATGGAATGGCAAGTGAAAATTGCTATCTCTATATCAAGGAATTCGAGAAATTAGTTAGTACATTCCTGGAACAGAATGTGCTGGAAAAAATGGCTCAAATGAAACTCTTCCCTTTCTCACTCAAAGATAAAGCAAAAAGTTGGCTGAATTCCTTGAAATCACGGATGATCTTTATTTGGGATCAAATTCAAAAAGAATTTTTGACTAAATTTTTCTCTGTTTATAAAACTACTACTTTGAAAAAATAGATTCAAAATTTTGCTGAGAAACCAAATGAGCAGTTTTATGAATGTTGGAAAAAATTTAAAGAGCTCTTAAACTCCATTCTACATCATGGCTTTGAATCGTGGCAAATGGTAACTTTCTTTTACAAGGGAATTACTCATGTGCATCTTCAGTTCATCGACATGATGTGGAATGGAGAGTTTCTACATAAAGAGTTTGAGGAGACTCTTGATTATTTTGATTGTGTGGCAGAGAGTGCCCAGTCATGGTACATCTCGGACCCTGCTAAACAATCAACATCATCAGTAGCCCCTCAATCGTCTGATGGACGAAAATATTTATTGAGAGATCAAGATGATCTCCTAGCCAGGATTGCTAAACTTTCAAAGAAAGTGGAGTTTAGAGTTTCAAAAGGTCAACGAGGTGACCAATGTAACCAAGGCTGATGACCCTTGCTCGATTTGTGAATCCAATGTGTAGGGCTATGCATGAGCAGGCTAATGCATTTAATCAGCCAAAGCAGTCATCTTCTCTATACTCTAACCTACAATCTGGGATAAAGATACCATCCCAACTTTAGTTGGAGATCTACAGTACCTCCTTACCAACCACCCCACAAAAGGAGCATTGATGACTTATTACAACAATACATTCAGAACCAGAATAACATTAACAATCAGAATTCTCAGACTCTGAATGAAATTAGGTCACAAATCACAAAGATTAATAGACTTTAAGGGCAATGCAACAAGAGAAAGGGAAATTCCCTGCTTAACCCCAAGGGTCAACACATGATTGAGACCTCTGAGAATGTTGAACAGATGACGTCCATTACTACTCTTAGAAGTGGTAAAGAAGTAGATATGACTATCCCACGCAAGGTCCCTAAGCCTATAGAAAAAGAGACCTCAGGTGATCTTAAAGAGACTAAGTTGTCTAATATTGCTGATAATAGTTGTCCTATTCTTGCTCCTTACCCTCATAGACTGCGTATGTCTTCTAACTTATTTGATACATCTGAAATTCTTGAGATTTTTCAATAGGTGAAAATTAATATTCCTCTTTTGGATACAATTAAACAGATACCATCTTATGCCAAGTTCTTGAAGGAATTATGCACATTGTAGAGGAAGATTAATGTGCAAAAGAAAGCTTTCCTCACAGAGCAGGTAAGCTCCATCTTAAGGACAAAAAATCTGCCCAAATACAAAGACCCTGGCTATCCCACCATCTCAATCATCATTGGGGATTGTCGGGTAGAGCAAACACTGCTAGATTTTGGTGCAAGTGTGAACCTCCTTCCCTATTCCAGATATGGAGAAATTTTAAGCCGACATCCATCACACTCCAACTTGCTAACAGAAGTGTAAAGATTCCACGAGGAATAATGGAGGATGTTCTAGTCCAAGTGGAGAAATTTTACTTCCCAGTTGATTTTATTGTTCTTGATACTTGTCTTGTTGCTAACCTGTTTGTTCAGATCCCTGTTATTTTGGGATGATCATTCCTTGCAACCTCTAATGCCTTAATTAATTACAAGAATGGATTTATGAAGCTAACCTTTAGGAATATGACCTTGGAGCTGAACATGTTCAACATTGGAAGGCAGCCCAGGGATGATGGAGAGGTACATCAGATGAATCTTATTGACACCATCATGGAGCAATAGGAAGAAGATTCAGCTGGCAGATACTTGGAGATCCTATCTGACGAAATAAATGTTCAAAAAGAAGATTTTTTTGTTCTAGGCTCGTGGGAGCCTAAGCTTAAAGAATTACCAACCATGGAGAAGCATGCTCTACCATCGACTATTCAACCACCAAACCTAATTTGAAGCCACTCCCATCTATTTTGAAATATACTTATATAAGGAGTGATGACCAGTTGGTCCTTACTACCTGAGCAAGAATCAAGACTATTACAATTGTTGAAGGCCCACAAGGGAGCCATTGGGTGGACTATAGTAGATTTGAAGGTTATCAGTCGTCTAATATGCACCCATAGGATCTACCTTGAAGAAGACGCAAAGTCTTCCTACCAACCACAATGGTGATTAAATCCTATAATGAAGGATATGGTTAGAGCTGAAGTGTTGAAGTTGCTTGATGTAGGAATTATCTTCCTCATTGCTGATAACAAGTGGGTGAATCCTACACAGGTAGTCCCTAAAAATTCGGGAGTCACCGTGGTTGCTAATGAAAAGAATGACTTAATTCCAACAAGGAAAGTGACCGGATGGAGGGTTTGAATCGATTACAGAAAGTTGAATTCATGTACCAGAAATGACCATTTTCCATTGTCATTCCTCGACCAAGTCCTGGAACGGGTTGTGGGGCAAGCGTTCTATTGATTTTTGGATGGGTGTTCAGGTTACAACCAGATTGAGATAGCCCTTGAAGATCAAGAAAAGACAACCTTCATGTGTCCCTTTGGAATGTTTTCTTATAAGAAGATATCATTCGGGCTTTGAAACGCTTCAGGTATGCTTCAGATGTGCATGATGGGGATTTTCAGCGACATGCTGGAGAAAATCTTTAAGGTTTTTATGGATGATTTTTCTATTTTTGGGGATAATTTCAGGGATTGTTTATAAAATTTAGAGTTTGTACTCTAGAGGTGTGAAGATAAAGGATTGGTATTTAATTGGGAAAAGTGTCATTTTATGGTGACTCGTGGGATATTCCTTGGTTACATTGTGTTAAAGAAGAGGATAAAGGTGGATAAGACAAAAGTTGAGTTGATTTCTAACCTACCTACTCCTAAGGCTGTTAAAGATGTCCAGTCATTTCTTGGTCATGCCGAGTTTTACAAGCGATTCATAAAGGGTTTTAGTGCCTTGGAATGACCTTTATGTCATATATTGGCCACAAATATTTCTTTTGAGTGGACAACTAATTTTGAGGCAACTTTCAAAAACCTTAAGAATGTGCTTATTTTGCCTCCAATCATGTAGCTACCCAATTGGAAACTTCCTTTCGAGCCCATGTGTGACGTAAGTGATTACGCGGTCGGCGTAGTGCTAGGCAACGGTAGGACAAGAAACCACATGTCATCTACTACACTAGCAAGACCTTGAATGAGGCTTAGATGAACTACACTACCACTAAAAGGAATTACTAGCAATAGTCTTTGCACTTGATAAATTTAGGTCATACATTATAGGATCACCTATCGTTGTTTATACTGACCATGCTGCTTTGAAGTATTTGATGACTAAGCAGGATGTAAAACCAAAGTTGATTAGGTGGATCCTTCTCCTTCAAGAATTTCACACCATTATCAAAGACAAGAAAGGAGTGGAGAATGTGGTGACCGATTATTTTTTAAGGCTTATGATTGAAGACACAAATGCTCACATTCCTTGTGTCTTGCTCTACTTCCACATAAGCATGGTCTGCTAAAAATTCGGCCAGTGTCTGTCCTTTCACCGCGCGTTGCAGCACGTAATGGAGTGAGAATTCCATCAAGGCTAGAACCCATTTGTCAATTTGGCCTCTCATAATTAGTTTTGCTAGCATGTACTTAATTATAGACTAAAATCATATAGACTCTTAACTTGTGTGATGCAAAGTACAATGCTAAACAAAGTTTCTCAATTAGCTTATAATGTTGCTCGACCTGCATCAATATTTTACTTAAATAATAAACGGCCTGCTCTTTGACTATATTATTATTTTGAGCCAGCAAACACCCAATAGGCTCGTGTGCAGCTGATAAGTACAATAGTAGTGGTCTACCCTTAATGGCTAGCATAATAACTAGTGGATTCGCCAAGCATTCTTTGATTTGGAAGAAAGCCTCTTGATGTTATGCTTCCCATATGAAATCTTCTACACCTTTTACTTTTAAGAGTGGCGAGAACGCCTACACTTTCCCTGCGCAATTGATGATGAATCGTCGAAGAAAATTGAATTGACCGATCAAGTGTTTAAGCTCCTTCTTGGTCTTTGGAGGTGCTGACTATGATGGTCTTTGCCTTATTCTTGTCTACCTCAATCCCCTTCTTATGTGCCAGGAATCCAAGGAAATTCCTCACTATGAGCCCAAAGGCGCACTTTAATGGATTTATCTTTAGCTAGTGAACATGCATCCTTTCGAAGACTAACTTTAGATCGCCAATATGTTTTTCCATGTCTTGAGTCTTAACTATGATGTCATCAATGTACACCTCTACAATTTTACTGATCATGTCATGGAAGATGGTTTTCATGGCTCTATGGTACGTGGTTCCTACATTCTTCAGTCCAAACGGCATTACTCTCCATTCAAATTTCCCAATCGATCCAGGACATCAAAAAGTAATTTTGTGTCGATCCTCCTCCACAATGAAGATCTGATGGTAGCCTATGTTGTCATCCAAAAATGACATGATTGCGTTCATAGCGGCTGAGTCTATAATCTGGTCTACCAGCAACATGACATACTCATCTTCAGGAGTCGCCATGTTGAGGTCGTGGTAGTCACAACAAACCCTAATTTTGTTGATATTTTTCTTCACCAGCATGATGTTGGACACCCATTTTGCGTATACTTTGCTTTCAAATGGCGTTCAATCTCCTCTTTCACCAGCAAATTTACCTATTGGTACATTAGTTCTGGGGCTTGTTTGATCAAGTTGTATCCTTCCCTTATCGGTAGTCAATATTCTACCATTGTCGAGTCTAGCCCTAGCATTTCTTTATAGCTCCAGGTGAAACAGTCACGGTACTCTTTCAGCAACTGTATAAGCCGCGCTTGAAAGTTTGGCTCTAGCAGCTTGCTAACAAAGGTTGTTCAATGTTCCCCCAGACCACTAAGGTTAACTTCTAACAAGGGATCTTGAACCTCAACCAAGTTGTCAAGCTTAGCGGAGGCTACATTGATTTTATCTAGCTCAATGAACTCTCGTGAGCTAATCCATTCAGACTCATCATCCTCACATTCCACCATATTAATGGCACTTTGTTATCCATTGGCAACGTGTAATGCGGCAGCCCTTTTTTTCGCCAGGTAGGCTCTTATCCTGGCAACATAGACCATTATGGCCTAGCTCCTTTGTTTACTGTTGTGCTCCACCATCAAATGATCTTTCAGGTTCTTCAGTGTCATTCAGCCTTCACACGTTAGAGGGTCGACAGACCTCCATCTAACTTATATCACTAGACCTCAAGTCGGTCTGAAACACGACCTATCTTGGCTTCCCGTATTTATCCTGGCCCTGAAACTTTATCAGTGTTGTCCGAATTTGATATTGACAATTTACGTGCAAGTATACACAATCAACAAGTAATAAAGTGATAAGTAGAGTATCGTTCCCACGAAGAATTATTACTAATAACTTCCAAGTACTAACTTTATATCAATTCAATTTTATTTAAACAATTGGAATTGAACTATGGAATTACTAATTTAAAACTAAATCTAAAATTAATAATCAAGGATTGAATTTAACAGATTAAAGAATTTAAGATTACAACTTCCTCTAATGATTCGTATAAATCTTTCTACTCTCTTTCCAGTTAATTGATCAAATTAAATTGTTAACTAAGACTTCAAAATTATTTATCAAACCTCTTCCGATAATAAAATAAACATATCTCTCCCAATTAAATTACTATATTCCTATGCAAAGTAAGTTGGAAAAGATTCATTAAGTTCAAACTCTCATAAAAGTTACACACGGCATATAGATATATTCCTATCCTATACACAAACCCAGCTATTCAATCCGAAGAAGAATCAACTAGACGCATGTCATCATATTTCGATCTAAACCTAGAATTCATCTCCCAATTTCATCTAGGTTATCAAATTAATTGTTGGCCACACAATTATATATTAAGCACAAAATATGACAAAAAACTCATATATGATCAATAAAACTAGAATCGAGAGTAGATCAATTTAACTAAACATTAGGTTCCGTTGCAATCTTAATAAAAATTTAGTTCATAATGTAATTGAAAAATATCCTTCTCAAATTAAACAACATCTCAGAAAATCAAGAAGTAAAAATAAGAGAAAAGAATGAAAACTTAGTTGCAATCTTCAACTCCTCTCTAGCCTTCAAGTCCGATTTTCTTCGCGTCGCCTCCTTCGATTCTTGCCTTCAATTTTCTATCAATCATTGGTCTTCTTCTTCATGTTTTCAGCCCCCAAAATCAGTGTATTTATATCCCCACTCAAACCCTAGCATATATGAGACATTAGAGTCCAATTTCAGGTCAAAAATTAGTCGAAATTCGCGTCAAGAGCCAACACAAGCGCCTAGGCGCTGAAACGGCGCTGCTTGGACAAAATGTGGGCGCTGGGGGGCTGAAAAGACGCTAGAAAGGTGCTGCCCCTTTTTAAGCCTAAAGCTCCCCTTGTTGCTCAGCCTTCAAAAATCAAACACTTAGGCTTTAAATTGACCTTGTTTCCTTCCAAATGATCTTTTTTGCTTCCAAATGATTATTCCTACCAAATAACATCAAAACACACAAAACAAATAAAAAAGAACATAAAATAATTGAAAAGTTACAAATTCCTCAAGCCGAAAGTACTCAATTCGTAGATATAAAACACACTCATCAATCAGCCCTATCCCTTCTTCGTAGAGCCAAGCATCGACCATGGGAACATCTGCTACAAAATATGTTTGATCTACCTCTACCACCTCAAAATCCTCCAGACTCCACAACACCAATTGTTGATGGAGAGTTGACAGAATGCATTCGCTCAGGTGGATCCAGTCCCGTTCCAAGAGAACGTTATAGGACACCATTGTGTCAACCACGAAGAACGGCGTAATATTGGTCCTACTTCTGATCTCCAATTCAAAGGGTAAGACTCCCACAGTCTTTTTGACTCCTCTTGTGAATCCACTTACCATTATATTAGTATGGACTAAGTCCTCTTCTTTCCTCTCAAGATTCTTCATAGTCGCTATGGGAAGAATGTTGATGGCCGCGCCATTATCCACCGAGACCCTGTTAAAAGTGTTTTCCTCCAGGTGTGTTTGGATATATAGTGGCTTCAAATTTTTCATCATGGCTACGTAGGCCTGCAAAACGACCAACCCTTCAGCGGCGATCTGTCCGCCCCTTCTTTGTGGCTTAAACTGCTCTCGGGATAACGCTATTCTTGGCACCTGGACACTTCATCTTTGTCCAAGAAAGCTAATCCCGACGTCCTTGTGTCTTCAAAATCTCCTTCCAAGGACCTGGTCTGGGGTCCTTGGTTCTTAAATGGCGTTGGAAACAAACCAAGAGCCTTAATAGACACTGTTAGCCCTAGAGTGCCAAATTGGATGGATTTGCCACTGTCACTATCATCTCCATCGATGGGGTATGTAGTATTCTACTTCTTTCCTCCCTTACCAGTCTCCAAAGGTATGTTAAGCACGATCCTCATTCGCTCCACCACATTTTTCACCATTCGCTCCACAAAGCTCTCCTCAGGTGAGGGCTTAGAATATACCTTCTTATTCCCCTTCTCTTTAGTTGTGGCCCTCTATGAGGCCACTAAATGCAGTAGAGGTAGAGAAACCACATACTGGGATCTAATCTCCCTAATCTCGAGCTCTTGTCGCCGGAACTTTTCCCAGGACTGCCGAGCATGAAGCTTATCCTTCTCTTCCCACATATGCAACTTCACCCGTATGAGCTGTTTTCTACACTTTTGTGATCTTGATAGCGGTTAAAGCTTATGGTATTGTGGAAATTTTGGGCACTAGGATACGTACCAATGGCCCTCTAGTGGCTCAGTTGGTTTCACCATCCTTGGACGATCCCAATAACCTTTAACTCTGATAAGTTGACTAGACGTCAACCTTGTGGCGTACTCCTAGTATTTGGGTCCTGGCTAACCCTTTGAATGCTCTTATATGTATTTATTGTGCCCTTTGTAGCTCGACCTTATAAACTTGCCTAGCCGATCCTCCTAACCTTGCTTAGGCAGCGGCCACTCACCCGATCATTCCCATTAGGTTCCTTTGTAGTGCCACTTCTTTCGTGGCCTCTTGGAAAATTTAGCTCACTCCTCCTTGATAACTCCATATTCAAAAATATTCCCATAAAAAGATTTGCACTTGGGACATAGACCATTCTTGACCATATCAAGCTACTATTGGAGTCCTCTTCTAATGACTTCTCCATGGGTGCATCATCTTTCTCCCCCCTCTGCTTTTCATCATCTGTTGACCTATCTTTGCCCAATTCAACCTTCTTCTTCGGCATTTTTGATTGTCTAACTTCCACCATATTAATGGTTGTTGCCTTCTGAAAAGGGTCCTTATCAACCCCTATCTTTGGTTTTCCCTTATCTCGGAAGATCAGGTGGCCCTTTGTCAAATTCTTCTAAATGGTATTCCTAAAAACCACACAGTTGGTCGTAGAATGGCTCCACAGATGGTGCCATTTATAGTACATCTTGTTCTTCAGCTTTGCGACCGATGGGATCTTGTGACCAAAAGGCAACTTGATGATGTCGTCAGCAAGCAGATGGTCAAAAATTTGATCGCCTTAGAAATGTCAAAGTCGAACTTCCGACTGCCTTCATCACTAACACCTTTATCAACACTCGGCGCAACCTGTGCTTGATTCTCTGAAGGCTTGGTTAAAGCCTTACACGCATGTAACTGCCTTGCAACGATCTCGGCCATGTTCACCTCTAACTTCTAATCTGGCTCGACCATAAAAATCTCAATGTTGGGATCTCTATAATATGTTCCTTTGGACATGTTTCTTTGGTCCAGCTCTTTGCACAGGATATGCTCGTATCGGGTAGCTCTCGTGGCCAACTCGAAAAGGTTGTTGAACTCCATACCTTCAAAATTGTTCCGGAGCTCAAATCCCAAACCATTATGTGCAATCCACACATACTCCATCTCGGGCAATACCAACCTGCACCAGTTCCTTGCCTTTTTGAATCGTGTAATGTAATGTTCTACTGTTTCTCTAGTCATCTGGAATAACCTAGGCAAGTCAGCCATGGCGACCTCCAGCTCAGCGTGGTAAAACTGAGTATGGAACTTATCTTCAAGCTGTTGCCAGCTCAACATGGAGTTGGGCGACAACTCAATGTACCACCTGAAGGTCGATCCTATCAAGGAATTGGCAAACAGCCTCAACTTCAGGAATTCATTAGCCCCGACCTCACCACACTGGATGGTGAAGCAGTCAATATGCTCCATGGTCGACTTTCTTCACCCGAAAATGTAGCGAACACTGGGACTTTGTACCCTCGTGGATACTCATATTCCCTGTCCACCTAGTCTAAATAAGGTTTGTGGTATGTCGTCCTAGAAACCCTTCTCATTGTAGGGCTGACATGTTCTTGAATGATTTCATCCTGAGGTGCCGCTGAAATAGTAATCAGTGGCTGCCTTCTTTGCCCCCAACCCCGAGATTGGGGACCATTTCCTCTTGGAAAAAGGGATTATTGTTATGTCTGAGGCCATTCCTAGCTGATTATGCTCTTTGAGGTAGCTCGTACGGCAAAACCATAGACTATAGTGCTTCAACTGGAGCCACCTGCATAGGGGGAAACAATGGCTGTCTCTCGCCCCCTGGATGGTTGAGACTGTCTGCTAACCACTCCAGTGCTTGTCTGGTGCAGCCGGATTCTTCTCTGATCAAGTCCCCCAGGCCCTGAATAAAATCAGATACTTGTTGTGAGCCTCATGTGAAATAGCATTGATGAAGGCCTCTGGCGCTGAGTCAGACTCACAGTTCTCTTACCCCCCCCCCCCCGGTGGAGACAACTTTTCCTACAGGTTGGGGATGCCATGCCTGCTTTCTTCCACAACTTTGTGCACTAGAGGCACTTCAAATAAGCCAATTTAAGTCTTACCTCGAGCATTTTTCATGTTGTCAACTTCGATGGTCCCAATAGGCATGCCGAAAAGTATGTTTAGCGTATTTTTGGATTGCGAGTGTTCCAAAGTCCAGATGGACTTGAAACCTAAACACGTACGACCTTACCTACTTAAACTGATGTTGGGTTCTAAAAATCGTGACTGTTCAAGCGACTGTAGTGAGACGTAAGGTTACCTCTAGGTTCTTTTCTATGCCTTGGAGATTCAAGGACTTTGGCCGATCCTGTCAAGGAATTGGCAAATAGCCTCAACTTCAGGAATTCGTTAGCCCCGACCTCACCACACTGGACGGTGAAGCAGCCAATATGTTCCATGGTCAACTAACTGTCTTCACCCGAAAATGTAGCGAACACTGGGACTTTGTACCCTCGTGGATACTCATATATCCCTCTCCACCTAGTCTGAATAAGGTTTGTGGTATGTCAGCCTAGACACCCTTCTCATTGCAGGGCTGACATGTTCTTGAATGATTTCATCATGAGGTGCCGCTGAAATAGTAATCAGTGGCTGCCTTCTTTGCCCCCAACCCCGAGATTGGGGACCATTTCCTTTTGGAAAAAGGGATTATTGTTGTGTCTGAGGCCATTCCTAGCTGATTATGCTCTTTGAGGTAGCTCGTACGACAAAAGCACAAACTGTAGTGCTTCAACTGGAGCCACCTGCATAGGGGGAAACAATGGCTGTCTCTCGCCCCCTGGATGGTTCAGACTGTCTGCTAACCACTCCAGTGCTTGTCTAGTGCAGCCGGATTCTTCTCTGATCACGTCCCCCAGGCCCTGAATAAAATCAGATACTTGTTGTGAGCCTCATGTGAAATAGCGTTGATGAAGTCCTCTGGTGCTGAGTCAGACTCACAGTTCTCTTACCCCCCCCCCCCCCCGGGATGTAGACAACTTTTCCTGCAGGTTGGGGATGCCATGCCTACTTTCTTCCACAACTTTGTGCGCTAAAGGCACTTCAAATAAGCCAATTTAAGTCTTACCTCGAGCATTTTTCATGTTGTCAACTTCGATGGTCCCAATAGGCATGCCGAAAAGTATGTTAGCGTATTTTTGGATTGCGAGGGTGCCAAAGTCCAAGTGGACTTGAAACCTAAACACGTACGACCTTACCTACTTAAACGCATGTTGGGTTCTAAAAATCGTGATTGTTCAAGCGATTGTAGTAAGGCGTAAGGTTACCTCTAGGTTCTTTTCTATGCCTTGGAGATTCAAGGACTTTAAATAATTTCACCGATTAAAGACATGTAAACACTGCTGGAAGTAAATTGTGGAAATGCAAAGTAACGAGTAAACTAAATTTGAATCTAGAAAACAAGCCAAACACCAAACTTAGCAATAAAAGATCACCGGAGTAATGTGTTATAGGAAAAAGTAAAGGTTGCTCAGAAGCTAGTACTGAGTAAAAAGATAGGCTGGCTCTGTGAGAGTGCTTCTTATTTGATTGTGGGATCCTTTTCCAATAGCCTAGCCTCTACTATTTATAGATGGCCCTCAACCATTAATCCATCTTTTCCGGTTATGACCTGTGATGACGACCCTGTCCTTTGAAATACGTGAATGTAAGCTGAACCGTTTCCAACGGGCGGCTCATGATGTTATGTTTCCTCTTTTCTCGGGATTCCAAGGGTCCTATTCCTTTAACCGTTCTGTTGGTTGTGGACTCTCACAGACTCCCTTCTGACCGTCAAGTTCTTTCCACGTGTCACCCTCAAATTTTACTATTTTTAGGTGTAAACAATTTCATTAGTTTTATAATGCATTATCATTACGAATAACTCAAGCATTCTTCAGCAGAATTTGTGAAAAGTGTCCACTGTTATTCTCTCCAATCTTACAATCTTTCTCAAATAATTTTGGTTAAGGAAAGATCACTCTATTCAGGGGCAGAGCCACTCTTGACTTTCAATTTCATTTTGGAACAAAATTTTTCATATAAATTTTTGTATAGTATAAATTTACCCCCACAAAAAAAAAAAACATTCATTTAAATCTATATCATAATTTCTCACATTCAGCGAACTTAAATAATGTTTAATTACTTCAACTCCTTAAAAATGTATTTAAGAAATTATTTTGAGTCTCATGGTTCTCTCTCCCTATATCTAGTCTCTTTGCTAATTGAATGATAACATGATTTGTTAGCTTATATTTTTCAGTCGATTTTTGGGGTGTTCTTAATTTCTTCTATAAAACCAATTGATACTTTAACTTACTGAAATGACAAAACCACTAGTTCTTATTTGTCTTTCTTTTCACTCATTAAAACCAAAGTTTACCGCTGTGGTTGGCCTTTAGCCTCCCCCCCCCCCCCCCCCCCCCCCCAAAAAAAAAAACAACTAAATTTTAGTATCATAACATTGCTTTTACATTTTGCCACCTTAAAGCTATGGAGTCTTGGCAAATGTTGTTCGGAAGAACATTTCCATGTGGTTCCAGAAGGACAAATTGTTTCCTTATTATCTTCTTGTTTGCAATGTCTAAATTTTATTTTATTTTTTGTTAATCTCAACTTGCATACCGAAAGATCACTTAAATTTTAATTTGCACCCTCAAAATTTAAAAATATTAATTTACACCCTAAAATATATAAATTTGCATCAATGTACACCTGGGGATAACTCTGTCCATTTTTCCATTAAAAAAGTTTTGGTTAATTATAAATTATACCCTTCAAGTTTAAATATTTTATATTTATGATCTAAAAAGAATTTCATCTATTAATACTCGTTAAATAACTCTCAATTGTCTCGTATTATAACATTTTCGTGTCGTGCTCAAGTTAATAAAAAACATTTTTCAAAATTTTAAAAAAAATTATAAAATACCTATTTTTTGTCTACAGTACTCGTTAAATAATTATTTTTTGTCTACAGTTAGACACAAATCTTTTGATTGTCCGATCAAATTAAAGTTACATACGAATAATACAACTTTAGACAAAAAATAGTTATTTAATAAGTATTATAGACAAAAAATTGGTATTTTTTAATTTTTAAAAAATATTAAATAGTATTATATGAATTATCGTAAATACAAGACACAACGCAATTGACTTAATACGAAAATATTTTTTGTTAAAAATATTTTTTATTGACTCAAACACGACATAAAAATGTTATGATGTGATACAATTAGGAGTTATTTAATGAGCATTAATGGATGAAATTCATTTTCGATCATAAATGTCAAATATTTAAATTTTGAGGGGTATAATTTATAATTAATCCAAACTTTTTTAACGGTAAAATAAATTGCAGGTACTCTCAAGTGCACATTGACACGTATTTATATCTTTTAGGGTATAAATTAATATTTTTAAAATTTGAGAGTATAAATTGAGATTCAAATGATTTTTTAGGGTACAAATTGAGATTAACCTTTTTTTTTTTTTTACACCTCCGCGCTGAATTTTGATAATATTATTAAGAAGGAAATTCAGAATTCCCAAAATACCGTACAAAAGCAATGAAAGAATGATTATTATTCGTCACCATTTTTTTGGAAGAATAAAGTTGATTACTTATGGTAAAATACTCATATTTATTGGCCGGATACGAGTTCCAGAAGACCATAACCCTTTCAAAAGTTTGGTACACCTAAAGTTGCAAAATCTGTTCATATTTAAAATTAGGGAGATTTGGTGAGAGATCCACATGTAGGTATGTTTTTAGCTTTAAATTCAATCCTAACACTTTTAAGACCAAAAGTCTATAAAATCAACCCTGGACAAAAATACTATTAAAGAAAGAGATTATTTAAAAATCTCTACCATTATCCAATTTTTATATTTATTATAATTACAATCAATCATCATTCCACCGCCGTCACAAAAACCACCCACCACCACCACTCACTGTCACTATCGTCGCCCACCGCCACCATCTCTAACACTCCCACCCACCACAGCTACCCATTATTGTCAACCACCATCACCACCCGTCGTCACCACTAGGCCTATCAAAATTCAACACGACACGATTAACCGACACGATTAACCGCTGATTAAACGGGTTTGGGTGAGACCTTAACGAGTTCACGTGTTAAACGAGTCAACCCGTTTAACACGTTCAATAAACGAGTCGTGTTCGAGTGAGACATGTCAACCCATTTATAACCCGTTTAAATAAATTTAATATAATAATAAATAATAAATTCATAATTATTTTAAAAAAAATAATCAGAATTTATTAAAATTAACTATCCAAATATTCAGTCTCTTAATTAAAAGATTTTTATTAGTGAACACTTGGAAAAACACATAAAAAAATTAAATGATGAAGAAAAGAATAGACTTCACTTTTTATAGGCAAGGAGAAGGTCTCTTTCCTTGCAAATCTACCGATGTGGGATTCAAAACTTGTGAGTTGTGAGAGAAGTGTGAACACAGTGAAGGCATCCTTGAAAGCTTTTGGTTGGAATGGTTGGAATCCCACATCGACTAATTTAAGTGAATGAGAACTCTCTCATGCCTATAAAAGGCTGCACCCATTTGTTTAGTCATTCACCTTTGCCTTCCACTTACAAAAGCAAGTGGCACACAACTGAAACTTTTTTAATAAAAAGAGTTTTGATGTTGTGGGTAATTAGTGGAGTTTAAAATTTTAGTAAAATAATTTTAATAAAATTTAACGGGTTAAACGAGTTGTGTCGTGTTACCCGTTTATTAAACGAGTCGTGTTCGTGTTGAGATTTTTTACCCATTTATTAAACTTGTCGTGTACGGGTTTATATGTTTTTCACCCGTTACCCGTTTAACCCGATACGTAACCGTTTAACCCAACACGTTTGACACCCCTAGTCACCACCACCACCACCAACCAAAATTCACCACCAGCATCCACCGTCACTACCACTACCACCACCCACAATCGCCGCCAACCACCCATCACCACCGCTCACCACCACCACCACCACTGTTGCTACCAACACCATCCACCACCGCCACCGCCACCACAAACCACCACTGCTACTTATTGCCACCAATCAACACCACCAAAAACCCTCCACCATCGCCCTCCATCACCATCATCACCACCAAAACCCATCACCACTGTCGTTGTTGTCCACCACCACTACCACCTAAAACAGTGAATTCAAAAATATTAAAAAAACATAAACAATAAATTTTAATATAATAAAACTCTTAATTCACAAAATAGTGAAAAATCAGTCCACCACCCACCAACCACCACTCGTCATCGCTGTCAACTACAACCACCAACCACTAAAAATAGTGAAAAACTAGCCCACCATCTATCATCGCCACCAACCACCTCCACCCACCACCCAAAACAATGAAAAACTAGTCCACCACCGACCATCTCCGCCAACCACCTCCACCCACCACCCAAAACAATGAAAAACTAGTCTGCCACAATCACCACCCGCCATAACAATCCGCCACCACTACCACTGTCGCCGCCCATCACCACCACCACTCATCACCGCCACTAGTCACCACAAGCCATCACTGCCACCACAACCCACCATTGTTGTCCAATACAACACACCACAATTACCGTCGCCACAAACCACGACCACCCCGTTGCCACCCACCATCACTGCCAACGACCTCCACCCACGAAAAATTTGCCAACCACCCACCATCGTTGTCAAACACCACCATAATCCACCACTACCATAGTCCACCAGTGTTTATTACCACCATCATCGTCGTCCACCATCACTCGCAACCACCACCATCACCCAAAAACACCACAAACACCATCATTGCCTCCAATGACCACCAACAAAAACCCACCACCACCAGTCAAAACCCACTATGATCACATGTGCACCAAAAACTAGTAAACTCAAAAATATTTTAAAAAATATAAATAGTGAATTCTAATATAATAGAACTCTTAGTTAACAAAATTTTCACAAATATTGAATTTTAATATAATGAAACTCTTAATTCACAAAAAAATCACAAACTGAGAAATTTAATTAAATGAAACTCCTAATTCACTGTCTAAAAATTTCAAAAACAGTAAAATTTAATAAAATAAAACTCATAGTTTACTTTTTAAAATTTTCACAAACAGTTAACTATAAAGATATTGAAAATTTCAATTGAGAAACATATATCAAAAGCAACAAACTCAAAAATATTGAAAAAATATAAATAGTGAATTGTAATATAATGAAACTCATAGTTTATAAAAATTTTAATTTCAAATTTTACTATTTCAATGATGGTGAAATGAATTGGGTCATTTCACTATTTACCTATTTTACTTAATATTGAAATATGCAAAATTTTAAAACAATAAATTTCATCTAATTTTAATATCTCTAGCAGTAAAATTCAACTTATTTCATTGTTTTGATCATTAAAATTGGGACTTAATTTTATCTCATTTACTTGGTGTTGAAATACAAAAAATTTGAAAACAATAAATTTCATATAATTTTAATGTCTTAGATAGTAAAAATTCAACTTATTTACTAAAATATAATTAATGGAATGAAAATTGTATATATCAAAAATAGTGTACTCAAAATTAGTAAAAATAAGTAAACTCACAAATAATAAAAAATTATTGAACTTAAAAATAGTAAAAAATAGTAAACTCAAAAATAATAAAAAATTACTGAATTCAAAAAAGTGAAAAATTAGTGAACATAACAACAGTAAAAAAATTTCTAAACTCAAAAATATAAAAAATAGTTAACTCAAAAACATTGAAAAATAGAGAACTCAAAAACAGTGAAAAACAGTGAACTCAAAAATAGTTCACGGCAATATACTACACCAAATTTAATCAAAACAATAAAAAATAGTCATATTCAAATTCAACATCCTATTCAAGTTCAACAAAAAATAGTCCTTCCTTCCCTTAAGTACAACCATTTTTTTTTTCAAATTAAATCTAAAAACATTATTCAAAAATTTATTCAAGTTCCCAAAATTTTCTTCCCATTTAGAGGGCTTGACCTTAGTGGTCTATGCCTTGCTTTGGGACTTTACAAGGTAGATCATCCACTTCAACAATGATAAATGCAGTATCGTTTATGTCCGACTATGAACTTCGTGTCGCATATGTGGCCATCGTTGAAGCTTTTGTTCACATAGGTTTAGGGGCGTAAATCGTGTCGTGTTCGTGTGACTCATATGTTGTGTTATTCGTGTCGTGTCATTATTATTCGTGTCGTGTTCATGTCAAGACCAACGAAAAAAAAATTATTTAGTGTGTTTTGATAATTAAACATTAATCTAAACTACTTCTTATGTATATTTAATAATCGTGTCAATTTTTTAGTCTTCTGTGTCGGATTCATGTCAACGGGTCAAAGATGACACCCCTACACAGGTTCCATAGTAGTCGTGATCGCTTAGGCATGGCCCTGAGAAGTCGCTGCTGGCTTTTTTGCAGATTTTTACTTCACTGTGCATCACCGTCTGAGAAGCAAAGAGAAGAAATAACAAGAACATGAGCCCAGAGAACGTCCTGTCCATATCCTAAATGTTGTTCTTCTACTGTTTTTTTCCCTCTGTACCAATCACAAGATCCTTAAGTACAACCATGGAGACAAGGATCGAACATTAATACTCTGTTTGGGATGATAAAAAAATAGAAAAATAGATGAAAAGTTAGAGGGATAAATAAAATATCATGTTTGATAGAGAAAGAAAATAGGAAGGATGGAAAAGTGGATGGATGAGTTTTTCTTCCAACTCACCAAAATCAATCCCTCCAAAATCAAAAGAAAAGTGGATGAAAAATTAATTATTTTTGTTGAAATATATCTTATTTGTCTATATATCTTTCAATATATACATATATTATGTATACATTAATTTCATATATAAACACAATGATAAAATATGTATTTATATATATTTTTAAAAAAAATTAAAAAATTAAAAATAATAAAAAATATTTTTTTTTCCATATTAGTTAGGGGTGAAAATTTTCGACTCAACACAATGACACGACTCGAACTCAACACGAATTTTATAACACAAACTTGATTATAACTTGACACAACTCAAAAATGACCTGACACGCGAACATGAAATATAAACAGCTCATATTCAGTTCAACTCGTCAAACCCAAAATTGATACCATCAACATGTTTATTTAAGAATAAACATTTTCTCTATTTTCTCGTTTATATGATAACACGAAATTAATATGTTTAACTAATATTATAGACATAAAATGTTAATTATTTGTAACTATTTATTAAGCACTGACATTATTATTTTATAAAAAAATATTTTTACTTATTATTATTATTGTATTTATTTAAGTTAATTTTTGGTTTGTAGAAAAAGTATGAGTATGGATTCAATTAATTGAAAATAGAATATTAGAGTTAAATTTTTTTAACAAAGTTTATGTGAGTCAACACGAATAACAAAGTTTATGTGAGTCAACACGAATACGAACACGAACATGACACGGAAATAAACATGTCAACTCGACACAATATGATTAGTTAAATGAGTTGAGTTAGGTTTGACTAATATTCGACACGAACCCACAATGACTTGACACGAATCTGACACGAGACGACTCGATTATCACTCCTAATCTTAACAAGTACACAAAAGAATTATTTTTATTTTTCATTCATTCTACCAAACACAAAAGAAGGAAAGTGTATCATTCATATTTTTCATCTCTCCTATTTTTAATCATTTCTACTACCAAACAGAGTATAAGAAAGAGAGAAAAGAAGTAAAAGAAGAAGCTTTGATGAAATCAACATGAGTGAGTAAAAAGGTGCATTGGTCATTAAAAAAGAGAGATTAAGTTAGATTGGACTATAAAACAAAAAAAAAAATGACGCTGACGTGGACTTAATATCATAAAAGTATAAAGCATGGACTAAAAGACTAAAAAATAACGTCCAAATAGAGTTATGACCAATTTTCACTTAAAATTATGTTTAAAAAAATTCTTGAAGAATATATCTTAGAAAAACAATGAATCAAATTTCATGTTTCGAATGTGTTCAAGTAGTAGTACATCAACATGATAGATCCACAATAAATTGATATCTTGTGGTTTAAAATAAAATAATACGATTAGCGGCACAAGAATTCATGCATGACTCGACATGGATCTTATAGACGTAGTTATTCTATATTTGCGCATGATAATTTAGATATTAATATATATAAGAAGCAAGTATATTAAAATCATGATATATACACTTAATTAAATTTTAAGACGATTCTTATACAAATTAAAACAATCTAATCTATGTGGAGTAATCATCTCAATAAAATACTTAGTAAAGAAAAGTCATGTTAATAATCTCATTTGCCCATGTTTTACAAAGATATCAGATTATAAATTTATCATCATTACATTACATGTTGATTTTTATAATAAGAAACTGGTTAGAACTCTTAAACAGTTACTCAAAATTGTCGAATATTTTAAAAAAAATTAAGACAAAAAATCTTCAAAAAAGAAAATATTTTCTTGAGATGCAAATTGAGTTTATGTCAAATTGTGTATTAAATCTTTCATTCAAAATAATGTCACACAATCCCGATCATTTAATATTAATAGGACTTAACTATCTGATGGTGAAAAATATGTAACATTATTTAAAGGGTGATTTAGAAGCCGGTACAATTTGTTAGACTTATTTAGGCAAAAGTACAACACAAATACTTATTTGGGGTAAAATACATATTTTTAAAAAATGACACTATTGCCATTCGATTAAGTGCAGATGGGTTGAAACTATTTGAATTCCTACCGAAAATTTTGGCTACAATCAAGTAATGGGAGTTAAAAAATAGGAGCTTTAATTATCTAATCCCTTCTTTTTCGGCAAAAGGGATTCTATGGCCATGGGAATGCCATATCCGTTTTTTTTTTTTGGCTAAAATCAAGTGGGAGGTAAAATAGGGGGTTTAATTATCAAAACCCATCTTCTTCGGCGGAATGATTCAAAATAAAATCATATGGGAATGCCATATCCGTTTTTTTTTCAGTCATTGATTACTTAGTTTTTTTTTTCATAAACCTGTGTAAGTTGATTCAAAAATAAAACCAAATCGTAAAACCCTAATTTTGTGAAAATATATTAAGAATTTGCAGATCTATTATAGCATATGTATATGAAAAAAAATAATTTGGAAAATGATTTTTTTGATTAAAAATAGTTACGTAACTGTTTTAAGTAATTATTTGGGATTCAAATATAGACTATTTATATTCAAAATTTAATGGTTTACCTGTGTTGCGTAACTATTCTTCTGATTTTAAGGATTCAATTCTTATAAGTCTATTATTGGCAACTTTATGGTTCATATTTTTTTGATTAAAAATAGTTACGTAACTGTTTTAAATAACTATTTGAGATTCAAAATATAGATAGTTCATATTCAAAATTTAATGGGTTTAACTATGTTGTGTAACTATTCTTCTGATTTTAAAGATTCAATTCTTATAAGTCTGTTATTGACAACTTTATGGTTCATGATTTTTTTGATTAAAAATAGTTACGTAACTGTTTTAAGTAACTATTTTGGATTCAAATATAGACAGTTCATATTCAAAACTGTAGTTTGTGGAAACTCTTACACTATCTACTGTGTTGTAACTTTATGGTGTAACTTTTTTTGGTAATTGTTAACAGTATGAGTTAATTGGAATTTTCATGATGATTTCATGCAGCAAGTTGAAGTGCAACGGGACATCCCATCCGATGAAGACATCCCTCCATTCCTGATTAACTTTGTGAAGTGCAACGGGACATCACTCCATTCCTGATTAAGACATTAATAAAAAAATGAATGACATTGTATCAATTCAAAAGGAAAAGAAAAACAGTTATACAAAACAGCATAAAAAAACATTAATACAAATGACTGAATTAATTAATCACATACTCGGAGAAAAACATAAACACAAAATAATTACAATATACAGGATCTACCAAAAATAGACATTGGCTGAAAACTTGCATTCAAGAACAATTATACTAAAATGCAACTCTGATTTTTTCAACACAGTTACACAACAGTTACTATTTATACGAAAAATAGTTACATCCATTAAAAAACAGTTACACCCATTAAAAACCAAAGCAGTCTTTTTTTTAACACAGTTATACAACAGTTACTGTCTATACGAAAAATAGTTACACCCATTAAAAACCAGAGTAGTTTTTTTCCTCCTTCATCCCAACAACGAACAACATAAAACAAAAAATAGTAAACACAAAAACAGTTTTTTTTATCCCATTCATTCCAACAACGACCAAACATACACAAAATCGAACATATGAATTTTTCAAAAAAAAATGACAGAATTGTAGAAGAAATATAATTATTTTGTCTACACTAAAAATAGTTACACCCATAAAAAATACTGAAATAGTTACACCCATTTAAGATCAAAACAGTTTGTTTTTTCCCTTTATTTCAATAAGAAACGAACATAAAACAAAAATCAAACATAGAAAATTCCCAAAAAAGGAAGAAATATAATTATGAACAACTCACATTCAATCCGATGACGATGATTGGTGTTTGCAATTCCTTTTTCAAAGAAAACCACCACCGGAAAAATAAATCGTCGTTGAGGAAGACTTATGTTGAAGAAGACTTATCAGTTAAACACGTTGAAGAAGACTTATCAGTTGAACACATACGTTTGATTCAAAATAATAAAGATAACAAATATGTAAAGATTACATATTTGTTTCCTAAAATAACTGTCAATAGATGCATAAATCTCTCACAAAACTGCTCATTCAAAATTCAAAAATTAAAAAAGATAACAAATATGTAATCTTTATATGTTCGTTTCCTAAAATAAATGTCAATCATGACTGCATAAAATAAGGAAGGGTGTTTAAATAAAAATGATTTTAATTCTTTTGAATTTTGTACCTAAATATAAAATATTTTATAAAAATTGTACTTAATAGAATAAACCATTTCCCCATACACTTTTGCTTAAATAAGTATTGAAAATTGTACCCACACTTAAAAAATCCTTATTTAAAATACAAGATTTAATAAAAATATTTACTAAGCATAACGGTAACCGCTCTCTAATCTCCAAATCAAACAAATACATTTTCGTAAGCACAACATTTGTCGGTCTGTAAGATCCAAATCAAACACACGTTATAAACAGAATTGCTGGAAAACATCAAAGACCCGTCATTGGGGCCCGACTTGTGGTTAGGCGGTTGGACATTGCAGCGCCAAACATGTGCGCATGTCTGGTCTGGCGATTCAGTTGTTGTTGACGAGTAAATTTTTTTTTTTTTTTTTCAACGGTCAATAATGTTCGAATTAATTTACGCACTCTATAGCCCGATCAAAGGAAGGTCATTTATGTCAAGACTATAAAGTATCAATGATAAATAATTCTTTCATAATCTGGTCATAAGGAATTATAAAAATTCGAATTCAAGACATTTAAATTTACATATTATACTTATTTTCACTTAAACTATTCTTGGGGTTAGGAGTAAATATTTAATATAACGGTAATATCACAGTATTTTTATTACGTATTTTTATGGATCAATAGTAAACAAATTAATTGGACAAATGAACCTTAATAATTCTACAAAATAATTATTGAATGCGAAAATTATTGGGGACATAATAAATTGTCACAAATAAAATGATAGTGAAATGTATTTAGTGATGGGTCACGTTGTAACATTAAATGTATTTATTATTATTTTATTATTGACAATTCATTATATCCTTAACTTATGTCCATAAATTATATTCCAATAACATTTCTCTTAGTTTTTTTTTTATGTGATACGTTTGTGCAGTGGAAAATTCAAATTTTTAACTCAAATTTATATCCCAAATGAAGGGGACTATTGAATAAGTGGGTCCCATCAATTTTTTAAAATGGAATTCATTGATCTAATGATCCCTTTCATTTGAAATACAAATTTATATTACAAATTTGAGTTACATATGTACAATTTCGCGGTGGCGGCTATGGACATCGATGCTCATCACAGAATTGAACATTACCACTTGCTTTTTGACAAACAAAATGCTCGTTTCCGTCGCAATATGCCATTCAAATGTCAATCTACACCCAAACCCCAACCCAGGTCCCCCCCACCCATGCCCCTCTCTTATCTTTTTCGTTTCTTGTTTAAGATAAATTACAGCACCCCTCAACACTGTTTTTGAAAATTGCATTGCTACCCTTATTATTTTTGAAACCGTACAGATATCCTTTGTCAGTGTGATCAGATTAATTAATGATGTAAAGTGACAATTTTGTGCTCCTTCAACTTTGGATAAATTCCCGATCCAAAAAAAAAACCTTTAGATAAATTACAATGAATCTTCCGAGTCTATGGTGTTTTCAAAAGCCCTTGTTATTTCTAAAAGTATACTAATCCCTTTTGTTATTCTTGTCTTATCAATACTGATGTTGTGTGCAGATTGTTTTGGTCATACTTCTTGTAAATTTTGATGATAAATGAATTTGTATGACATTTCGACTCATTTGGTGTGCATATTTCTTTGAAAATAATCTATAGAGTGAATGAAAAACATATAATTTTGATTGAATCTTTTATATCATCTACATTAATAGATCAAAAAACCAATTTTGATGAAATATTATTTTTCCTGCTTTTGGGGTAAATGGATAGTAGAGGTGATAAGATCTTACTCTATTATTCTTTGTCACATCTTAACGAGTTTAGTATAATTTCAAAAATAACAAGGTCTACACTAAAAATTTTAAAAACTAGGAGGCGCATCTTTGTAAATTACCTTTCTAATGTCCTTTAGCTTCCATATTCCTGTAATAATTCTAATAAGTTCAATGCAGTCAGTTAGATGCCTTTGTCTGGTCTTGTTTGTATCTTTATTGTAGACCCATATCACAGATTCTCCTGCTTTCTCTCTCCTCTCTCCTTCTCCCTCAAAAATTCATACGTCCCAACATAGAAAGCCAGACATGAGCGTTTCCGTAGTCCTGAGGCTATTCCGCCTCCTCCGCTTCTCTCTCTTCTTCCTCCTCCTCCTCCTCCTCCTCGTCACCCCCAATTGTACCATAGCAAAAGACAACAACGGTGGTGATTTTGGCGATATTGCCTCTGGTTCTAATACACCACCACCTTTACCACCACCTCCTCCGCCGCTTAGACACAATTTCTCAGCATTCAGGCCAAGCATAGCTGTTATTGTGGGGATACTGACGACCTTGTTTTCTATTACTTTTCTGTTACTTCTCTACGCCAAGCACTGCAAGAGGGGAAATGGGTATCCCAACGGAACCACAAATTCCAGAGGGGTTGTTCCGTCAACGTCGAGGAAAAACTCCGGCATCGACCGAACGGTGATCGAATCACTTCCCGTGTTTCGATTCGGGTCTTTGAGAGGCCAAAAGGACGGACTCGAATGCGCCGTTTGCTTAAACCGATTCGAGTCCGTCGAGGTCCTCAGATTGCTCCCCAAATGTAAGCACGCCTTCCATGTCGAATGCGTCGACACTTGGCTCGACGCCCATTCCACTTGCCCTCTCTGTCGCTATCGTGTCGAACCAGAAGACATTCTCCTGGTGGAAAATCACAAAATGGACGACCGTCAATTAACTCCACCTCTACCTCCACCTGCACCGCCGCCTCAAGAAGATGAGGAGAGGGATTTACGGAGGGTTTCCGGCAGGCACTCGTCGGCCGGGGAAAGAGGGAGTGGGACCCTACAGATAATAGTGGAGAGACAGGGAGTATCAGGAATTTCCAAAACGACGTCGTTTATGGGCCGCAGATCGCTCGATAGTTCCGACAAGAAGAAGAAAAACACGGTGGAAAATGTGTCCATTGGCTGCTTCGAGAAGCCCAGAAAAGACGGGCTCTTATTAAACGAAGGAACGACGTCGGATAGGACAAGCTTTGACCGGCGATTCGAACACCGGATCATAGTTTCCGGCGGGAGGTCCGGGGGTGGTGGGGCCCACCATAGGTGGAGCGACGTACAGCCGTCGGATCTTCTGTATCTATGGTCGGAAATGATCATCAGTGACAGCCGTAGATTTTCCGGAGCTTGGGGATCAACGTCAATGGCGAGTGGCATTGATGAGGGGAGGAATGATGGACGGTGGCAGAAAGAGAAGGAGCAGAGTGGCAGAAGCGTAATAAATGAGAGAAGCGTGTCTGAAATCACGGGATTGAGCAGGATGAGTAATGAGGACCATAACCACCGCCAGCGGTGGCGACAGCGACAGAGACAGGAGAGGGTGGTGGCGAGGTGGTTGGCCTGGATTTCTCAATCAAAGCCAGCTGTACAGTCCGGACAAGCTTCTGATGTTGTTTAGCGGAGTTGATATTTTTTTTTACAGAGAATTACGTTAGGGTATATTGGTTGGTGACAGGACATTATCCATTAGTTAAAAAAAATATACCAATTGAAGAAATTACACTTTACGACCTTATCGTTTGATTGAAGTAAAAAGATTCGAGAGCAAATATCGGGAAATATTGAGAAAATATATTTAATGGAAGGGGTGATTGAAATGAATTACATAATTCAGGGATAAATTAAAATAATTAAAAATTTAGGAGATTATTTAAAACAAAGACTATAGTTGAGGGAATTTATAAAATTTAACCTATCTTAAGTCATAACAAGGTTTGTATCCTGCTGTCCTCTTTTCTAAGCACGCATTTACACAAAGTTTGCACTTGCCACTTTATTTTTTTGTAAGGTGAGCTTTTTTTGGTACATTTTTTTTTTTCATATTGTATTGACAAATTATCTAGTTTCAATTAAAGTAGGAACCATCGAATATTGGTTGCTAAGAAATAATAGATTGAATTACTTCTAATTATGACTAAAAATTATTATACAATAAATGAATATGTTTTACGCACGCATCACGTGCTACACAACTATTAATTTTAAGAACAAGGAAGAGCGAACACTTTCAAAATGTTTGGATGGTTTTGGGGTGAGAGATTGGATTGGTGTTATCAAATCCTTTCGAACCCAGCCCCACCTTTGAGTACATGAGATTCATAAATGAATTTTATTCATACTCATGTTTGATAAGTAACAAATATACTTGTGTGACTCACATATTTATCACCATTATAACTATACATTTGTCATATAAATGACTATTTTGTCCATTGATTAATTCAATTCATACCTATATTGGATTAAATACAATTTTTTTTGTGTAAACTTATGAACTTCATATTTGGTTTTTTTTTTTCCCAACTGATGATAGCAAACATCAATATTGATAAAAATTAATATATTATGCATAACTACAATAAAACAATTTCTTTGGTGCAACTTTATCATAGTCCAAAAATTAGTTGTACAATACGTTCTTATAGAATAACCTTTAACATACCGGGATATACACAAAAATTGTACATTCAAAAACAAATTTAACAGAATAGACATATCTTCGTTACACCATATCACAAGACATTATAGTAGGTACATACATTCTACATAGGAAGATGACATAAATCATCAATAACAATCATGTCTATAAGAGCCCTGTATGGAGAATTGGCTGAATTAGAGCCAGCACTAAAAATTGATGCCATGTGCCCACCATCTCCATATGGGCCAAAAATTTCTGTGAAAATCTCATAATTGGGACAACACGTAAGCCCGAGCTGCAAACACGCCCTCCAACACAAAACAAGTTTTGAATTTATTAAGGCATGTCTAGACTAAATATTATACTTATGTACATATGTAAAAACCTCAATAAAATCAACCTCTAAGAAAAACAAACCGGCGGGAGTGGTCGGGAGAAGTATTTTCTGATCATCGCTCTAACAAAATAACCCCAAAGCCTCTATTTCTTTCATCTTAAAATGTCGCCTCTTCCAAAAAATAATCACACCCACTACAAAGCCCAGAGATAGTCGTGGTTCTTGCTTACAGTCCCTTACCAATTGTCATAAACGAGTCCAGCCTTGTTCGAGGAAATCATCGAAGTTGCCAATCGGCCTCTCCAACTTCAAATCCATAAGGCAATCCAACAACACATCTTCCTCATCTTGGTTAAGTCTCAATCGCCGCATGACTACTAATCATGTTCCAATGATAACATCCATTACAAAATAAGTGTGCAACACATTAGTAAAAATGACAGAAACTAGTGCATTTAAGTACTGCTAATAATCCATACCATTTAATACATAAATTTCAAAAAACAGCAACACAACTTGCTGAACAAAATTTCATTAATTATCATCTTGAATTGGTTTGATAGAAACGTATTCAAAGTATGGCAAATGATGAAACCTAACATGAGACCTATAACACTGAACAAAATTCCATTAAATTGAATTGGTTTTACGTTTGGTTGCCCTCTTCCAAACATTTCGTCGGCATTAGAATGCGTTCACGTGCTATTGTGGGCCTTTGTTCCACAATTTTTTCAGTTCGGGTACGCACTGGGTTGATATCCTGGTCCAAGGTTGCTGCCACAACGTGTTGCATCAATGCCAATAAGCCACGATGGTCTTTCATTTTCCGGCAAGCTCATGAATAAATCAACCTTTATGGGATCACTGGCAATCTTGTACATTGTCCTATGTCATTGGTCCATTGTCAAAGCCATCTATTTTCTCCACCTCATAATTGAGTTTGCGCCTAGCCTTGGCCACATCTTACTCATACCCCACACTATGTGCAATGTCGAAAGTTGTTTTCCACAATTTACGACATAATCACCAAGTATGTCGGTCATTTTTTGAGGCTATGTGGCAATTCCCCCATATGATTCACCAACCTTCTTCTTTCGCTGCTTTCGACTGGTAGGTGTGTCACCATGTCCAACTACACCTTGTTGTGTGCAACTTTTTGAAAAACCAGTGTTCATCATGTTTGCATTATTACCAGCGACGTCCTCACTCTGTTGACCTAGAATAGCTACAGTTTCACCCATGACCATATAACGCCCCAAAATCTCCCTTGGATGACATTACTATCTAAAATCATTCACATCATGAGAGCAACTAATAAGATCCATAAATACAGAAAATTTCATTCATCATCCATAATATCTACAACCTCATCCAAAAGAATATGTCAAATCATGGTCATTACATCCAAAAGAGTATGTCAAACTATGACAATTACACCCAAAAGAATATGTCAAACTATTATGTCGCAGCGGAATAAGGAAAATATTAACATGAACATTATCTCAAAATGAATCTCCTAGTCTAGAACATAAAAAGAACAATTCTAGACATCCCCCTCCGAATCCACATGCCCATCCACTTGAGCTTCCCAAAGTACCTGCTCGTCCACTCCGAGCTCTTCCTCTAAACCAAAATCTGAAAGGAATATTGTTTGTAGGGGGTGAGCACTAAGCTCTGTAGGAAAATCCTCCTAAACTCGAACAAGATTTTGAAAGCATATAAAATAGTCGGTCTCATTTTACAAATATCATATATAACTTTTGACATAAAACATTGACATTTCAACAGTTCTCCATTTTACACAACAACAATAAATTAAATGAAAAAGTAAAACCAATTCCCAACAATAAACCAATTCCAACCATAAACCATTTCCAACATTCTTGTAATAAAACCATTTCCACAACAATAAACAATAACCCATAATTTGTACCATTTCCCACAATGTATATCAAACCACAACTTGTATCTGTATCTCAGGTATGATGTATGAAATAGCATGAATAAACACATCGAGAATATCCTGGCCCACACACACACACCCAATCCTCGCAAGGATATCCAACTTTAAGAAGGGTGTATACCAACGCATTGGCAGTGACGAATCCAACCCAAGAATAGTATACTAACCCTCAGTCTCGGTACCATGTAAGCGAATAGTGGTTTGGTCTTCACAAGACACCAACCCCACTACGAGTGGTAGGAAAAATTCAAACCCGCAAGGAGTAAGAAACGCATCTACCAACTCTACGATACCCAGTCAACGGCCACCCATGGTCATCCAAACATCCACAAGAGATACAATACAAACTCATTTCTTCAAATCACAAGCAAATCCAAAAATCCCCAAATTTCACATGTATTATTCAAATAGAACAATTTAAGCAAATATGCAAGAGATCATCTAAAATACCATTTTATTGTTCAATACAAAGCACTAGAGTTTTGAAATCAAGAACAAATGAATATTGAGAGAAAAACCCATTTTTCTTGAAAACTAGGGTTTTCAAGATAAGAAGAAGAGATTTCATGGCTATCAAACCATAGCTTCCTTCAAAACATGGTAATATTTGCAAGAGTATCAAGAAAAAATGATTTCATAGCATATACATAGGATTAAGATTCAAACCATACATATATATATATATATATATAAACACTAACCTCAATGAACAAGAATAGGAAGAAACTCTTACCTTGCTTTCTTAGTGTTGTGTGAAAAACTAGATGTTTTGATCCGATCCAATGCGAAAATCCCCTTCAATCTTATGTTTCTCCCCTTCTTCCTTACTCTCCAACGCTCTCTAGTGGTTAGAATTGATGAAATGTTGATGAAACTAAGCCTAAGGTGTGACGCCCCAAAATCCGGGGGTCCGTTGATTACCCATCAACCCGCGGAATACCAGTGGATACCGAGTAACTCGATATCGCGCCGTTATGCCCCATTTATCGGGGTCCTGATTAGCACAAAAATTTATATATTTTTATGTGCTAATCATCTTATTTTAATTGCTTTTGGAGATTAAATGATGGGAGTTGGGTTAATTGAGTTCTTAACGATGATATTTGGTGTTTGCAGTTAAAAAGTGTTAAATGAGGCTTCTTAAGGCCTTCCCAAACCATTTGAGACAAATGAGGATGAAAAGGTAGCTTGGGAATAGCTTAGGAGAGGAGGAAATCAGAAATCAAGAAGTCAGCCAAACCGTACCGGTACGCTAAGCCTACTGGAGTTCAGCGTACTGGTATGCGTACCGGTACGCTGAAGCCACTGGAGTTCGACGTACCGGTACGCGTACCGGTACGCTTTGCCTGATCTGTCCAAATGCTCTGCAACTCATGTCTGCTGCTTTGAGAGTCCCACCAACAGACCTCCCATGCTCCCCTGACACGCCCACAACACTATTCACCCCTTTCACACCGCCAACATTTGTTTTCTCACTTCATTTTCATGAACACACACTCACCAAACAACTTTAAACCACAAAGATTTTACAGGTCCATAATTGAACAAAAATCGGGCAGAGTCTCTTTTGTACGGAGAGCTCTACCCAAAACCCAACCTGTGCAATATACATTCACATGACCCATCCGAGGCCCAATATAAAACAATGACCGCACCGGGTCATTTATCCATACTCATACAATAACATGCCATGTTATATTAGAATAGTCCATATAAGTTTGATTATAATTCTTTTGCATCTATTACATGCCCAAATTTAATCACAAGTCTCATTTTACAAAAAAAATGGATTGAAAGCCACAAGTCGGCTTTTCTTCCTCCTCAAGTGCCCGAGTGAGTGCCGTCCATCGGCGTAAAATCCGTACCTGAAATGTTTTCCCGTGTAGGGTGAGCAACACTCAATAGAGTATCTCCTACAGAGGCTACTCACCACCCTAGATGCGCATGCAATGCTCACATGCAACAAACAACAATCCATAACATTCCAAGCAAGGATAAGCATTCAATGTTGGAATTTATCGTATCATGCCATGAAATGAGATGAGACTCACTCATGCAAATCAACCCGAGCCATTCCCAGCTCCTCAACACATGCAAGTGTCAAAGTGTATGGAACCGTCATTTATGTTGCACATCAAATGACTTTTACCAATCTAGGGTCTTTGTGTGGGGTGGATGTTCATGGGCTTACACCAAGGGTCTCCAACCTACTCGAAATTTATGGACTTCCACCAAGGGTTCCGCGTACACCCACACACTTGATGGACCAAGCCAAGGGAGTGCGTATCCCAACCACCGGGCCTTGCACCCGAGGGATCTTCTAATCTCTTCTTGCTAACCCCAACCCTAATCACCATGCAACCTGTGCGACCGGCCAGGTCTTCGACCAAGCTTAATCGAGCCCACTAATCATCCACCAAGTGTGATGTTGACGACAACCATGCACACACCCACATGATGCGATGTCACCATGCATATGCAATATGATGTCCCATTGCACAAAGATAACATATTATATGCTATAAAAAATATATAAACATTATCAATACATTTCATATATCCCATGGCAAAATTATATCATAAACATATAATTTTCATAATTCTCCCACAATGTCAATATAATACAAGCATGCATATACATTGACAATTCTCATAACACAATTCCAAGCATGTTATTACAAATTTTATGCCAATAACACACTTAATCACAAAGACACAATATAACACATAACAACCCATGTAATAGCCCACATAACAGCCCACCGAACGGCCCTAAAATAGCCCCTTAAACAGGCCATAAACAGTCCCCTAAACAGGCCATAAACAGTCCCAAATCAGACCACAAAACAGGCCAAGAATCCCCGTGACTTCCGGCTAAGTGCGTCAGCCACCACATTTGTCTTACCGGGATGGTAATGCAAAGTGAAGTCATAGTCCTCCAGAAACTCCATCCACCTGCGTTGCCTCATGTTGAGGTCCCGTTGTGTAAAGATGTACTTCAGAATTTTGTGGTTTGAAAACACCTCGAACTGCTCACCGTATAGATAGTGGCGCCAAGCCTTTAAGGCAAAGACAATGGCCACCAACTCCATGTCATATGTGGGATAGTTCTGCTCGTGGTTCTTTAACTGCCGAGAACCATAAGCCACCACCCTCCCGGACTGCATCAAAACGCATCCAAGTCCGTCCTTAGAGGCATCACAATACACTGTGTACCTTTGTCCCCTTTCTGGAACTATCAGAATAGGATCTGAAGTAAGCCTCCTCTTCAACTCCTGGAATGCCTTCTCACACGAGTCATTCCACTCAAACTTGACCTCTTTCCGGGTCAACTTGGTCATAGGTGCAGCTAAGTGGGAGAAGTCCTCAATGAACCTCCTGTAATACTCTGCCAATCTCAAGAAACTACGTATCTCGAAGACTGACTTCGGTCTCTCCCAACTCATAACTGCCTCAACCTTCTTCGGGTCCATGGATACACCCGAAGCCGACACCACATGCCCCAAGAATTTCACCTCAGTAAGCCAAAATTCACACTTAGTGAATTTGGCATACAACTGATGGTCTCTCAAGGCCTGGAGAACAATCATCAAGTGACCATCATGCTGCTCCTCAGACTTGGAGTAGATCAAGATGTCGTCAACGAAGACCACAACGAACTGATCTAGGTAGGGTTGGAACACCCTATGCATGAGATCCATGAATGCTGCTGGAGCATTCGTCAATCCGAATGGCATCACTGTGAACTCAAAATGTCCATATCGCGTCCTAAACGCCGTCTTAGGGATATCCGCTTCCCTAACCCTCAACTGATGGTAACCGGTGCGGAGATCTATCTTGGAGTAGACCCGCGCCCCTCTCAGCTGATCAAATAAATCATCAATCCTCGGCAAAGGGTACCTATTCTTGATAGCAACCATATTTAACTGTCGGTAGTCTATGCATAGCCGAAAGATCTTGTCCTTCTTCTTGGCAAACAGCATCGGAGCGCCCCAAGGTGAGGTGCTTGGCCTAATAAAGCCTTTGTCCAACGATTCCTGTAATTGGACTTTGAGTTCTTGCAACTCAGCAGACGCCATTCTATGCGGAGTCATAGAAATAGGAGATGTACTAAGGTGCAACTCAATAGTGAAGTCTACATCCCTATGTGGAGGTAATCCCAGTAGTTCATCCGGAAAAACATCCTCATACTCACAAACCACCCGAGGTAGGCCCAACTCCTGTCTCACCTCGTCCTCTAGGGTAAGGCTTGCTAGCCAACCCATCAACTGTCTGTGCCATCTAGAGTTGTACACGGCTTGGGGAAAAGCATCGTGCTTATTCCCCTGAAACATAAAACAAATATCGTCTGGTGTATAGGCAGTGACCCTCTTACGATCACAATCAATGACGACTCGGTGTGCCGTCAACCAGTCCATCCCAAGAATGACATCAAACTCCGACATGTCCATGACCCTAAGGTCCACGGTGAGTAGAATCCCCGAGATCTCTAACTCACAACCCCGACATATATGATCAACACTCACCCTAGCTCCTAGGGGAGAACTCACATGCAGTGGCTCTTCCAAGGTTTCAACTTCTAAGCCCAAATCTTCCACACATGATGCAGCAATAAAAGAATGAGATGCACCAGAATCAAATAATACCCTTGCCCATAAGCGAGAGAGTAGAAATGTACCATGAATAATCGACTGATCTGCAGGCTCAGTCTGAGGTGTGATGGCGTAGACACGCCCCTGGGTCCCTAAAGTCCCGAGGGGATGGAGCTACTCAGACTCGTACAGGCACTGACCCACGTTTATGCTTTGCCTGTGGAGATGTCGGGCACTTCAGACATAACTGTCCATCCTTTCCACCACGGACCAATCAAGCGACAGGACAAGGGCAAGCAACCCAGCCCCCACTACCGAGACAACCTCCACAGAGACCACAGCAGCAGAGACCCATAGGAGCTTTAGCCCCAGGCGGCGCCACTCAGGGGAGAGTATTTGCTTTGACCCCAGCGGAGGAAGATGCCTCCAATGCCGTTATGGAAGGTATCGCCCTTATTTATAATTCTTAGGCCCGCATATTATTTGACCCCGGTGCAACACACTCATTTGTACGCACGACATACGCACTTGATTTGGGATTGAGTTTCGTGAAGTTAGAGCATGTTATGAATATTAGCTTGCCCACGGGAGAACAGTTAGACTCTAGCTGAGTCTGCAAGGATTGCGTGCTTCGCATTGGGGAGCACGAATTGATTGTGGATTTGATTGCTTTAGAGATAAAGGGGTATGATGTGATTTTCGGGATGAACTTGTTGTCTGCTTTCCGGGCGGTAATGGATTGTTTCCGCAAACGGATTACATTTCAGTTACCGGGAGGAGTCGTTTTTAGTTTTGTCAATAACCGAGACTCTTTCCATCCATTCCCTACTACGGGTAGTAGATTCTTAAAAGCAAAAGCGGGAAGTCAATTGAGTTTCTTAGCTAGCTTGATGGGAGATGACCGAGATAAACTCCACACGGATGTGGAGTTCATTGTATCAGAGTTTTCAGATGTTTTTCCTGAGGAATTACCCGGATTACCGCCACATAGGGAAATTGAATTCAAGATCGATCTCTATCCGGGAACCGAACCCATATCTATTGCTCCCTACCGGATGGCGCCTTTGGAGTTGAAGGAGCTGAGGAAGCAATTACATCATTTGTTGGCGATTGGGTTTATCCGTTTAAGTACTTCACCTTGGGGAGCCCCGGTCCTCTTTGTGAAGAAAACGGATGAGACTCTCCGGTTGTGCACGGATTACCGGAGGTTGAATCGGGTTACCGTGAAGAAAATAAGTATCCGTTGCCGAGAATTGATGACTTATTTGATCAGTTAAAGGGTTCAAAGTATTACTCCAAGATTGATCTTCGCACGGGGTATCATCAGCTACGGATTAAGGAGGAGGATATTCCTAAGACTGCTTTCCGTACCCGGTATGGTCATTTCGAGTATACGGTGATGCCGTTTGGATTGACTAATGCCCCCGCAGCCTTCATGGATTTGATGCATAGAGTCTTCCGGCCTTACCTCGATCAATTTGTCATTGTGTTTATTGATGACATATTGGTTTACTCACAGACTCAGGAGGAACATGTTCATCATCTCTCTAAGGTGCTACAAATCTTGAGAGAACATAAGTTATATGCGAAGATGAGCAAGTGTGAGTTTTGGATGAAGGAAGTGAAGTTCCTTGGCCATGTTGTGTCCGAGCAAGGAGTAGCGGTAGATCCCGCAAAGATTGAGGCCGTGATGAAATGGGAACCACCGAAGAATGTGACAGAAGTACGGAGTTTCTTGGGGTTAGCCGGCTATTATCGTAGGTTTGTGGAAGGATTCTCCAAGCTTGCGATGCCGATGACTCGCCTTACAAAGAAGGGAGAAAAATTCATGTGGACTCAAGCGTGTGAGCTAGCCTTTCGCACCTTGAAGGAGAAGTTGACGACGGCTCCTGTCCTCATTATTCCGAGTAGTGGGGAAGGATACGATGTGTACACCGATGCTTCGCTACGAGGCTTGGGATGTGTGTTGATGCAAGGAGGGAAGGTGGTCGCTTATGGCTCGAGGCAACTCAAGGTTCATGAGCAGAATTACCCCACCCATGACTTAGAGCTTGCCGCTGTGGTGTTTGCTCTTAAGTTGTGGATATGTTATTTATACGGGGAGAAATTTCAAGTGTTCTCGGACCATAAAAGCCTCAAGTATATCTTCACACAGAAAGACTTGAATCTCCGGCAGAGAAGGTGGATTGAGTACTTGGAAGATTATGAGTTCACGCTCAACTACCATCCGGGGAAGGCCAATGTAGTTGCCGACGCTCTTAGCAGGAAGTCTCGGAGTGAAATCAATTCTCTTGCGGTAAATAGGTGGAAAATGATTGATGCATTGGAGGAGTATGATCTATGGGTGGATGGACCGGAGTATCAACCCTATATATTCAACCTTATAGCTCAACCGACGCTTCTGCAAAGAGTGGTGGAGTTGCAATGCCTGGATTCGGAACTCGGTTTGATTAGAGCCCGATTGGAGAATGGAGAAGTGATGGAAGGATGGTCTTGGAAAAATGGAGAGTTGAGATATGGGGATAAGCTATGTGTTCCCAATGATTTGTCCCTAAAGGAGGAAATACTTGGAGAGTGTCATCGCTCCAAGTTTGCTATCCACCCCGGTAGCACAAAGATGTATAGGGACATGAAGCGTCAATACTGGTGGAGGGGAATGAAGCGAGATGTGGCCAAGTATGTGGCAAAATGTGCGGTGTGCCAGCAAGTGAAGATTGAGCATCAAAGACCAGGAGGAGTCCTACAGTCTTTGCCTATTCCAGAGTGGAAGTGGGATCACATCACCATAGACTTCGTGTCGGGTTTACCACGGACGTCGCGTGGGCATAATGCAGTGTGGGTCATTGTGGATAGACTCACCAAGTCCGCTCACTTTTTGGGTATGAAAACCACGGATACATTCGAGACCTTGAGCCAGTTGTATATCCGTGAGATAGTGAGATTACACGGCGTTCCGCTCTCGATCATGTCGGATCGTGACTCTAGGTTTGTGGCGAGATTCTGACAGAGTCTACAACAAGCGATGGGGACGGAGTTACATTTCAGTACGGCTTTTCATCCCCAAACGGATGGCCAATCCGAAAGGGTGATCCAGATTGTGTAGGATATATTACGCACTTGAGCGTTGGACTTCAAGGGGAGTTGGAGCGACCACTTACCGTTGGTGGAGTTTGCTTACAACAACAGCTATCAGGCAAGCATTGGGATGGCACCGTATGAAGCCTTGTATGGAAGACCATGCAGATCACCGGCGTGTTGGTTAGAAGCCGGCGAGAGGAGTTTGTTTGGACCGGACATTATTCGAGAAACTACGGAGAAAATTCAACTCATCCGAGAGAGGCTACGGACGGCGCAAAGTAGACAAAAGAGCTATACGGACCACCGACGAAGACCCTTAGAATTTAAGGTGGGAGACTATGTATTTCTCAAGGTGTCACCCAAGAAGGGCGTGTTTCGATTCGGCAAGAAAGGGAAGTTAGCGCCAAGATATACCGGACCATTTGAAGTGATCAAGGTTGTGGGCAAATCGGCGTATCAGTTGCGGTTACCAGCTCAGCTGTCTGGGGTACATGACGTGTTCCACGTGTCGATGTTGAGGAAGTGTCAATCGGATGCAACTCCAGTCGTGGATTTGGAGGATATTGAAATTCAAGATGGAGCAACATATGAAGAACAACCGGTGGAGATTTTTGATGCCAAGGAAAAGGTGCTCCGCAACAAAGTCATCCGACTCGTGAAGGTTTTGTGGCGATATCATGGGGTGGAAGAAGCTACTTGGGAACCGGAGCAAGAAATGCGGGAGAAGTATCCACATTTATTCGCTACTTGAGGTAAGTTTCGAGGACGAAACTTTCTTTAAGGGAGGTGGATTGTAACACCCCGTATTTTCTTTTATATGTGCATATAGATATATAGATATAGCAAATAATGGTTGTAAAGATGTGGATAGGGGAATTGAAGTGGGTTTGAACTTTGTAAATTTGAAAAGTAAAGATTTAAAATGTTAATGAAAATCATAGTTGAAATTTAGTTTTAGTGAGTGAAAATATAAAATGTTAGGTCCTATAACTTGTATTAGATAGGTTTGGTATATAAATATGTGTTGGAGAGGTTTGTGATGGATTTGGTTAGTTTTGGAATGGATTGGAAATGGAAAACAAAAGAAATAGGCAAAACTGGGTAATTGGTACCGGTACTGAATGGTACCGGTACTGAGTACCGGTACCCCGATTCCAGAAGGTTTCTTGTACCAGTACTGGGTACCGGTACTACCGAAACCAGACTGTTTATTTTAAGTCGCGAACAAGCCGATTTTCCTCCACTATAAATACATTTTGTCACCTCCTTAGCCTTTATTACACCACTCCAAACCCTAGAACACATAAGAGAGGGAGAGAGAAAGAGAGAAACACAAGATCAAGAGAAAACAAGAGATTGAAGAGTTGATTCAAGATCAAAGCTCTAATTTTTCCAAGAACATTAAGGTAGGGGATTTCTTCCTATGTTCTTACATTGAGGCTAGGGCTAAATTATATGTATTCTTTTGGTTTAAAATCCTATGTACTTGCTATTAAATACTTGATTTCTTGTCTTCTTGCATTCATTTCTTTGTTTTAAACATTTTGGTAGTTGAGTAACTATTAAAGCTATCTTTTGCACTCTCAAACCCTAGTTTTAAGAAAAATGAATCTTTCTTCTTTACATTTCCTTTGTTCTCACCATCAAAACCTTAGTGCTTGATATTGTACAACCAAATGATGTTTATGGTGATCTCTTGCTCTTTTTCTTCAATTATGCTATGGTACAAATAGTGAAATTTGGGGATTTCTTGTGAATTGAGAAATGTTAGTAATGATCTCTCTTGTATGATTGTTGTGATGGACTTGGATTGCCTTCGAGCATTGCCGTAGAGTGTTAGAGGTTAGTCTATCCCGGTGGGGGTGAGATGGTTGCCTAACACTTGTAGTGCGTGGTTATTTGGTAATAACCACCACTATTGTTCACTGGAGTTCGAACGAGGGGTGGTATACCTTTCCTGGGAAGGGACTTGTCACTGCCATTGGGATGGTAGACGCCTCTTCCTAAAGTACTTGTGATTGTGATGGTGATTGGTGAACTAGGTATAAGTCGTTGGGTAGATTCATGGGAAGCAATCAATATACATGAGAACATGAGATTATTAGTATTGTTACAGAATGGTTTCCAACAAGTGCTTGTGGAGGTATGGGAATCCACAAGGACCTGTTGGAAATGGTTATGGTGATAATTGTGACTGAGCTTTACGGTTCATTTAAATTATTGCGAACATTTAAACTTGAGATCTATTTAAAATATCCTGCTTTTCCTTCAAAATGGTATATATGCTATTTGTGAAAATGAGACCAACCGTTTTATATGCTTTTCTAAACCTTGTTCGAGTTTGGGAAGATTTTGCTACAGAGCTTCGTGCTCATCCCCTACAATTAATATTTTTCAGATTTGGCTTTAGAGGAGGAGCTCGGTGTGAATGAGCCGGGCCTTGGGGAAGCTTCCTTGGAGGGGTACCTAGATCCCGAATGGGACATCTAGAGATATAGCTTATTTTGTTCTAGACTAGGAGATTTATTTCTGAACAATGTAAAGTCTAGATTCTTTTGAAACTCCGCTGCGATATATTCATGTAATTCTTTTGGGGAATGTAATTGACATATCTGGCCTATTCTTTTGTGATAATGTTAAGGATATTATAGATGGTAAATAGAAATTCTATTGTTATTGGATGGTTAAATGGACCCTGTGTGGTCAAGTTAATAGAATTGCACAGGTTGTGATTTTTGGGTGGAGCTTCCTGTACAAAGGAGACTCTATCCAAATTTTGTAAAATTAAGAATGTTTCTTATTTGATGGATATATATTTAGTGCTCTCATGATGTGAATGTTTTAGAATGTAATGCCGTCCAGGGTGGTATTTGGGGTGTTACAGAACCTCTGGAGGTTACTTGGCCCTCATTGGCTCACAGTTGCACTAGCCTGTGCAATGGTGGCAGCCGCAACACTCGCCTGTGCAATGGTAGCAGTCGTAGTACCAATAGCCTCTATGAAGGCTTGTTGGTCAAAGGCCGGTGGTGGTTGGTTGTTATTCCGCCCACCTCCTTGGCGTCCTCTTCCTCGATTAGCCATCTACATATGTCAGACAGCAATAGAGTCTTACATAGTATCCCAAAAATGGGGATCAAGTTTAAACTTTGAGATTTCTCTCCTTGTCTAATTAGTAGCGCATGTGCCAACCACTAATAGACATCAACATCCCGTTCATTCTTTTTCCGAATTCCCAAGGTTATGTTTTCTAGCCCTAGTGTTCCTCTTTTTCTATATACATTTTACCATGTATATAATTCACATAACAAATATCACATAATCATGTAGCATATTAGAGCACAAAACATGAAATGCACAATGAATGCAGTGGTCTAGACTCATGCCCATCAAGTCCTGGATTTATAGTAAACCTAAGCTCTGATACCAAGCTGTGACTCCCCAAAATCCGGGGGTCCGTTGATTACCCATCTGTAACGCCCCAAATACCACCCTGGACGGCATTACATTCTAAAACCATTCATAAAATGAGAGCAACTAACTATATATCCATCAAATAAGAAACATCCTAGATTTAACAAAATTTGGGCAGAGTCTCTTTTGTACGGGAAGCTCTACCCAAAACACAACCTGTGCAATTATATTAACTTGACCACACAGGGTCCATTTAACCATCCAATAACAATAAAATTCCATTTACCATCTATACTATCCATAATGTTATCCCAAAAGAATAGGCCAAGTATGGCAGTTACATTCCCAAAAGAATTACATGAATATACCGCAGCGGAATTTCAAAAGAATATAGACTTTACATTGTTCAGAATTAAATCTCCTAGTCTAGAACAAAATAAGCTACATCTCTAGATGTCCCACTTGGGATCTAGGTACCCCTCCAATGAGGCGTCCCCAAGGCCCGGCTCATTAGCGCCAAGCTCCTCCTCTATAGCATAATCTGAAAAATGTTAGCGGTAGGGGATGAGCACGAAGCTCTGTAGAAAATTTCTCCCAAACCCAAACAAGGTTTAGAAAACATATAAAACGGGTCGGTCTCATTTCACAAATAACATATATAGTATTTGAAGTAAAACGAGGACATTTAATTAGATCTCAAGTTTACACATCAACAGTAATTTCATGAATAAGTGAAACCAATATACAATTCATAATCAATTTCCAAAACATAATCCATCCCATCATACACCATTTCCACAAGTTCTTGTGGCATCCCATACTACCCCAAAACTCTTGTAGAAACCGTCTATGGTAAAGTGAACAATAACCCATACTAGATGTCCGACACTACCCACGTTACTAATCCGTTATCATTAGTGCTAGGAAATGTTCGTACCCACACGGCGTATAAAGACGTCTACCCATACCATGTGGTAGGAAAAGTTCATACCCGCGTGGCATACAAAGCCGTTTACCCACTACATGACACCCGGTCAATAGTAAACCATGTTAGTATCGTACAACTACTCAAGAGATAACATACCAACAAACATATCACATTACCACCAATACCATAAATCCCCAACTTTTCCATCCCACCTCACATGTAACATTTCAATAAAACAATTTAGGAAAAACACATGAGATCATCGAAATATCATTTTATTACTCAACACAAAACACTAAATTTCCTTTTTAAAACAAGACAAAAGAGTATCCAAGGAGAATCCACACTTCATGAAGAAATAGAGTTTTGAAGTGAGGACATGTGAATGTTGGGTTAGGATATCAAGGGCCAATGGATATAAAGCTTGAAATCAAGAACAATTAAACACAAGGTCTTGAAATTAAGAATAAAGGAATAACAAGGTGGGTCATCAATGACAAAAGAACAATCAAGCCTTGACGTCCATAGCAACAAATATCAAGCTTGAGAATCCAAAAGTGAAGGAACAATCAAGTTTTGCCATTTATAACGACAAACATTAAGATTAGACCTCATGAACAAGGGGGAAATCAAGAGGAACCCAATTTCCTTGCAATTAGAGTTTCGAAGGCACACCAAGAGATTTAGCGATTACCCAAGCACAACCTAGTTTAGAACATGTAATATTTAAGGTTAGGAATCAAGAGAAAAGGAGAGTCAAAAGAAAACAAAATCTCCTTGAAAATTTGGGGTTTCAAAGGCATACAAGGGATTTGTGGCTATCAAGCCCTAATTCGTTCATGATATGATAAGGGATTACAAGAACAACAAGAAATAGAGATCCCATAACATACATATAAGATTTGGAAGCAAAACATACATAAATATAAACCTTAACCTCAATGTAAGAGAAAAGGAAGAAATCCCCTACCTCTTAGTTGTAGCTTCGAATCTAAGACCCAAGCTTCAAAATCTTCCTATTCTCCTTCCTTTTTCCTCTTAATTTCGTCCTCCTAGGGTTTCAAGAGATTTGGGTGAGAGTGATTGAATAATAGAAGAAAAGAAATGGGTGGGGAAGTGAGATTTTTGAGAAATCTAGGGTTTGATCTTCACAAATGATGTAAATCTCTCTCTTGGATATGTTTTTCTCTTCCTCTCTTCTCCTCTCAAGCTATCTAGGGTTTGGAGTGGTGTAATGAAGGCTAAGGAGGTGAGAGGATGTATTTATAGTGGGGGAAAAATCGAGGGTTCGCGAACTAAAAAAATTCAGATTTTTACAGTGGCTACCGGTAGCTCGGACACACTGGACCATTGGCTACCGGTATCTGATTTTGGCTACCGGTAGCTGATAGTGATTTTTCTACTTCCACTTCCAGTGCATTTTTGACCCATTTAAAGGTCGAATTGGAAAATTTTCATGAAATACACTTTTGTAGCCCTAGATGTCTACTATCTACTGTCAAAATTTCAGGTCATTTGGAATTAAGAATAAAAATTTATGTCCAAAATACTAAGAAGTATTCAATACCCATTTTTACCCAAATTCTCGCTAAAGTGTATTTTAACTCCGGGACAATTCCTAACTTCCAATACATCCATATTACCACTCCCAATGTTTTTCGACCTTCCGGATTCAATGGAATCATTATTTTGACCTACAAACTTTTAGAAACTTGTCTAATCACCCTTTCCAAGTTTAAACATCTTCGACACGTAACTTCCCAATCAAATTGTCTCCATAGCATTTATTCATACGGTTTATTCTTATGTCACTACATATATCTACATCTTTACAAATATTATTTACTATATATATATCTCTATAAATATATAAAAGAACATGCGGGGTGTTACACCATCAACCCGCGGAATACCCGTGGATACCGAGTAACTCAATATTGCGCCGTTATGCCCCATTTATCGGGGTCCTCATTAGCACAAAACTTTATATATTTTTATATGCTAATCATCTTAATTTAATTGCTTTTGGAGATTAAATGATGGGAGTTGGATTAATTGAGTTCTTAACGATGATATTTGGTGTTTGCAGTTAAAAGGTGTTAAATGAGGCTTCTTAAGGCCTTCTCAAACCATTTGAGACAAATGAGGATGAAAAGGTAGCTTGGGAATAGCTCAGGAGAGGAGAAAATCAGAAATCAGGAAGTCAGTCAAACCGTACCGGTACGCTAAGGCTACTGGAGTTTAGCGTACTGGTATGCGTACCGGTACGCTGAAGCCACTGGAGTTCGACGTACCGGTACGCGTACCGGTACGCTTTGCCTGATCTGCCCAAATGCTCTGCAACTCATGTCTGCTGCTTTGAGGGTCCCACCAACAGACCTCCCAAGCTCCCCTGACACGCCCACAACATTATTCACCCCTTTCACACCGCCAACATTAGTTTTCTCACTTCATTTTCATCAACACACACTCACCAAACAACTTTAAACCACAAAGATTTTACAGGTCCATAATTGAACAAAAATCGGGCAGAGTCTCCTTTGTACGTGGAGCTCTACCCAAAATCCAACCTGTACAATATACATTCACATGACCCATCCGAGGCCCAATATAAAACAATGACCGCACCGGGTCATTTATCTATACTCATACAATAACATGCCATGTTATATTAGAAAAGTCCATATAAGTTTGATTACAATTCTTTTACATCTATTACATGCCCAAATTTAATCACAAGTCTCATTTTACAAAAAAAATGGATTGAAAGCCACAAGTCGGCTTTTCTTCCTCCTCAAGTGCCCGAGTGAGTGTCGTTCGTCGGCGTAAAACCCGCACCTGAAATGTTTTCTCGTATAGGGTAAGCAATGCTCAATAGAGTATCTCCTATAGAGGCTACTAACCACCCTAGATGCGCATGCAATGCTCACATGCAACAAACAACAATCCATAACATTTCAAGCAAGGATATGCATTCAATGTTAGAATTTATCGTATCATGCCATGAAATGAGATGAGACTCATTCATGCAAATCAACCCGAGCCATTCTCAGCTCCTCAACACATGCAAGTGCCAAAGTGTATGGAACCGTCATTTATGTTGCACATCAAATGACTTTTACCAATCTAGGGTCTTTGTGTGGGGTGGATATCCATGGGCTTACACCAAGGGTTTCCAACCTACTCGGAATTTATGGACTTCCACCAAGGGTTCCGCGTACACCCACACACTTGATGGACTAAGCCAAGGGAGTGCGTATCCCAACCACCGGGTCTTGCACCCGAGGGATTTTCTAATCCCTTTTTACTAACCCCAACCCTAATCACCATGCAACCTGTGCGACTCGGCCAGGTCTTCAACCAAGCTTAATCGAACCCACTCGTCATCCACCAAGTGTGATGTTGACGACAACCATGCACATACCCACATGATGCGATGTCACCGTGCATATGCAATATGATGTCCCATTGCACAAAGATAACATACTATATGCTATGAAAAATATATAAACATTATCAATACATTTCATATATCCCGTGGCAAAATTGTATCATAAGCATATAATTCTCATAATTCTCCACAATGTCAATATAATACAAGCATGCATATACATTGACAATTCTCATAACACAATTCCAAGCATGTTATCACAATTTTTATGCCAATAACACACTTAATCACAAAGGCACAATATAACACATAACAACCCATGTAATAGCCCACATAACAGCCCACCGAACGGCCCAAAAACAGTCCCTAAAACAGCCCCTTAAACAGGCCATAAAACAGGCCACAAACAGCCCCCTAAACAGGCCATAAATAGTCCGAAATCATACCACAAAACAGGCCACAAACAGCCCCAAAACAGTCCCAAATCAGGCCACAAAACAGGCCACAAACAGTGCACAAATTCAGCCCCATGGCAGTGCACAAAACAACCCCTAAAGTAGGAATAAAACCCAAGTAGGAAGACCCCTACCTCTTGGTGCGTAAATTGAAAGGTAGAGCTTCCAAAAACACCTCCCAAGCTCCCAAAACTCTTGATTTCCCCGAAGTATCCTCTTGGATCTTTGGTGAAATCACTCGTTTTTGGTGTGGTTGCATAGCCCTTGTCGCGGTGATCGACTTTAACTCTTGGTCCGAGTTGATCCGAGCGACGGAACTTCGAAGATCAGAGGAGGAAGCTTGAAGAACTAACTTTTTTCTTCTCTTTTCTCTCTTCTCTCACTTTGGCCGGCCAAGGTGGTGAACAATGAGATATTTTCTTCAAAATATCAGATTTAGGTCGATATATATAGTCGCAAATGTCCGGTCCACATTGCACCGCATATTTCTTACTTCCGGGTCCGTTTTCGTCCCGAAACGATTCATTACATCCCGGTTTAAGTTCAAATTAATTTTATCCAAACTTTAATCCAATTCTAAGGGAATTTTATAAAACTCATTTTTTGGGACCTCCACGAGGTCATTCGCCACCCAGCCACCTCGAACCACGTGCAAAAATTCGACTATCTCAGAATTCGACGAAATTCGACAGGGTAACTAGTTTCCGCGATACGAGTCCAATGGAGAAGTCCGTTTCCTCATCCAAGATCTAGAGAAAGGTGTATCTCGAATCCGCACTGTTGTGGCAAATTACTGTTTTGCCATTTTTTAGAAAAAAAATTCAAATTTACCCGGGTTTTACATAAGGGGTGTTCCATAGGTATTTATAGTGGAAAAATTGGAGAGAACACCCAAAACAGGTCTGGGACGTGAAGCCCCTGGTTTGGTGCATCCGGATGCGTGTTTTTTACTGTCTGGACGTGTGTTTCTTCGCCCAACTTTGTGCGAAACGCGTCCGGACGCGTGTCTATTCCCGTCCGGACGCGGGTGACAGTATTCTCTCAACTTCCTGATCGATTTTGACCTATTTAGAAGCTGATTCATAAATTTTTTATGAAATACACTTTTGTAGCCCTTGAAGTCTAGTTTCTACTGTCCAAAGATAAAATCAATCGGAGTTGGGAGTAAAAAGTTATGGCTAAAATACTAAGGTAGTGTCAAATTCTTTCCTATCCGAATTCTTTCTAAAATGTGTTTAAACTCCGGGATACTTCCTAACTTCTAACATACCCCATATTACCTCTCCCAATGTTTCTCGATCTTCCGGATTCAATGAAAATCTTATTTTGACCTAAAAATATTTAGAAACTTACCTAACAACCCTTCCCAAGCTTAAACGCCTTCGAAACTTAAACTTCTCAATCAATTTGCCTCTCTAGTATTTATTCCTACTATTACAATCTATATGGTTCATTCTTACGTCATTGCATATATAAGAATTACTAAACAATTACATTACTATATTAATATAAACATATGGGGGTTCACAGACCATCTCCTCCAAATCTTTTGCATAATCACCCGTATCTTTGACTCAATTTGCAGAGTGGCACGCAGATCAATTCCATCAAGTGCATCTGATAGAGATTTCTTCAAGTGATGGAGATAGCCAGATCTGAACGCACCATTTTGAAATTTCCAACCTTGGTTACAAATGTCTTTCAACGCATTTAATAGTATCATTTCTTCAGATGTTGTCCAGATTCTTCTAGGGAACTTGTCAGACTATGAACTCCCCCTAAATTGTTAGCTTCCAACACTTAGTATTATACCTCTACAAACTATATATTAGCAAATTTAAACTAAATGTACGTTAATTACCCCAAAAAATTTATGCATACATGAATACATATTTTTATATAAAGATAAAACATCCTCTAATACCATAACATCTACCACATGCAGTGCGTATTGAAATAATACGACATACATCACAAGACAAAAGGTGTAACCAAAATCATATCAGTCAACTATATACTCCCCCTAACTTTTATTCCCCCTAGTACCCTTCCACTCATTATACATGGCATTTGCCAATTGGTCTCACCACGCAGTCCATGCATGAGAAGATTCAACAATATCGATAATGTTATTGTCATTCACATGCTCATCTTCCTACAGATTTCATCCAACACGTCTTCCAATAGATCCACTTCTATCTCTTTCCTAATAAGATTATGCAACAAGTAACAAGCAGTAATGATTTTATTGTGTGTCGGGATAGGGTAAATGATGAGCACAAAATATTGTATATTTGAAGGCCTCATTACATGCATTTTAACTCAACTTTTGCACCTAAGTACTTAGAGTTAGCCGATTTTATGAATAATGTTGAATTTTCGATGTTGCAAGTTTTTATAACTTAAATGATGGACTTTAGGACCTTGCAACTATGTTGGATGTGTGGTGAAGTCATGGACACATTACATGAAGATTTGGAGGCTTAAAAGTGAAGAAATCAAGGAGGTATTGGTGTTTGGTAACAAAGGCGTCAGCAGCCACACCACTGGGTTGAAGAGCCTCCGTTTTCCTCTATTTTGACCATGATCCACTTCGAATCTGAAAAAGTGAAAAACATGAAAGTTTTATATCTGTATGTCTTCTGTATTATATCAAAATGTCATCTCAATCCAACGGCTGGATCAAAAGTTATGCTGATTCTACGAAAAGTGGTCTAGAGCAGAAAACAGTACCGGTATGGTACCGTTCCGGAACTGCGTACCGGTACTTCGAACTCCAAAAGGTTTAGAGTACCGGTACACAGTACCGGTACGCTTTCCTGAACAGCCCGAAATGCCTCCAAATCACTTCCCACTTGCTTGGGGGTCCCACCAATGATTCTCCCACTTGCCCCCAACATTTCCTTGCACATCTCCATGCCTCTCTTACACATTTTGAAGAATTTTAAGGCTTGGCATTAAAGGAGGATGGGAGAGAAGTGGATTGCTCAATGAGTTGTAGGCTAGCTCTTCCTTAGCCTGTCAAGAGCCATCATTCAGCCTCCCATTGATGGGAGGCCTGCACACAGCTAGGGGGGACCACCATGCACGAAAATTGAAGGCTAACTCTCCATTATATTCAGCATTTACACATTGTATTGGGGGTGGCTACCTAAGCTTAGTTTTAGTTCCATGTAGAAGATGATAAATAGTGTAATGTAAGTTTATGTTTTTGCATTTTCCTTTCCATTTCAATTGTTGTAAGCTTTAAACTTCTTGTAATATTCATTCCTTGCACTTTAATCTTAGTTGTTTCAAGTTTATTCCAAGTTTACTTGCATGTTCTTCATTTCACCATTGTTGCTTCAAGTTTTCTTCATTTCAAGCTTTTAAATTGGGTATTTCATATTTGTCTTCTTAGTTTAAGTTTTCCTGTATTAGTTCAAGTTTCATGCTCCATTTCATTATGTCCATTTACATTATGCTTGTCTTTCCTTTATGCTTGTCTTTACATTATGCTCCATTTCTTCATTTCCTTTATGCTCCATTTCATTATGTCCATTTATATTTCTCGATGTAGAGTGCTTTAGATTGAAATACTCTTGTGCATTTCGGGGTGCTACTACACCGTCTACAAATTCCTTCAAATGGTATCGTTGTCAACAAAATGGAGCTAAAAACCCTCTCCATTTGTGTATCCCGCATTCACGAGATAATATGTATCTACAAATGCTCAAAAGTAAATAAAACTAATAGCTTTACGTCACTAACCCAATAACAAAGTATTTCAAAATAGTTTTTCATGTGCTTACCACGATCCATTTTCAACACATTTTCTCCTTATGATAGTTGATATGCCAGGCCCAACTCAAGTTATAAGCCCAGTTTGAATTAAAAGTCCAACTAAAAAAGATCCAATGGATCCAGCCCAAAAGAAGTCCACGCCCAGTCAAGCTCATTAGGGTTCGAGGAGCTACATCACCAAGGGAGTAGGCAGGATCATCCCAAGAGCCTCATCCAAGCCACCTTGGAGTAAGGGTCATCCCAAGAGCCTCATCCAAGCCACCTTGGAGTAAGGGTCATCCAAGATCCTCATCCACGCCGTCTTGGAAGAAGTCAACCGCCACGTCATCCTTTGACCGGATCTTATGGGAAGCACCGTAACTGCCTCATCTATTGAGAAGATGGCGCCAACTCCACCAAATTAGCATTTGAGTTACTAATAAGCCGCCTCAATTTGTTAGGAGGCGACTATAAATTTTAAGCCCCGCCAATATTTAGGGGGCATCACACACAATCGAGCACATCTGCTATCATTCTCCCATGTCTCTCATAACTTGTATCTCTCTGCTCTCCCTACACTCTTCAAAGTAATAAAATACCCAAGCGACCCTAGCCCTTTATAGTGGACGTAGGTCACGTTGACCGAACCACTCTAAATCTTTGTCTATCTTGAGTTACTCTCTCTCTCTCTCTAATTAATTACTGCATTAATTATCAGTCACTTGACAGGTGGTGTGCAAAACCAATTTGTGGATCATCAGTTTGGCGCCGTCTGTGGGAAACAAAAAAATTCTCACCTAATCACTTTTCTTGTTATACCTATGGCGATCACCACCAGATCCATGAATCAGTTTGAAGCCAATCCACCACGAGAGGAGGAGATCGCCCCTCCGCCAACCAATCATGTTGCGAATGCACAACAGATGTTGAAAACAATGCAGCAGCTCATAACTCAGAATCAGCAGATCCTGCAACTGATGCTCGTTGAACAAAAAGGAGGAGCACAGCCTGGAGGACCTCAAGCTAGAGGAGCTCCACGCCCTGGGTGTCAAGGAGCTCCCCACTTGGGCGGCCCTTTAGACGCCCCATACAAGGGTGTCCCGCACCAGAACCATAAGACACCTCCACCTCCTCCTCAAGCTCCCTCTTCTCATGGTGGAGACCCTTATTTCCAAGAGGATGAGGGTGAAAATAAAAGCGTGGAACATGGGAGTCATTTCCACGACAATTCCAAAGGAGCCCCCAATCACTGGAACGAAAAAATTAAAGAGGTGCAGAATCAACTAGGCTACGTCTTCAACGCCATGAAGGCACAAGGACCCGATACTGTGGACTATCTCGTAAGGCGAACTGACACGCCTTTTGTGCCAGACGTGGTAAACTATCCCCTTCCTCAAAAGTTTAAAATGCCATCCGTCGAAACATTTGATGGTACAAAAGACCCACTTGATCACCTCAAAACTTACAAGGCTTTAATGCAGCTGCACAATGTTCCTGACTACCTTGAAGGGATCTGCCCGACAGTGGTTCGCCAAACTCATCCCAGCCTCCATAGGCTCATTCACCGAACTAAGCAGATCCTTTGTGGCACAGTTCATTGGTGGACGCCGCCAGCAGAAGTCTGCCACCCATCTGCTCAGCGTAAAACAGGATCGAGACGAGAGTCTGAGGAGTTACCTCATTCGTTTTAACGAGGAGGTCCTCCAAATCGAGGAGCCCAATGACAAAGTCACCATGACCGCCTTGGAGGCCTCCGTTCATCGATTTTTCTCTTTTCAGTAATGAAGCGACCACCAAAGAGCTTGCTAGAACTATTGGCAAAGCTCAAAAATATATGAATGTTGAGAAAATCAACAGGTCCAGGTGAGGTGAATCATCTCGCGGATCGCCAAAAGCTTGAATTATTTTTGCTCTACTCTCAAGAAGGCAGTCCATGTCTCCAGCTTAGCGGCTCTCTCGCGGGTCACTAAAAGCTTGGCCTATCTCTGCTCTGCTCTCAAGAAGGCAGCCTATGTGTCCAGCTTAGTGGCTTTCTCGCGGGTCACCAAAAGCTTGGCCTATCTTTCCTCTCATCTCAAGCAAGCAACCTATACCTCCAGCTTAGCGGCTCTCTCACGGGTCGCCAAAAGCTCGGCCTCAAAAGGTGTAGCTCTTTCACAAGCAACCCTCAAATTCTGCCTCTCTTCTCATGCGAGCAGCCTCACAGTCAGCCTACCTCTAGCTTATCGACTCTCTCACGGTCGCCAGAAGCTCAGTCTCAAGAGTCGCATCTCTCTCACGGGCAACCTCAAACTCTGTCTTTGCTCTCACGCAAACAGCCTCTATTTTATAGGCCGATGTGTCTGCCCCTTTCACCAAGTAATCATGTTGGATATTTCGATGTTCAAGTAACATTGTTTTTGTCATCTCTAGGCACGCTCTTGAAACTCAAGCCGTCTGAAACTCGAGGGACTACATTAGATTGAATGTCAACAATTGGGCCTCATCCTTTTTGCGGCCATCCGGCACCGCCGCCTCATTGCCGCAGCGCTCCCACGTTTAACACCTAGCGCAAACAAGGCCTGCGTGCTCCCAACACTAAGGATTTGGCACCTGCTCCTGGCACCAGCCTCATCACGCCCCCTCGTGGCGCCTAACTCCCGGTGTCCCTTCCTCCTGCACCTGGGCAGCCCCATGCCAAGCATCCACCGCTGCCGCTCCTGGCTCGCCCAACATCGAAGATCCCACCGGCGCTGCCCGTTCACCCCAGGCCGTTCCCAGCGCCCAGTGATGCCGCTGCGTGCTCCCCTGGCCGAGCCCAGCCCATGGCGATGCCCTCTCCATGATTAGCACGCCCTCGCCTTCAGCATCCTGGGTTGCCTTGCCGAGCAGCGCCCATTGTGCCTCGCCCTCAGCAGTGCCCATGGCGTCTTCGCCCATCCTCGAGGCGTAGCCGTGCCTTTGGCGCCTCACCATCGGAGCCCACTTATACCCCATCGTCGCCCTCGACACCCATGGAGCACCCAGGCTCGCCAACACCCGCTGCCTCACTGACGCCAGCTTCGACGCCGATTGCTCCGTCGTTGCTACCTCCTCTCCGATGACAATGACTTCTTGCATCTCCCCTCCTTCATCTGACAGCGGTCTCCGTTCACCTAGCTCATGGATAACCTCCCTAGCCTCACTCAACTTGCTACCACTCATGGTCATGAACTGTATCAAGAAAGAAAAAGGGTCATCAATCAAAAAGAGTCTGTGTAAGCCAGAATTCAAATTCAACCAAATGCCCTATTCTCCAAGTTTTATTGGACACGAGGCATTGGGGGGCAAATGATGTGTCAGGCCCAAGGGCCCAACTCAAGTTATAAGCCTAGTTGAATTAAGAGTCCAACTAAAAAAGATCCAATGGGTCAAGCCCAAAATAAGTCCACGCCCAGTCAAGCTCATCAGGATTCGAGGAGCTACATCACCAAGGGGGTAGGTAGGGTCATCCCAAGAGCCTCATCTAAGCCACCTTGGAGTAAGGTCCATCCCAAGAGCCTCATCCAAGCCACCTTGGAGTAAGCACCATCCCAAGAGCCTCATCCAAGCCACCTTGGAGTAAGGGTCATCCAAGAGCCTCATCCACGCCGCCTTGGAAGAAGTCAACCACCACGTCATCCTTTGACTGGATCTTATGGGGAGCGCCGTAACTGCCTCATCCATTGAGAAGATGGCACCAGCTTCACCAAATTAGCCTTTTAGTTACTGATAAGCCGCCTCAATCTGTTAGGAGGCGACTATAAATTTTAAGCACCGCCAATATTTGGGGGACATCACACACAATCGAGCACACATGTTATCATTCTCCCCTATCTCTCATAGCTTATATCTCCCTGCTCTCCCTACAATCCTCGAAGTAATAAAATACTCAGACGACCCTAGCCCTTCATAGTTGACGTAGGTCACGTTGACTGAACCACTCTACATCTTTGTTTATCTTGAGTTACTCTCTCTACTTAATTACTATATTAATTATTAATCACTCGACCGGTGATACATAAAATCAATTTGTGCATCATCAATAGTATCTCATAAAACCCTAGAATTAGTAGCAGACCCTTCCCAACTGGGCAATACATATATGAATTTCATGTCTTACCCATAAAATCTCAACACATTGGTTGGTGTCTACCCATTCATGTTCCTATATCTAGTTTGGTGTAAGAGGGGCACTTTGGCTCTAACATGAGTGCCACCTACAGCCCCTACACATCCTTATAATCACCAATTTTGATGAATTAGATTGAGTACATGTATACATTATATATTCCTTGAACCACCTCCACTTCGGATCATTGCTATTATCTTGGAGTGGGTAAGACCTCTTTAGTAGTAGTTGCCTCAACTTTAGAACTGCTTGAAGAACCGAGTTGAAATGTCTTCTCACAGTCTCCCCAGACCTAATGAAGTTGAACCTAAATAGACGATATTTTTCATTATGTCCTATAATACTCAAGAATATCGCAATCATCTCTTCGACACTCACATTTTTAGTGTCGTTAAGTCCACCTACATCCCTAGCTAAGCAACACAAGACATGGAATGTATGTCTATCCATCCTAAATTGTTCAAAACAAGTTCTATCACTTTCACCTAAGAGCTTATGGAGATCCACACTTTGTGCACAGAACCTATCTACTGAACTAGGCAATACCTGCCTCTTTCGTTTTTCATTGGCCTACAATGCAACCATAACCATCAAAATACATGAACAAACAATAACAAAATCTCTGACTACACTATCAAGAGCAACAAGCAAAGCGACAACTTTGTCATGCTTACGAGTCATACTCACTGAAATAATAACAAAATCCTCCAACCTATCAACAGTTAAAGATATGAGGTAATTTAGACATACTTCAATAAAAATGGAGACAAATGCACAGGTAAAGTAAATAAAATTCATATATTATTGTAATGTAATGAATATTGATAAGTAGCTAAAATATTGATTATTTACAGTCTTACCGAAAGGTATGAAGACATCTAGAGAGATAGCGTTGGAGATGAAGAAAAGTCTGAAAGGTAATGATGATTTCAATGCTAGAATAAGAACAATTGGGGGGTCAAAGCTACAAACATCGTCGTATATCAAAGGGAAAAAAAGAAGTTACAGTTCTTTGCATGAAAAAATCTGAAAAACCATATCACACTTATCCCAAATATACAAAAGTGAAATAAAGCATTCTCAATTTCACATCAAAATTTGTATATCACTACAACATCATGCATAGCATTGTCAGGTTTTCTAATAAAAAGAACATAACTCAATGAAATTAATTAAATTTCTTCAAAACAAAATTACATCTTGATGTGGATCAAATAGTAACACTGGCATGTAGAACAAACATTCAAAATGTTACATGTATATGTATCTATGTATTAAAAGAAGAGAAGAAAAATAAAAAATAAATACTAAAAAGGGAGCTGAAGACCATCAAATAAGCATGAGAATGTCGTTTAATGCCGCCCAAAATTCAGAAGCTATAAATTATTAGTGCCAACTTAAATCAAGTTTAAAATAGGCAAGGAAACTTTCAAAAAAACCATGATTAATATTTGGTAAACCACCTAGCAAATTTTACCATAGTCCAACACAACCTTGTTACAACCTTGCCATGACACCAACTTTAAGATCTCAAAAATACAAAGTTGGCTGCTAGCAGTCATCTCTAATTACTAAAATAAAAGATATGCAAATAGATAGCAAGTATAAGTTTTGGATCTGTTGATAGACAGTGTTCAAATGATAACATATGCAATGTTCAAATGATAACACATATTATAAATTCAAATGATAGATATTGTTCAAAGGGTCATGCAATGGAAAACAACATGCAATATGTGACATGAAAATATAATTCCCAAATGGTTAATGGTGCTAAGTTATTCTGAAAGTTAGTAAGTTGAGAACTAGACTAGATACCCAACTGTATACTCAAACTAGATAAAATAGTTAGACAACAAATGAAGGGGATGGACATCTCTTCTGGAAATATGAGTCAACAACCACAAGTTTTATTGCAAAACCATTTGAATATGATCTGATAAGAAAACCATTTACATGGTTCAAACCCATGGATTGAATTGGTTATCTGGAAAGAAAACCACAAAGTTACATGGTTCAAACCTAGAATATTTTCAGAAGATATCAGTTTTGATCCAAATGATACAGAATATGGGAGGTTTGATTGGGGTTTTGAGAACTTCGGACTGAGATTTTGGGGTCAAACAAAATACAACCAACCACGCTTCCTCAAACACTCTTGAACCACCAGCCCTAACCCAGCCCACACACTGTGCGAAAAAAGAGAGGAAAAAAATAGACATGAAAAAAAGGGACATACCTGTACCTCGATCAGATCTGGTTTTGTTGAAGAAGATAAAGGCTTTATATAGGCCAAGCACAACATCGATTTCTCCTCTGAACATTGGATTGCATTGAAATGGTGAAAAATCTATCTACAATTTCATCCATAACCACTATTTTTCCGTCGTTGGTACAAAAACTGAGTTTTTTCTTCCCTTTTTCAAGAGATTCCTATCATTCGTTAAGATTGGGTCAGGATTGGGTAGATAGGAAATTAAATTAGTGAAAATTGAGAATGAGTCCCCTAGATGGACTTATAATGACTTGAGTTCTGGAAAAAAAATTGATTTTGGAGTAAGTTCATGTTTAAACTTATATGAAGGTACTTAAGTCCACTTATTTTTTAAATCTCAAAACTATCTCTAACGGTGTTAGTTTTGTCCAGTTATGAAAAGTTACATATGTTAGATCATTGAGGTATATATGAAAACTCTTAATTGAGTTATATATGGAAACCGTTTATTAAATATTATGATAATTAACATAAGTTTTATATGCAAATTATATATTTTGATAGTTATATATGGGAAACTTAATGTACGAATAAATTGTTGGTCTATTAAGTCAAAATCATATCACAAAATTTCCTTAACAACAATAATGCATAATATAGGGAGGCTGAACAATGCCAACAGAGTTCAGTAACACGAATGTTAATATATAGTAGCATTCATGTTACTATATGATTGAAGTTATAATTAGGGTCGTGTTACCAGTACAGTCGTGTTACTATACTGACACTAATATTAATATAGTGAATTTTAACATACAATTGCAAACCTTGAGACGTATATTATGTAACATACACTTTAATATTCACAGTAACTTCAAGAATTCGAACAAATAATTAATCCTTAACCTAACTAAACAACAAATCACACTTATCTTACAAACATATAACTTCAAACAAATTCAAGTCTAATGTTTCTTCAACCTAACCTAATAATCCAGTGATAATCCACAACCTACAGTTCTCATGTAAGACCTAATTCCTAGGCTTTGATATCAAACCTGTAACGCCCCAAAATCCACCCTGGAAGGTATTACTATCTATAACCATTCATATCATGAGAGCAACTAATGAAATCCATAAATAAACGAAATTCCATTCATCATCCATAATAAATATCCCAAAGCATGACAATTACATCCAAAAACTAAATATTATCTTACAGCGGAATAAATAAAATATTATCCTTAACATTGTCTCATAATTAACCTCCCAGTCTAGAACATAAATGAAACACTCTAAACATCCACCTTAGGATCCACATTCCCATCAATTTGAGCTTCCCAATGTACCTGCTCATCCAATCCGAGCTCTTCCTCTAAATCATAATCTGAAAAAGATGTTATTTGTAGGGGGTGAGCACTAAGCTCTGTAGGAAAATCCTCCCAAGCTCGAACAAGGTTTTGAAAACATATAAAACAGGTCAGTCTTATTTTACAAAATATCATATATATTTTTGAAATAAAACAGTGACAGTTCATCAAATCTCAAGTTTACGTAGTAGAAATACATTAAATGAAGAAGTAAAACCAACATTACCACGTTTTCATCCATCTAAGCTTCCCATTACTAACATTGTATCTAGGGGTGTCAAACGTGTCGGGTTAAACAGGTGACGAGTGAAAAATATGTAAACCTGTACACGACACATTTAATAAACGGGTGAAAAATCTCAACACGAACACGACCCGTTTAATAAACGGGTAACACGACACGACTCATTTAACCCGTTTAATTTTAAAAAAATTATATCAACAAATTTTAATACTCAAACTTTTTTTTATTGCCAATTGCACTTACCTCAAAAAAGAGGAATTTTTACCCAAATCTCATAAAAATCAGACTTGAAGGCTTAAAAAAAAATGAAAGAGGCCATTGCCTTTTATAGGCAACTCAACTCTCCCCATCTCCCCTCATTTTCCAATGTGGGACAAAAACAAAAGGCATTGGTTTGCCTTTGTCTTTGAAGTGCTCCACATCTCCCCTCCTTTGTCTTTGAACTAATACTTTACTTTTTTTTTTGTATTGATTTCTTTACTTCTTTTTTTCTTGCTAATTTTTTAAAATAATTATTAATTTATTATTATATTAATTTTATTTAAACGGGTAAATATGTGATAAACGGTTTGACAGGTCTCACCCGAACACGACCCGTTTATTAAACGTGTTTGGCGTGTCAACCCGTTTATCACCCAAACCCGTTAAGATCTTACCCAAACCCGTTTAATTCGTGTTGATTCGTGTCGGTTAATCGTGTCGTGTCGGATTTTGACAGCCCTAATTGTATCTCAGGTATGTAGTAAGACTTAAAATGAATACACCCATTGAGAATATTCTGACCCACACACACGCACCCAATCCTCGCAAGGATACACAACTTTAGGAAGGGCGTATACCGACGCATCGGCAGTGCTGAATCCAACCTAGGAATAGTATACTAGCCCTCAGCCTCGATACCCATGAGCGAATAGTGGTTTGATCATCGCAAGACACCAACCCCACTACGAGTGGTAGGGAACCTTCAAACCCACTCGGGGTAAGAAACCCATCTACCCACGCTACGATACCCGGTCAACGATCACCCATGTTCATCAAAACATCCACATAAGAGATAAAATACTAAATAAATTCACTAAATCACAGGTAAACCAAAAACCATAATTCCACAGGTAAACCAAGAACCATAATTCCACAAGTATGCTTCCAGAACAACTCAATAAAATATGCAAGAGATCATCAAGAAATATAATTTTATGGTTTAAATAAAACACTAGAGATTTTAAATCAAAAACAGTGGAATATCAAGATTAAAATCTATATTTCTTGAAAACTAGGGTTTTGATAACTAGAACGAGAGTTTTCATGGTTGTCAAACGATAACCTCATTCAAGACATGATACAATTTGCAAGAAAACCAAGAACAATGATTTCATAACATATATATATGATTTAGAATAAAAACATACATACAGGGGCGGAGCCAGAAATTTTGCTCAGGGTGGGCACTTTAATTATGCACTATAATTTTTTTCCATCTAACCAACCACACTATGTAACATATTTATATTTATTATATTATATTTGATATATGAAGTCCATTTAATATAAAAAATTCCAAAAAAAAAAATGTATATTGCCAAGGGCGGAGCCATGAATATCTATAATGGAGGCAAAATATAATTGGTATAAAAAAATATTTAACCGAAATTAATACAAAAAAATTCAGTTCAAGAAGGAAAAAAAAAAAGTAAGAATCAACACTAAATTATTGTGAAATAGTAAATTCAATTTTTATTTAGCCGAAACAAAATCTTAACAAAAAGACACAAAATAATTTTTTTAGTACATTTTAACCTATTTATATATTTCAATAAAATATAAAAATTTTAATATCTCTAAAATTTTGTATATGAATTAAATGTAAATTAATTTTCACTAATTTTCTATCAATGCGCACAATCACAAGTACGTAGTAAAATTATTTTTTATTTAGTTACAAAATTTAGTTGAGATCATTATTAATCTTACAGAGAAATTTCCTATTCAAAATAGTTTGAAATATTTTTAGATTATAACCTTTTATTTTTTGTATACAATCGTATTTTATTAGGTTATAGACTAATATTACTAAAAAAATGGTAAATGAAAACTAAAAATTATTCTTAAAAGGTAACGAACATTGTGTTAGATAAAGAGAAATATTGTATTTTCGTCAATATACAAATAGAACATTGACTCAATCCAAAACTAACTTATTTATTTTAGAAGGTTAGTGGTCCACTAATTTATTAAAAAAAAAAGACTAGAATCATTATTAAAATTTTCAAAAATTTAGGACGTAAATATAATGTATAAAATAATTTTATAGGTCGGTGCAAGGAAGGACAAAAAAACTCAAGGAACTGAGCTTCTCGTGTGTTGAGCTTCTCTCTGTTTCTTCTCTTTTTCTTGTGGCTGGGCAGTGGGCAGCTAGGAGTGAGTGAGACAGAGAGGAAAAAAAAAAGGAAAGACAACATAGGTTTTAGTCAAGTGGACCAAAAATTTTGTTTTTTAATGATAGATGGGCCAAAAATTTTGTTTTTAATGTTGGGCCAAAAATTTTGTTTTTAATGTTGGGCTAAAAGTTTGGTTTTTTTAATAGGTTTGAGTGGATTATAATAGGTCAAATATTTGATTTTTTAATAAGTTTGAGTAGATAATAGTGAGCTCAATTTTTTTTTGTTTTAAATGGGCTTAATTTTTTAATTATTTTGGGTAAATAATGTGGGCCTAATATAAATGAGGGGGGCACACATAATATATATGTATAAATATATAATACATATACCTCAGTATTAAAAAAAAAAAAAATTTGAGGGGGGGCACGTGACCACCCTGGCCCTTGCCTCCCTCCGCCTGTGCATACATATATATTAATCCTAGCCTCAATGAACAAGTTTAGGAAAAAATCCCTACCTTGATTCTTGAATCTTGATCCTAATGTGTTTCGTTGTGATTACCCCACGTTAATCCTTCAAGATTTATCCCGTTCTTCCTCTTTTTCTTCTCCTCAAACTTTTTTAGGTTTCTTGGGGTTGAAAAATAGGTAAAGAATCTTTAGATCACGGCCCTAGGGTATTTATAGGCTGAAAAATAGAGAATTCTCGTATGGGCGCGGGTAGAAGTCTGCCCCTGACTTACAGATAGATTTTGACCTAGTTAGAGGCCGATTCAAGAAATTTTCGTGAAATACAATTTTGTAGCCCTTGAAGTTTAGTTTTTACAGTAAAAATTTCAGGTCAATCAAATATCGGAGTGAAAATTTATAGCCAAAATACTAAGGTTGTGTCAAATTCCTTTCTACCCAAATCCTCTCTAAAATAGGTTTTAACTCTAGAGTACTTCTAAACTTCTAATACAACTCATATAACCTCTTCCAATATTTTTCGATGAAAACTTTATTTTGACCTAAAAATATTTATAAAATTACTTAATCACCTTTCTCAAATTTAAACATCTCCAAAACTCAATTTACCCTGAACGTAAAAACGCACGAAACTCAAATTTTATAATCAGTCTTTCAACAATGATTTTAATTTTTTACCATCATTTTATTCATCTTAAGAGAACTCTTAAGATAATATCCTTCTTTAATTTTAACACGGGGTCTTACAATCCACCCTCCTAAAAGAAAGTTTCGCCCACGAAACTTAATCATCGAGTTAGTATATCTAATTCGAATTGACAACAAGGTTTCAATGAATATTATTCCCTCAAGCATCAAATCGAAGATCATAATAGAATATAATATTCTAATTTTTTATTCCATCCCTTCCACTTATAGCATAATTACAGTTACTTAAAGTTCCCAGGATTACCTTTTTTTACTAGAATTCATTTATCACATTTATTCTCAATAATTATATACAATTGCTTCAACTAATTTCTTATCATGCATAACTACTATATCATAATACTTAATTGTCTACTCATCAAATATCACCTCTCTTTTGAATTTCACAAATCCTTTCAATAAACATCATGTTTACTTCTTACCTGTAGCTTATTCATAAGCATACCAAAAAAAAAACTCAAATACAATTTTCGCTATTAGGATTACTCAACTTTTTTATACTAAAATCGTGGTATAACACAAAATTTAGTAATAATATTATGGTAAGATGTATCTCGATTCTTGAAATAAATACAACATTCTTAATGACTTTGTATCTCACTAGCCAAGAGGAATTCACCATCTTTGAAATCTATAATAATTTTAATTTCACAACTACACACTCTCATATAAGTCAATATTCTAGGATCAACTCTTAGGTTACACATCAATTTGCAATTTCTCATGATACTCCTTACCTTCACCATTGTAGTCATTTATCAAATAGATTGCTGCGCACTCTAATATAAATTAAATCCACCAATTCACAAATCAAAACTAGTCACAATATAAGAATTCTCATAGGTTTGAAATTTCTGAGAATATATGTCAGATTCCACCAAAGTGTACAATTCAAACCTAATCAGACTTATCCTCCAATTATAGCTTCTAAAATGTGTACACTAACGATCTATCTTATCCATTCATAGAAAATCTTAGTAATTAACCAACTATACTACTTAGGCTAAGGGTCAAGTTATATTTTCAAGATATTTGCTCTCAGTCCCCAATCTTGAGCTCAAATTAATAATCCTTACAATCTCCTTCATAACTCACTTGTATCTGGATTCATACTTTTAGATCAATCTTAATATCTTTATATGTTCACCAACTTGATTAAGGCCAATTATTTTTTTCTATCTCCCAAGTATTCATTCTCAATCTCTAATCTTGAGCTAGAATTAATAACCATGTAATCAATTATTAGTGGCTTTCATTAACATCACAACTCTTTTCACAATACCTATACTTTCGAATTCCTATGATACAATCCAGTACAATATATACCAAAATATAAAGATAGACTATCAAAGATTCCAAAATATCTCTCAATTAACTACTACCAAATTTCTTGTGATATAATCAAAATCAAAACTAGACTCCCAATAATTCAATTAATGTTCTTCAATTTAACCACATTAGTTATCAGGGTCTTAACAATTATTCATAATCCCCGAGATAATAACTATCTGCTAATTAGTAGGATAACCATAGTCATTTTTCCCAAAAATTAGATAAAGTTTCTACACTCATGTCAAAGTCAGTCTTCATGGGTATCATCATTGATTCCTCAAATTACATCCTTCTAATTATCACAACTAACTGTAAAGTTTGAATCTTCAGCACTCATACCAAAAATTCTTAAGTATAATTAATCAAACCTATATATTAATAATGTATTAAGAGAGACATGAAAAAGAACTCCATATTCCCCCAACACAACTCCAATATCATTAAAAGATCCCACGTAATGGTAGAAGTTAACACCAAATATTGAAATCATCCTTATTTCAATAATTGTCTACTATATCTGACCTCGAGCTTTTAAACCTCTATAATCTTTAATCCTGCAATATTTAGGGTCAAAGGTAAGTACTAAAACTTAGTCAAACTTCCTAGATTTTCTTTTTTATATATCTATAAGTTCGTTTTCATAATTCAACCTCAAATTTCTAGTCAAAATTTGTAAATATAAGTCAACTATTAACTCTACACTCAACCAAGAGATTCTCGATTGTTAATACTTTAGAAAGTCTAAGTGCAGCCATTTAAACCCAAAACGAAATAAGATTACATAAATATAACGTCCTCAATGAGTATCATATGTATGACCCTTCTAAACCATCAATACTTCCAAAGTAAATTTAACCAACTCTCCGTAATATTTTCAAACTAATATTGGTAACCTCAAGTTTTTGGTTATGAAAACAAACTCTTATCCATTTAAGAATCATAACCACAATTCCTATTTCTATTCTAAAATAGGCTCTCATTCGATGTTACTTCACCATATTCTTTCAATTGATCATATTTGAGAATTATACTATCTCATACAATCGTACTCACCCTAGAGGAAAACATAACACTCTCATGGTTCATATCGTAAAACCAAAACTACATTCATTCCTTAATATCTATGACTTTTAAGTAACACACATAACTTTCCATAACCTTATTATTCAAAACTTAGTCTATCTTTCAAAAAAAAATCTAAGTTGACCTTACCTTCGCACATCCAAATTGGGTTGTCACATCTCCTTTACTTCCAAAAAATATAAGCAACACTAATAGTAGAATAGAATATTTAGAGTCGACAAGGCACCAAATCTTAGTCACATTTTATATTGTTATCCATCAAAAACACTCCAATCAACATGGGGGTATCTCTCAATCAAAGCCTAAATAGTGTGGAAGTTCACTTAAGGATAAGTCCGTCAATGTCTAAGAAGAAAGCACAACACTTTGCTAACTAAGGAATACCACAATGTAGATTTTTGATCAACTTCGGAGAATAAACTGATTTAACTCAAGTATTTTTAGCATGTGTGACTATTATGGTTGGAAAGAAATGCGATTTAAGTTCTAAAAAAAAACGGTGCACAATTTGGAATTTCAAACTGGACCAATTAGTGAAAGGTAGTCTACTTGACTGATGGTTTTGCTACAGTTGTCCAATTCGAGTTTGAGTGTCTTTTGTCACAAATCCTATCTCATACCCTTCTACAATATAGATAATATCGCTTGTATAAAGATCCATGCCTAGCATCATTTACTAACAAAAAACCAAATTATCATCTGTCTCCTAGAATAGTCCATAATGGCATGATACTAAACTAGCATACCCATTCCAAAATCTTTGTCAACTCCTCTAAGCTAGGAAATCCAAGAATTCGAACAAATAATTAATCCTTAACCTAACTAAACAACAAATCACACTTATCTTACAAACATATAACTTCAAACAAATTCAAACCTAATGTTTCTTCAACCTAACCTAATAATCCAGTGATAATCCACTACCTACAGCTCCCATGTTAAACCTAATTCCTAGGCTCTGATACCAAACCTGTAACGCCCCAAAATCCACCCTAGAAGGCATTACTATCTATAACCATTCATATCATGAGAGCAATTAATGAAATCCATAAATAAACGAAATTTCATTCATCATCCATAATCACTAAAGCATCATCCAAAATAAATATCCCAAAGCATGACAATTACATCCAAAAACTAAATATTATCTCACATAGGAATAAATAAAATATTATCCTTAACATTGTCTCATAGTTAACCTCCCAGTCTAGAACATAAAGGAAACACTCTAAACATCCACCTCAGGATCCACATTCCCATCAATTTGAGCTTCCCAATGTACCTGTTCATCCAATCCGAGCTCTTCCTCTAAATCATAATCTGAAAAAGATGTTATTTGTAGGGGGTGAGCACTAAGCTCTGTAGGAAAATCCTCCCAAGCTCGAACAAGGTTTTGAAAACATATAAAACAGGTCGGTCTCATTTTACAAAATATCATATATATTTTTGAAATAAAACAGTGACAGTTCATCAGATCTCAAGTTTACGTAGTATAAATAAATTAAATGAAGAAGTAATACCAACATTACCACTTTTTCATCCATCTAAGCTTCCCATTACCAACATTGTATCTCAGGTATGTAGTAAGACTTAACATGAATACACCCATTGAGAATATTCTGGCCCACACACACACACCCAATCCTCGCAAGGATACACAACTTTAGGAAGGGCGTATACCGACGCATCGACGGTGACGAATCCAACTCAGGAATAGTATACTAGCCCTCAGCCTCTATACCAGTGAGTGAATAGTGGTTTGGTCCTCGCAAGGCACCAACCCCACTACGAGTGGTAGGGAACCTTCAAACCCACTCGAAGTAAGAAACCCATCTACCCACTCTACGATACCCGGTCAACGATCACCCATGTTCATCAAAACATCCACATAAGAGATAAAATACTAAATAAATTCACCAAATCACAGGTAAACCAAAAACCATAATTCCACAGGTAAATCAAGAACCATAATTCCACAAGTATGTTTCCAGAACAACTCAATAAAATATACAAGAGATCATCAAGAAATATAATTTTATTGTTTAAATAAAACACTAGAGATTTTAAATCAAGAACAGTGGAATATCAAGATTAAAATCTATATTTCTTGAAAACTAGGGTTTTGATAACTAGAACGAGAGTTTTCATGGTTGTCAAACGATAACATCATTCAAGACATGATACAATTTGCAAGAAAACCAAGAACAATGATTTCATAACATATATATATGATTTAGAATCAAAACATACATATATATTAATCCTAGCCTCAATGAACAAGTTTAGGAAGAAACCCAAACTTGATTCTTAAATCTTGATCCTAATGTGTTTCGTTCTGATTACCCCACGTTAATCCTTCAAGATTTATCCCGTTCTTCCTCCTTTTCTTCTCCTCAAATTTTTCTAGGTTTCTTGGGGTTGAAAAATAGGTAAAGACTCTTTAGATCACGGCCCTAGGGTATTTATAGGCTGAAAAATAGAAAATTCCCATATGGGCGCGGGTAGAAGTCTGCCCCTAACTTACAGATCGGTTTTGACCTAATTAAAGGCCGGTTCATCAAATTTTGTGAAATACAATTTTGTAGCCCTTGAAGTTTAGTTTTTACAGTAAAAATTTCAGGTCAATCAAATATCGAAGTGAAAATTTATAGCCAAAATGTGTCAAATTCCTTTCTACTTAAATCCTCTCCAAAATAGGTTTTAACTCTAGAATACTTCTAAACTTCTAATACAACTCATATAACCTCTTCCAATATTTTTCGACAATTCGGATTCAATGAAAACTTTATTTTGACCTAAAAATATTTTTAAAATTACTTAATCACCCTTGTCAAATTTAAACATCTTCAAAACTCAATTTACCCCGAACGTAAATATGCACGAAACTCAAGCTTTATAATCAGTCTTTCAAAAATGATTTTAAGTTTTTACCATTATTTTATTCATCTTAAGAGAACTCTTAAGATAATATCCTTCTTTAATTTTAACACGGGGTCATACAGGTCTATACCACCACTGATTACAAATTGATGTCTTTCATGGACGCATTTTTGGGGTATAACCAGATTATGATGTACGAGCTAAACCAGGAGAAGACCTCTTTTGTAATAAAGGAAGGGACCTATTGCTACAAGGTTATGCCGTTTGGATTAAAGAACGTATGAGCCAATCTCATTGGTCGGTCAATGGAAGTATGTGTGGACAATATGATCGTCAAAAGCTTCCAAGCTATGGAGCACATTGAGTAGTTGGGAAAAACCTTTGACATCCTTAGAAGATTCAATATGAAGTTGAACCCCTCGAGTGTGCTTTTGGGGTATCCTCTGAGAAATTCTTAGGGTTCATGGTAACCCAAAGAGAAATTGAGGCCAACCTAGAGAAGATAAAGACACTTCTAGAGATAAGATCCCCACGGAGTACTAGGGAAGTCCAGGTACTTACTGGGAGAGTTGCAGCACTAAACAGGTTTTTCTCTAAAGCTAGCGACAAGTGTTTTCTATTCTTCAAAGTCATCAGGAAAGCCTTTGAGTTGACTCCAGAATGCGAAGATGCCTTCCAAGCACTCAAGGAATACATCAGCAAGCCACCAGTTTTGGTGAAACTAGAGGAGGGTGAGCCGTTATACTTGTACCTCACTGTAACACAAGAGCCAACTAGTGTAGTTTTGGTAAATCAACGAGAAAAGAACCAACACCTTATCTACGATGTGAGTATAACATTAAGAGTAGTTGAAGCTAGATATCCAATAATGGAAAAGGTTGCTTTTGTGCTAGTAGTTGTCTCCAGGAAGTTAAGACCATATTTCCAAGCCCATCTAATCATTCTACTCATAGATATACCTCTTCGCCAGGTCCTATAGAAGCCAAAAAAGTCAGGAAACCTAGCAAAAAGGTCCATCGAGCTTGGAAAATTTGACATTCAATATGTTTCCCGAACGGCGATAAAAGGGCAACTGGTTGCTAACCTATTAGCAGAATTTACTTAGGAAGCATCAGAACATGACGACGTAACTATGCATGTGGGAGAATGGCAGATGTAAGTGGTTGGTTCATCCAATTTGACAGGAGTAGGATCTGGGTTAATTCTTATCTCACCCACCGAGGAAAAAATTGAGTATGAATTACGCTTCAGGTTTACGGCTTAAAATAATGAGGCAGAGTACGAGCCCCTTATTGTAGGGCTCCAACTTGCCAAAGAATTGGGGGTAAAGAGCCTGAAGGTACATAGCAACTCATAACTTGTAGTCAGGAAGCTTCAAGGTGATTATGAAGCTAGAAACCCAAGAATGAGCTCTTACTTGAAGATGACAACAGAGAAGATTGCATGCTTCAAGCACTTTGAGATTACTCAGGTGCCAAGATCACATAACTCCCACGTAGATTCTTTGGTCTGTTTAGCCTCCGCACTTTCTGATAGCCTCAACAGAAATATATCAGTAGAATTCTTGCTGAAGTCTAGCACTACCTACATCAACGTCAACCCAGTTCAGCAAGAGCCAAGTGGATGGACAAGAAATGACGTACTTCCAGCATGAAATACTACCTCGAGAGACCCAGCAAGCTTGAAAGTTGTGGAGAAAAGCTTCAAGATACGTAATCTTGAACAAAGTACTCTATAAAAGAGCTCTCTTCCGTATCTTAGATGTTTAGCATCAGCCGAGTCCTCCTATGTCATGAAAGAAATCCATGAAGGAGTATATGGAAACCATTTTGGAGGACATTAGTTGGCTCAGAAGATCCTTAGACAAGGGTACTTTTGGCCTACCATGAAAAAAGATGCCCTGGACTACGCACGAATATGCGAAAAATGCCAGAAGTTTGCAACTGTTCCAAGGCTCCCTACTGAGAAGCTTACTCCAATCACAAGCCCTTGGCCATTTGCTCAATGCGGCATTGATATTGTGGGGCCACTCCTGATGGGAAAGGGACAAATAAATTCGCAGTAGTAGCTATTGATTACTTCATCAAATGGGCAAAGGTAGAACCGTTAGCAACCATAACTGAGTAGAAGATCCATAATTTTGTCTAGAAATCAATAGTCTACAGATTTGGGATACCTACTGTTATAATAACAACAAGCAATTTGACAACAAAAAATTCAGAGAATTCTGCTCCGAGCTGGGAATCCACAATCACTATTCCTCTCCAGGTTATCCACAAGAAAATAGACAGGCAGAGGTAACCAATCGGACCTTGCTCCGAAATATAAAAACACGACTTGAGTAGTTAAAAGGACTTGGTGTAGACCAGCTTCCAAGCATCTTATGGGCATACTGAACCACTATAAGGGTGCCAAGAGGAAAAACTCCCTTCTCTTTAGCCTTTGGCACAAAAGCAATCATTCTAGCATAAATTGAGAAGGCGAATCATCAAACCAAAGAACTAAATCTTAGCAGGAATGATCGTTTGCTAGCAAACAACCTTAATTGGCTGGAGGAAAAGAAGGAAAATGCCCAGATAAGAATGGCAGCATACCAAGGTCAAGTCTCCAGGTACTATAATACACGGGTAAAATCCAGGTAATTCCAAATGGATGATCTAGTGATAAGGAAGGTTACCACTCCCCATGAAGAACCCAGGAGAAGGAAAGTTGGGAACAACCTGGGAGGGACCCTACTGAGTCACGGATTGAATCTACTTGACTCAACAGAAGCATGATTGGGGGCTTACAAGCCCACAACTTGCTCGGAATGAGTCAATATGCCAATAAATCAAGAAAAAATGACAGTATGTGAGAAGCAATATCCTTTACAAGATTAAAATTCTTCCAAAAGAAAGGGTCAGGGGGGATAGCAATACAAACAAGTCAAAGTCTTTGTTTCACAAAGAGGTTGTACAAATTTACAATTTCTTTGGCAATAAAATAGTAGTAAGAAAGCCTAATGGCGCATCCCTGTGATTAGTCAAGCCTCCTCCGGCGCTTCTTTGCTGATGGAGACCCTTGATCCCAGCTTCGCTTCCCCAATGCAGCAGCCACAATCGCAGGCTCCGCAGTAGGTATTATCATCCTCCAAAGCTATCGTCGGTCCCTCACCATCATAGGGGATCACCTCTGTAATGTTCAAAAGAGGACCAAGGCCCAAGAATACGAACCTATCAGGGGGTGATTAAACTCCTGAAAGGTCTGGGACTCCCCTCAGCAGCCTGGGCGATCCTTGCCCGTACATCTGGACTCAAGGGAGGCCTCTCCTATAGGAGTTATAAAAAGATGACAGAACGAAGGTGTATGGCTAGAAGACGTAGAAACAAGGTTTATCCGCATTATTAGGAGGATACCAAAGCAGGGGAACCCTCGGACCAGCTCTTATAGCACCCTCGAACTCCTAACCTTCCCCTGAGATAAGGAAAAATATCCCTTCCCATCTAGGACGAGGATAGAGAAGCTTAGAGATGAGTTCCAACATATCCTCCCTTTAAAGGAAACGATAAAAGCCATGGTCATTAGGCGCCAGGCAGAAAAGGTTGGCAAATTCCACCATTGTTGGAGAATGGCCTTATCCAGCCAAACGTCAGACATCCATCACCCTAACAATAATGCCCCACCCCTCTACGGAGATACGAGCAGGGCATAAATTGAAGAAGTAAAGAATATCTCTCACAAAGGGAGAGAAGGGGAATCGGAGGCCTGCTTCAAAGGCATACTCAAAGAAGAAAGCCCTAGTAGGAGACATCATGCTACAAGGGGGAGTCAGGTGTGGGAACCCGGAGCTAGATCCTAGCAGGAAACCCATAGAGCTCCCTGAAATTTAGCAAGTCTACCACTATCATAATGTTGGGGACCAGCAAGTTGGCCAAGGTAGGCTCCATGAATAGTGCAGCACGCCTCCTGAAAGTTTTCTCTTGATGTTGACCATCCATAAAGAAGAAGTAAAGAGGAAACGTTTGGAAGATGAAATGATGAGGAAGATGGGATTCGTAAGGCTTAAATATGGACTATGCTCTTATTCCTTAAATGGACTTAAATGTAGGATGTCTGCATCTGGGAGATGATGTGACCGATATTCAAGGTGTCGTGGAGCTGAAGCGACAAACATTCATTCCTTTTGGCGGCAGGACAGTTAAGATAAAGCATAATTATCTACTCCAAATCGCTTTAAATACCAGAGGATGACACGAGTTCATCCTTTGAATTGGGCCCACTGGGAAACCTGGCCCAGCCAGAAAATTTCCTTTGGGCCACGATGGGAGTTACTATACTCAAGATTAAAGATTAAAACCAAAAAAAATTCTATTAGTATCTCGAGAAATACAGAGGAGAACAAAAGAAAAAAAAATCAAGTGGAGTCCCCTAGGGGCAAAGTAGGAACAGGGAAAACAACTTCTAATGGACCCAATACCACCCTATCAACTTCCTTAGTCATGTCAGAAGAGTCGTTGGTATTAACCAAGGCTACCTCTTCTACTCCCGTTGGGATCAGGTCCTCCACCTCTTCGTCATCACCCACTTCTTTGCTAGTCACAACCACTAGAGTAACATCCTCTCTGGGTTTGAAAAAGGAAAAATCCAAATCAGGAAATTTCTGCTTAACTCATTTTCGAAAGTCTTCAAATCCATCAATGTAATACTCCAGCATCTCCTCTTTGAACTCTACAGAACCTTGATATGCAAAAGCTCAACCTCTTTTTGCCCAGCAAAGGCTGAGAGCTCCGAAACCTTTCAAGCAAGAGTCTCCCTCTCATCTTCCAAGTCCTTGCCCTTCACATAAAACTTAGACAACTCAACCATGGCCCCATTCAACCGGGATTATAGGTCACTGTTGAGCTTGGCAACCTTGTCCCTATCCTTCTCAATGGAGGAAAAGCGACTGCAAGCCTTCTCAGCAACCTCCTTGGAAAGAGAAGCCTCCTTACGAGTAGAGGTCAGCTCCACCTCCTTCACTACAAGTTGGGAGCAAAGGGACTGAATTTCTTCTTCAAAAGACTTCCTCTCACTCAACGCAGTATAGAAGAGGCTTGTATTCAAAATAGCAAGCTAAAGAAAGAAAGAAAATATTAGATGCCAAATAATCAAAAAAAGCCAGATACAGAAGAGTTAAAAAGTTTACCTACCCGACAAAAAAGGAGAGATTCTTGGCAATCCAAGATGGCCCCAAATCAAAAGCAACATGTAATTCATCTTTATGAACAAACTGATGAAGCTGAGTCGAAGCCTCCTCCACATTGTTCCACATAGCTTAAGGAACAGCTGCTGGATAAGGAGAAAAGGGTGACGAGGTGCGCTTCTTCTTCTCAATTGTCCTAGGAGCTATATTCTTCCCTTATCCTTTGGATGAATGGAGGGAACCTTTGCAGGAGAGGATGACCTAGCTGACCTTGAAGCAACTTGGGAAGAACCACCCCCGGAGGTGACCTCAGTGTTTGGAAAGGAGGTTGGAGGAACACTAAAGATCGAAAATATCTCTTTCCCTTGAGGAAAGGACATCCTCGGCCTCTTGCGAAAAAGAGGACTGGTTTCTAATGCCCTCTTGGTAGCAGCAGCCTAGAGGACCTTTATGTCAATGCCTTTGAAACCATAGCTGAAGGATCACCGAAAGTTAAAACAAGCTCATTACAAAAGACTAAGCAAACTAAAGGAGATCGTTACCTTTAGAAGATGGAGGTGATTCCACTGGGCCACCCAAAGGAGGCCCTAGAAAACACACAGAAAGAGCTTGGTCAATCACAAGCTCATAAAAGTCCTTGATAGGGTAATCAAGCACCAGTTTAATCCACGCTCTAGAATCAAAGGATAAGAGGTTCGACTTGCCTGCAAAGAAGGATATATAAGAACCTAAAGGGGACATATAAAATAGCTACTAAAAAGATTACTTACTGGAAAGTGAGGAAGGACTTTCCCAAATACGAGGGACTCAAAAGGAGGTCCCATAAAAAGATTCAGAGGGCCCAAATTCCCAACCAGAGCCAGAGACAAAGAAAAATTTGTCCTTCCACTCCTTCATAGGGAAGCTTGTCAATAGAGAAGGACCCTCTCTCTTTGAAAAGTAAAAGCACCCCAAGCCTTGCCCTGAGCAAAGGGTGAGTTTATAGTAGTGAAGCAAAGGAGGGTTGCACACCGATACCATTCGCCCTGGCCCAGAGGACACCTATACCAATCAAAAAACCCTAATTACTGGGAGTTACTCGAACGGGGACAAGGTTCAAAAGTTAAAGGTCGAGTCCTGTTTCAAAGGTGGACTCATAGAAACAAACTTCCTTGGGGAAGAAAGAGTTGATGGTCTCATTAGAAAAGGGAACCCGTAGGCGCACAGAGCTAAGAATCGAATATCAAGCCCTGAGCTCTTCAAGAGAGCCTTTGCTCAGACAGCTAAAAATACTCAACGCCGTTGATTCTCAAAGTTGAAGACCCAACCTCTTGAATAGATTCATAGTCTTTTTCATTGACAGCATCAACCTGGGCCACAAGCGCCGAAACAATCTCAGCATAGTTAGTAGTCATAATCAGGAAGTTTGTGGTGATTGATGTATAGATTTGGAGGAAGGGAATGATTAACTTTGCTAACGACTAGAGAAAGGAAAAATTCGAACACAGAGGCAAGAGGAGAATGAATGGGTTCACTCACAAAAAACCCTAGGGGTTCTAAGCCAAAATTTTTCCACCTCAGAAAACAAAATCAATAGAAGTGAAATTAAAATATGTGGCTCCAACCTATGAAATCCAGAGTGAGTAATCATATTGAGATAGGAATACAATAGAAGATTAGGGCAAAGAGTCGAAGGCGCACCGAAATTCCAGAAGCTCTCAAACAACTAGAGACGAAGGCTGAGGATTCTTATATACTAGGCCCACAATGGCTCTTTAGTGGTTAAGTATACAAAGTAGGTGATTTTCCCCCCTCTAACTGACGAATGCAATCAATACCCTTAGTGTGCCTTTTACTGGTATGAGCTAAGGGTGTAAACCCCCACACTCGTATCTTTATATAGTAATATAATTATGTTTTGAAATGCTAATATATGTAATGATGTATGCATGAAATATGTAGATTGTACAAATAGAAATAAAAATTTTAGTTGAGGTAATAGGGTATGTTGTAGAAGTTTGGAAGTATTCCGGAGTGTACGCATATTTTAGAGAAAATTTGGGTAGAAAGGATTTTGTACACTGCCTAGTAATTAGACCATAAATTTTTATCCTGATGTCCATTTGATCTGAAATTTTTACAGTAGACTCTATACTTCTAGGGATACAAAAGTGTATTTCACAAAAATTTTCCAAATCGACCCCTAAACAGGACAAAACTTCACTGGAAGTTTCAGCAGAAACTGGGATGACGTTCGAACGTAAGTGAGTCCCAGTACTTTGACGTCTGCAAAGCTCTGATGGAAATGCAAAAGTACTGGGAGCAACCAACGTTCGAACGCCAAAGTGACATTCGAACGTAAATAAAAAATTTGCACTATTGACGTTTGAACGCCAATGACGTTCGAAAGTGAGTTACGAATTCTGAACTTCAGAATCGCGCACAGGAGGCCATTTCTTCCACTATAAATACATAAGGACGCCTCTCTTTGCCTCATTTCAACATTTCTAACCCTAGATAGTCTTAGAGAGGAAGAAAGAAGGGGAAAACACAAGATCAAGGGAGGATTTACACATTGAAGAGGATCAAAACTTCAAGTTTCTCAAGAACACTAAGGAAGAAGAAGGTAGGGGTTTCTTCCTATTCCCTTTCATTGAGGCTAGGGCTTATATATGTATATATTTTGACTCTCAATCCTATATATATGATATGAAATCATTATTTCTTGATGCTCTTGCAAAGATTACCATGTTTTGAAGGAAGCTATGGTTGAATAGCCATGAAATCTTTTTCTCTTACCTTAAAAACCCTAGTTTTCAAGAAATAGGGGTTTTCTCTCAATTTTCATTTGATCTTGATTTCTAAAGTCTCATTCTTGATTAAATCATGTATTCATCTAATACTTGTTCTTGTTTTAAGAAATTATGGTTTTTTGGCAAAACCCTAGAATTTTGATATCGAAATTGTGAATATGTTCTTGAGATGATCTCTTGAATATTTTAATTCCTTTATTATTGTAATATATTGTGAATTGGATAATTGTGATACTTGAATTATTAACGGAAATTGTGATTGATTAAGATTGTGGTTTTTGAGAAAAATGTTGGTTTTATCTCTGGTATGGTTTGTTGTGACGGACTTGAATTGCCTTCGAGAACTGCTGTAGAGTGTTAGAGGCTAGTCTATCCCAGTGGGGGTGAGATGGTTTCCTAGCACTTGTAGTGGATTTTTGTTTGTGAGAGCAACCACTATTGTTCACGTAAGTTCGAGGCTGAGGGATGGTATACCTTTCCAGGGAAGGATTCGTCAATATCGTGGGAGACGGTATACGCCCTTCCTAAAGTGGTTTGTGATGTGCCCTGCGGGGAATGATTGGTTTGTGGTGGGTGAACGATGTAGAATCGTTGTGTAGATTCCTGAGAAGCAACCAACATACATGAGAATATGAAATGATGTTACTGAATTATTTATTGATTGCTTTAATTTCTTTTAAGTTTATTCCAATCATTGATTTACTGTATTCCGTACACTTGAGATCATTACAACTATCATGGTTTTATTTTCAAATCTATATATGCTATTTTCCAAAAGAGACTTGTCATCTTTTACTTATTTTAAAACCTTGTTTGGGTTTGGGAGGATGTTGCTACAGAGCTTAGTGCTCACCCCCTACAAACAATATTCTTTTCAGATTTTGGTTTAGAGGAAGAGCTCAGAGTTGACGAGCTGGTGCTTTCGGAAGCTCAAGTTGATGGGCATGTAGATCTGGGGGGGATATCTAGACTTGTTCTTTTTATGTTCTAAACTAGGGGATTTCTTTTGAAAATACTGTTCATGTTATTAGTTTCATTATTCCGCTGCGAGATAATAGTTTGACATATTCTTTTGGGCGTAATTGCCATAGTTTGGTGTATTCTTTTGGATGTAATGGCCATGGTTTGTCTTATTCTTTTGGGATGATGTTGTAGATATTATGGATGATGAATGAAATTTTATTTAATTATGGATCTTATTAGTTGCTCTCATGATGTGAATGGTTTTAAATAGTAATGCCGTCCTAAGAGGGGATTTTGGGGCGTTACAAAGGGACAGCTGATGGAGCAAAATATGTCCTGGGGTAAAGCACATGCTGATGGAGCTAAATGCATCATAAGATAAAGCTTGTGCCAAGCACGCAACGAGAATAATCACAAGACAAGCACGTGAGGGTGGATCTGGTGTGAGGAAATAGCTCCAGAGCCCAAACTGACTTATCGGTTTGCTTGCCCATATCCCTCCATTTTAGCTCAAACCAGTTGCAGATATTTGGGGAAAGAGGTTCCACATTTCTTGCCACTCAATTTGAAAAGCAGTTGCAAAGTTCCAACGGTAACGGGGGTCAGACCTATAAAGGGAAGGAGGCAGCTAAGCCCCAAGTAAGTAACACCTCCTAGCTACACTCCATCTTATTCCTATTTCCTTTACTGACTTCATCATCGGAGGGTTGACCACCGGAGTTCCTCCGGTCCCTGACTTCTGTGTAGAACTCCCTGGTGACCACCAGATCATCGCCTCACCTTGGAACTGTTTTTGGGAACAACAAGTCCTATTATGTTTACCTTAAGATATTTAAGTCCTACTTTTGATAATTTATTCCCAAGAAGTCCTATGCTCCATCAATAGTATGTTGTTTTAAAAAAATTTATCCTTTCCATCAACACACCAATTAATTTTTACCAATAATATTTGTTATTAGAACCCAAAGCATATATTTTTTTCTAATTAGTGTATAATACCCAAAATACGTAATTAACAATAAAGACTTATGGAAATAATAAATCATACAACTCTATTTTTTCTTATATTTAACTTTTTTAAGCATATAAATTTTGACTCACTTGACTATTAAATCTTAACCATAAAAACATACACTTACATACATTAAATAATATAAAAACTAATCTATGAAAAATAATCATCTAGAAAAGTTCATCTAATTATATTTTTTTACTTCTCTTTCTACATTTTGAATTAATTAGAAAATAATTATTATTTTAAGGCATAAAAAAAAGAATTCAAGCATTCAAAGTTACAACATTGTATTAAACAGATAAAATAAAAAAATATTTATTTATGTAATGACTTTTGTACTATGTAAGATTTACTCGCATATGAACTCCTACATGTCAATAGGGTGGATGTTTTGATAACTAAATGTATAACTTACTTGGATTATAATTTAAGATAAAAAATATATATTTCAATAAATATATTTGAATATAAAATTATAAATAAAAATATAATTTGAATTTTCATGGGAAGGATAAAATTTTAAAAAAAAAAAATCCTTAATGGAGTTTAAGACTTATTGAGAATAAATATCAAAAGTATGACTTAATAGTCCTAAAGTAAATATGATGTTCTTTTGAAGAAAAAATAGGACTTATTTGTGTTTTTCCTATAAAAATTTGCATTAATTACCTCTTGGAGAGTGATGAAGCTATAACTAATGAAATGTTTCTCAACTCTCTAGCCGGTGAATTTAGATATGTCACCAAGGTCTCTCGAAGTCTACAAGCATATATCTACATGCATTATTAGAACATATTTTTTCTATCAATTTTCTCTTTTTTATTCTTTTATTGTGGCAAAATTCGTATGGTTTTCATTAGCTTTGACTTACTTTTGATTGGGCTAATTGATTACCCTTTGAATTTAGTTACACAGAGAGGTAAGTTCAAAAAATGGCAACTGCAAATCCATGTCTTATGTACAAAAAAACGCACATGATATTTCTGCAATTGCCTCACAAAAATGTCTTTATGTAAGCATTTTCTTATCGATCTTTTGGCTCTTAGCCAACATTTTGATTCTTGTTTTGTTTAATTTATTTTAGTTAAAGCCATTAGCTACATTCTCTATTTCACTGCTTCTACTGATGCAGCTATATATTTATATATGCATCCATGATATGCACAAAATATTATAGAGGTGATTAACATTGACATAGAAGAACTAATGGAAGCGACAAAAAACTAGAGAATGAGATGCTTTTTTTTCCTTAGTCTAGAGAATTGGTGATGCGATGAAGTGAATATTAGAAATACAAAGGTACGATTTCCTTGATAGTTATGAGGCAATGACGGTAAGCATTATAAAACTAAATAAGGTCATTTAGTTTTTTTATAGTCTATTTTTTCTATTGGTCAATCATACAAGTGAAGAACATGCCAAGAGTATTGGTGTCATCAAAATAATTCTCTTTTTTTTTTCTTTCTCTCAAATTTTGATTTTGTTTCGCTTCTCTTAAATACCAATGCATTTTGCCAATATGTAATTTAACTTATGACATGATACCATTTTTTATTGTCTTCAATGAACCTGTATGGAGCTAGTTGAAATAGGTTAATCTTATGACATGATATCATTTGGATCACGGCTTTTGGACCAACTTATGCAACATTTTTTTGAACCCAAAAAATGTTTATTTAGGCTCATTCAAGAAGCTGATTTTATGGGCATTTCTTCTGATTTTTTGAAATTTTATCACGGGTCTTACATATCTTTTTAGTTTATTATATTCATAAAATATTATTAGTGACATAAAAAAAATTAAAATTCATATTTTGAGAACTATTATGCATAATTTATACATATATGTAATTATTTTTTATTTTGACACAAAAGAGACAAAAAAATTAGAAAGTCACTACAAACGGATTTTTTCAATATTTTTAGCTTTTTAAATAACACTCCAAACTGTTTTGGGGAGTTTTTTTAAGTCTGATTTTTTTGCGAAACTTTTCAAATCGCAATTTTTCACCTAAAAAAATCAGGTCTAAATAGGCCCAATATGTTTACTTTTCTTTGTCGCACATTTGATCTAAGTCTAGTCAATATGGTTCTGTTTTTTGTGACATAATTTGTTTGATATAGATGTAAAGTTTTATGTTCCATCACCCCCATGGAAATATGTTTTTGTCTCTGAAAGTATGTAATCTTTTATCGGTATCAATTATTTTTCTTTATTCAGGGTTGCCATTTTAATTTGTTATGTTTATTTTTTGGATATTTTGAGAGTGTGTTGTTTTTTGTTTGTTTATTTGTGACTTTAATATGAATTGGATATTTGGTGATGGTGTTGTTCTTTTGATATATTATTTTTTATTTCCTATTTTTTTAATAAAACTTTCACATGCAACCGCACCTCGTGCATTGCTAATCAGATAAAACAGTGACAATGTGGTCCAAAACTAAATGTCCATTGCTTAGTTTGAAATCTTTTCCTGTATTTTTTATATTTTTCTACTTGTATATACATTATTTCATATACTAATAATGCACGACGTACGTTACATGTTAACATATTTAAAATTAATTTTTATTTTAATTCTTACTAAATATAATTGTTGATTTATTCTGCCTCTCTTTGAGTACTTAATCTATCATTTTTAGGTATCTCTCTAGCCCTTTTAGACATTTTCTCTTTTGTTTTCAACGAAACTTCATTGGAAGATTGTAATTCTTGAGTACTTACACATTTAATTATTCTTATTCATTTTCTGTGGTTTCCCTGATCAACCCTCTTTTCGAGATTCATTGCTATTGAATTAATCGAACGCACCTCTAACACCTGTTCCACTTTTGGAGAGTTATCAGTATTTATCAAATCTGTTCCTATCTAACGGAACGCTATTGGATCAAATGACAAAGACATTGTTGAGAAAAAGATGGCTTTTCCTATAGACGCCACAATTGCGGAATTTGTATCCTGCAAATTTTTATTTGTTCGAGTATGTAAATAAATTGCGAATACGATCCAAGTAACAAATGCCCAAGTTTCCTTAGAGGGCCCTATGGAGAATGTGGTCAGAAATCCATAATAGAGTAGATAAGGAATGAAAACCTCCCTCTCATACTCCTGACTCCTGAAAGTCAGGAGGCAGCTCTAACAAGGCCCTATTCATTCTTCATAAATTTTTGAGATAATGGGATGTGAGTACTTTTTTTAAAACTTATTTGGCTTTAAGTACCACCTCCAAACTTATCCTAATTTAAGTCCTCTTTTTCATTAAATAGTTGTCAATAAGTACACATTTTAAAACATTTTCAAATTCTTTCTAAATTGTATTCCATAATTACCCCTATCATAAATAGTGCATACTTAATTGAATGTGAGACTTTCAAAATTAGAATGTGAGACTTTCAAGATTCCTTTTGATATTTGTGTATCATTTGAATTTTGAAATTTCATATATACATACATATGTAGGGAGTCGAAAAAGAGAGACACGATATAAATCGTCATGCAAACAGTGTCACCAAAGAGAGACACGATATAAATTGTCATGCAAACAGTGTTATCAAAGAGAGACACGATATAATGACAATGGGGGTCCAATCAGTGGCATCATGGAATGCCCCTTCATAGTGCCCAAACAGTGTCAGTAAAGAGTGACAACAGTAGATTGTACCTAAATGATGACAATATATATTTTGCCCACTCAAAGAGTTGCACCTAAAGAGGGAATCGAAAAAATGCCATGATGCCACTGATTGGACCCCCATTGTCATTATATCGTGTCTCTCTTTGGTGACACTGTTTGCATGACAATTTATATCGTGTCTCTCTTTGGTGACACTGTTTGCATGACGATTTATATATATATATGAAATTTCAAAATTCAAATGATACACAAATATCAAAAGGAATCTTGAAAGTCTCACATTCTAATCTTGAAAGTCTCACATTCAATTAGGTATGCACTATTTATGGTAGGGGTAAAAGGACTTTTATGACTTTTTTTAGCACATGTACTTCTATCCCAATTATTTTAAAAATTGTACTTTTATCCTATTAAGTTTTTTGGGAGGTACCGGCCTCCCAATGACCCTAAATTTTTTTGTCAAATAGATTAATTGGTAATACTTTTTTTTTATTAAAAAACTATAATATTATTGTGTACCAAAAAAATTAAATATAACATATTTATATGTATATAATAGAATATAGATTTACTTTTACTTAGTCATATAAATATAAATATATATATAGATATAAAAAATTGTATGTAAGTGTATTACTAACAAATGAATTCAAAAAAAAAAATAGAAGTTAAATACTACTAATAAAAGAGTCCAACAGAACTTGAAAGTTAAATAGGTATAAAAAAAATTTAGTGAAAATAAATATGTGCATAAAATTGATTTCATAATAATAATTAGAGATACAATAAAAAATTAATTTTTTTCATAAACATTTATATATATACACATTTATATATATATATATATATATATATATATATATATATATATATATATATATATATATATATATATTGTTACATTTTTTAAATAAATTATAAGTAAAGAATTTAAAGATCTTCAATGGTACAAAGTATCACAGGCCAAAGTGCTAATCTCTCGAAATCTGGCATTATTTTCTCTGCCAACACTTCTGTGGATCAACAAGCTTTCCTTTGTCACCTTCTGGGACTACAACCTCTACCTTATCAATCTCGGTATTTGGGTATTCCCTCTATGTGGGGTCGTTCTAGAAGTGAGGTTTTTGGTTTCATCTTGGAGAGGGTACATAAGAAGCTTCATGGATGGAAAGGCTCTTGTCTGTCTCAAGCGGGTAAAGAGGTTTTAGTGAAAGCGGTGATTCAAGCTATCCCCAATTACGCAATGTCTGTGGTGGCCTTTCCTAAATCTTTTTGTAATAAGCTAAACGCCTTAGTTCGACAGTTCTGGTGGCAAGGATCTGAAGCTAGGAGTGGCATATGCTGGAAAAAATGGTCGAAAATGACTGATTCCAAAGCGGATGGGGGATTAGGGTTCAAAGATTTCTTCTTATTCAACCAAGCTTTACTAGCGAAGCAATGTTGGCGTCTCATATCCCAACCTGACTCTTTCTGGGCGCGTTTCACCAAAGCCATTTACTTCCCTGAGGTTGATCTGATGCAGGCGACAAAGGGTAATCGACCTTCCTGGGGTTGGTCCAGTCTACTTCATGGAAGGGCTCTTCTCGATTGTGGTTTAATGTGGCAAATTGGCAATGGGAATTCTGTCAACTTCTGGTCTGATAAATGGATCCCCTTATCTCCTTCCCTTTCTGTGTGCTCCCCCAAACCTCTGCACGTCCAGATTTCCAAAGTGGCAGAGGTTATATCTCACAACCCTCCTGGATGGAATGTTCCTCTTTTGTCCTCTATTGTTTCTCGTGAGGATTCTAAGGCTATTGGTGCAATTCCTTTGTCGAGGAGGGGGATGGAGGATAAACGTTTTTGGTGGCCTGATCGCAAGGGGGTGTTTTCTGTTAAATCTGGATATCGCAAGGGCTCCACCTTGCTGGAACCTCCGCTGGAAAGCGGTTCTTCTGTAACCCCCCATCCAAAGCTTTGGCAGTGTGTTTGGCATATGAAAGCCTTGCCTAAGATTAAGCACTTTTGGTGGAGAGCTTGCCAGAACATCTTGGCCACGAAAGAGAATCTTTTTAAACGTCGGTGCTCTCAGTCCCCTCACTGCCCCATTTGCAGGCAGTTTCCTGAATCTGTTGAGCACATGTTATTTGATTGTGAATGGACGCAGCGTGTTTGGTTTGGTATGAATCTATCCTTTCGGTGGGATACGGATTCCTTCTTATCTGTCTTGCAGCGTTCCTCCTGGATTCTAGACCAGATCAGTGACTCTCAGGGGCGGTTTGAATTGTTGGGGAAAGTTGCTACAGTGGGCTGGGTAATTTGGAAGGCTAGGAACCAACTGGTTTTTGAAGCTGCAGAGGTTAACGCTTTTGCGACAGTGATTCGTGCCCAATGTTTGTGGTCTGCTCAGTTAGGATTGGATTCAATGCCCCCCACTCGTTCTGTTTCTCCTTCGAACTCTGCGGATCAGCTTTCTCCTAATGCTCATGAAGTCTTGATTTGCTGTGATGCATCCTTCTTGCCTAAAGAACACGAGGCAGCTTGTGGGGTGGTGGTTACCCAGGCGGATGGCTCTCTTCTGGATGGAGCTGCCAGGTCTTTTTTTGCTGGATCTCCCCTGATTGCTGAAGCTGAGGCGGTTCGACAGGCCTGCCTTTTAGCCGACTCCCTTATGCTATCTAACTGTCTTATTATGAATGATTGTCTCTCTGTTATTCAGTTGAGCTCAACTGAAAATGTCCCCCCATGGGAGCTTAGTGTAATTATGCATGATATTAGATTTTTGGCAAGGTTACGTAACCTTCGCTTTTTACACAAGCCGAGAGCCTGTAATAGGGCTGCTCATTGGGTGGCTGCACATTTTCTAACCAATTCCATTCCCTTGAATTGGTTAGGCACCCCCCCACCCGAGCTCAAGGCTTCTTTGTTATCCGATTGTAACCTAAACTTTCCCACCTAATTTATCTCAATGCTCTCTTCGTTTATGATCAAAAAACCAGAACAAACACTTATTCAAAGCGCGAACCAACCAAAAAGTGGAAAACAAATCATATTTAGCCTAAACAAAGGGAGAAAAAGAAGAACCATCAACTTTGTCTTTGGGAGTTGACGAAATTCAAAATTTATCACAAATCGATAACCTTTATTATTATGAATATTTTTATTGTTATTGTGGTATCTAAAAAATGATAAAAGTAATTACCATAATAGTAATAAAAAAAATTCATAAATTTAGTAAAAACATTCATGATGAATCACTCACAAAACTGATAAATATTTTTGTACTTAAGAAAAATGGTAAAAATAGTTATCACAAATATAATAAAAATATCAACAACAGTGATAACAATATCAACAAAAGTGATAAATCAACCAAGTAATAAATTTTTTTATTATAAAATGATTTACAAAAATTAAAAAAAATACTGTTTAAAATAATAAATTTTAAAAGTATAATACCGAAATTTTTTTGACTGGACATAGTCAGATCCTTGTCTTTGTTAACAAAAGAACCCACACAAAATATTATAACAACGAATATTCGTAATGCAGTGTCTGTGTTCCCTATTCATCGACTGTGGATTGATTTTCAAAACCGTTTCCGCCGAAAAGATTCTCAAACGGCAAACTTCCCTTGTGCCAGTTTCTAACCGCGCGCAATTCAGAATAAATTCATGGATCCTACGGAACTTAAGACAGCACTGGTTTATCCGAAACAACACCAACAACAATCCCATCAGAATTACCTGTGAAAGTGGCTCTGATAGGTGAGTACTTACTACTGGGTAGCTTGAGTTAGTTGTAATGTACCTTACCTGTTTGATGGAATGCCTCTTCATCAGGCAGAATTGCATATGCCAAGAAAAAACTTGTTACTGTTGTGACAACAAAAAGAAGCAACGGTATTTCCTTGTTTCTTTCGTATGAGAATAGAACTTGATGATGCACAATTAAATTAGTCTGAGTGTAGGTTGTAAAGCACTTAATGAATCAATCAATAATAAGAGACAAAGGTTGGGTGGTTGAGTCTGGATAACCTAACCACTAAAGGCGGCAACGGTGGCCGGAGAACTCTATTAATGAGAGAGCACAAAGTGGTAGGAGACAGAGAGCGCAAGAGTATGCTCAAGGTTAGGTGTGTGTTATCTCTCCCATGTGTGGAGGACTTATAATTTATAGGCACAAAACCTTAGTTGAGGCGGTGTCGTGAAGGTTTAAGTACTAGTTTGTCAGGATAGCTATAATTGGGGATAGACACTATATCGGAGTCATGATTATCCCAATAATTGCTCTCCTACATGCGTTAACTCTTCTTGGACTCTTGAGTCTTGGACTAGACCGAAGGGATGAGCTAAGCCTGCTCTTTGATGGTTTGGGTTCAATCCATGAACTGGGCCTAGGCCTAGTCTGAATTTGGGCTCGTCAGAACTTTCGATCAAAATCATCAAAAAAAGATTTAGGAAGATTTTTGCAGAAAGGAAGCTTTGCAAACCTCTACGCTTTCACTTAACAATTCGGGTTCTTGCTGCTCATTACTTTTGTTTCGAAAAAGGTCAATATCCAATTTGGTCGCCGTGCTAAAAGCGATGGATTGGATACCGAAAGAACTTTTGGCATTAATGACACAAAATATGCCCGTCGATTTGAACTAATGGTCATCACCAAATTTTAATCGAGGGTGTTTGTACGAAGAAAAAATCTTGCACCTTAGATTAATGGTGACGTGGAAACCGAGTACTCGGTTTTTAAGAGAAACAAACAAAGTATATTTCTTTCTTGCAAAATGAATAAATTGTCAGGTCGGGAGTTGGCCGACAGGAGATATTAGGCTGTTAATCAAACTGAGCTACTCGAGCTTGGCTTGAGCTCGGCTCGGGTTCCACTCATTCAGGCTCGGTTCGTTTTCTAAACAAGCCCAAACTTGAACAAGTTTTTAGGCTCGTTTAGAAAACAAGTCCTACAAGCTCGGCTCAAACTCGACAGACTCGGCTTGTTTATGTGCAAATACTCGGGCTCGGCTCGAGCTCGACTTATTTTTAGCTCGTTCAGGCTCGGCTCGTTTCCTAAACGAGCCGAACTTGAACAATTTTTTAGGCTCGATTAAGAAACAAGCTTTTCAAGCTCGACTCGAACTCGACTTGGGCTCGTTCGACTAACAACCGTCTGTGAAGCTTAAATCATTAAGGGTCTTGAGATCAAGCAAACAAATTGTAGGAAAATAAGTGCGTACCTTAAGACTCAAACTTATCCGGTATTTGTATGATTGCATCCCCGACCAAGTCAGGCTTAGAATCCTGGTAGGAGTAAGGTGGCACATCTCGTACCTAATTAGATTCATATCAATCTAATTTGTGGTCTAATTCCACTTCCAGTCACGGGTCGATTTTATAAGTCACATATTTACAATGTGCACCTTATCAATGCTAGGGCTTTATAATTTTAACCGCCTCAGGTTTCTAGGGATAGCCTAACTATCTTTTCTGTTCAGATAGGTCTCTATCATTAAAGGATAGAGTTAAACTCTTACTAAAATTTTAGTCTTGTAGTATCTCTTTCCAAGCATACTTCATTAGGCCCTGTTCGGCGCACACTTCCCTTTTTGAGAATACTTTCTACCGAGCAGATCCCCTTCAGTTGATTCATTCTCTGCCAGGCTTCTAATCAATATGCTCGGCCTAAAGCCAAAATTTGCTTGACTAGTTTACATTTCTGTTCAGTTGAACCTTTATCGGCTCGGTCATGGCTGAGTCAAATCTTTTCAGGATGTGCAATCCACCACACGTCCTGATCCAACTGGCACATCATGGTTCAGAGATTCTAAAACCCTTCAGTGTTGGGAGGGTTGCATTGAATATTGACTTAATTTTTAACATTTTTGGTCCAAAGTGGGCGTTCTTGGATTCAAACTTGTTATTTTCAGTTTGTGAACCCAAGTATTTGTGTTTGGACAATTGCCTAGTGCAATGAACCCTGTCTCCTTGTGTTCCAGCATGTTACCATTTGTTTCTTTTCCTTTCTTTTCATTAAATAGGGTTCGCATCATTGGTTATATATTAATTGATCCATTCTCAGGAAACAGGATCATGTGTTCTTTGTGGCTGCAAGCTGTAATGCCTAAATGAATGCTTTGTGTTTACTCATTTGATGTAACGTCATAGAAGAATCAACTTTAATCGGGGAAAGGGGATGTAGTAAGTCACCTTTTTAAGATTTCAACTTTAAGTTGAGCTATTACTTAACCAAATTCTACCAACTTTCCCCTCAAGTTGAGCTTTTATACATATATTGATTAAGTTATTCATAAATATCCCAAATGTTTTGAATTGCATTCAAGAATACACTTATCTTTAGTGCTCTTACATTATTAACTTTGAAAACGGCAATACACATTTTTCTTTTTTGCTCTTCCTGAAGACTATTAAGTTTTAAATGTACATTTAATCCATGCAGAACACATGGTTTACAAGATGGTGCTACATTTGAATTTAGTGGAACTTCATTTAGGTGATTGTGTAAATTTTGGACATAATTCAAATGAGCAACAACATAATTCACTAAGCAACCTAGTGGGCAACAACATAATGGTCTCCAGTTCTAGTAGAGTGCCCTGTGTTACAGATTGCATTGACCTTCTACTGAATCTGTGCCAAAACGCACTATACTCAAGTAGGGTGGATATGAATCTGTATTCTGCATCAAATGTTCGGTTTGTCATGACAATGTAGGTCCACCCATTGAGATGTGGATGATTTACATCAAATGCACCTACACCTCAACCACCTTCATTCTACTCAAGTTGCATAGATTTAACTCTCTATAGTTTTCCTTACTAGCAACTAACAATTACTTGAGATTATTACATGCTTTTATAGAGTAATGGACCATTTAAACTGGCTTCAATATATGTCTAACAGACTAATGGGAAAGTATCAAGGTTAAGTTCTCACAAATTATTTAAACTAAGCGTTCTCCATTTTCATGGATTTTATATGGAGTACCTTGACTGTTGTGTAATTATATATTTTTTTCTATAGGGGAAGAAGTGATTTTCGGTGGATTGGATGCTTTAATGTCTCATGGAGCTGGGCTTCTCGGATCATTTCCATATACTTGTTCTGCCTCAATTTTGTTGCAGATGCTCACCCTGATCCATCTTTTTCACTTGCTTATGCATGTGAAGATGTTCAAAATTATTATGCTGGTGTGCAGCATTTGAGAGGTGAAGCACTGAAGGAAAAATTATATTCCATTATTGCCAAGCATCAATCTGTCTCGTACAGAGAGGTAATTCCATTCAAGAGATTTTTCTTTCTTCTGTTGCTACCTCTACTTCTACTGCCACCGCAACCATGTTTGGATCTAGGATTTGGGTTTAGGGGTGCAAATTCTTCTGATAGGTCTAAGAGGTGGCACTTAGGAAATAGAAATAAGTTGGCGAGGGTAAACTTCTTCAATTGTGAGGATCATTTCATAAATTCAATATCAATCTAAGGGATTTTTCAAATCTTGGGGGACGGTTGCCTCCCCCAGATCCATAACTGTTGCGCAACCATGCTGACTGTTGAAAATTATTTGGTATTGTCTATCTTGAAACTGAGATTTATTTTTGAGATTAGGTGTGGGATGCAATCAAGATTCTTGATGCTGCTGATGTAGATGAACCGGAAGCTTCACCAGCAGTGTAATTGCTTGCAAACTTTAATTTTGTCCTTTAATATGAATTTTTGATTTTATATGTATGATGAGTTCATTGTCACTTTCTGGCTTACAGTGTTGAAATTTACTCTTTGAGAGTTGTCCCAAAGCTCTTAGCAGGAAAACCAGAAGGATGGAACAGTGAGTTATTGATCCAAATTGTTGTAGTTGCACAGTTTGGTTATTGTATTTTTGACTAAATTGCAGTGTATTTACAAAGGTTTCAATGGGTACTATCTTCTGGTTGTATATGATGTCCAGCTCAGGGTAAATAATCATTTTTTTGGTCTTATGAGGATTGGATCCCAAGACAGGGAGGAAAGAGTGAGCCTCTTGGAGGCCACTCGAAGCCAACAGGGCTAGGTCTGTGGTGGTAACATATGGTGAGTTTTATTGCAATGATGCAGTCCACCAAGGGGTGCAGAAGAAAGTAAATTGAAAGAAAGATGGCTGTGGGCAAGTCCTTTTGATTCTAAGGCAGGGCCCACTTGGGATCTTATATAACTAGGTCTCCAGTCTAATTTTATTCAGATATTTTAAAGTCGAAAGGACTTTAGTATTTCAAATTTTGCGTTGAAGGATTGGTTGCCATGTTGGGCTTTTTGATTGCGGGTTCACTTAGCAATTTAGGTAAAGGTCTGAAGGGTTTAGAAGGTTACCTTCCAAGAAGGGTTTAAAAGGTCTACTAAAAGTTCCAGGTTTTTGTTTTTATTTGGCTCCCAAGAGTGACTTGGACACCAAGTTCTCTTAAGTCTCATTCATATGTGCTGTTGTATTGGCTTGTTTTGGAGTTTAAGGTGAAGAATATGTCAAACCTACTATGCTGATGTGTGGCCATTTTTTCTTGGGGGGTGAGTGTGAAGAACCTGTGTGTGCCCAGTTTTCTGTTGTCTTATTCTTGTCCTTTGTTCTTATTTTCAAATATATATATATATATTTGAAACTACAATTCTGCTTACTGTCTTTGGTTGAAAAGTGAAAACACCCATAAAAACCTTCTTTCGGCCCATCTAAACTTCAAATTGAATCTCTAGGCCCTGGCTTACATACTCCTAGTCCCTCATAAGCTGTTAAAGCCAACACCCTTAACTCTGAAAATAATTCTGAGTTCTGAGAAGATCCTGCATCAGAAGATTTGGTCTCATTTAAATTCAGGTGCATCTTTTTTGTTATATTTAGAATAACTAGTTTTGTGATTATGTTGTCAGTTTACAGGATTTTAGTACACCCCATGTTGCCTAATCATGATTGGATCTTGATTTATGAGACTTTGCAGCCCAATAATATGGTTATTGCCTTGTAGCCAAGCCTGCTTATCAGTGTTAAGTTTGTAGAAGTAATATATTGCTGCCTTTCCAGGGGAACATTTATGGCCTCGCTCTTATGGGTTGAATAATGGCCCGTCTGTAACTGATCTACATAATATTCGTCCAGCAGATGTGAATGGTAAGTTGGGCTTCATTCCCCTCTTGATATAAGTAAGAGGGCAGCTCGGTAAACTCGAAAGGTTGTTGCAGTGAATTCATCAAGGGGTAACAAGTACTATGGAGAGTGTGATGTTAAATCAACTTCATGTCTGAAGCCAGCAAACAAAGAAGCTGCTTCTGGCACAGAAACTGACAAGAAGAGATGGGCACCACCTGTGGAGGTTTATTCTTTTCTATCTTTGTCATTTTTCATTGCTTATGTTCTTTGATAAGCATAAATTGACCTTTGTTAGTTTATGGCCGTCACCAGATGAGGTCTGCTTGCATCACTTTTAAGAGTGTGTTCTTTGTGGTTGTGCCGATATTAAACTGATGACATCTAAGTCAAACCTAAACAAAGCTCATTTATATTAATGTACCCAAACTGCCCTGACAGGATTTTCAGCCCTGTGCCATGACACATTTAGGCATTTTTTCCACAGCTCTGCCCTTGAGGTCAAATCCAATGTAAGAATTGATAATGTCATTGTTGATTTAGTGTATTGTTAACACTCCTTAAGACCTACAATTTCTCATGTGCATATTAATTTTTGCTTAGTGTAAAATTGGATGGAATTTGATCATATGTCCCAATCATGTTAGAGCATCCAACCCAAAATCAATTGGTAATGAGTGGAGTAGCCATATAAAGTTTATAAACCAACCTTAGGTGGTCCTAATTATTCGATGTGGGATACATGTTCTCTTTACACCCTCCCTCATGTGGGATCTGGGCTCACATGTGGGGCTAACTAACAACAAATAACCATACATACCGAAAAGTTCAAATGGTAAGACACTTGACTTAATGACTACCCAAGGCCCACATCTGATACCATGTTAGAGTATCTAACCAAAAACCAATTGACAATGAATGGAGACGAGTAGCCTCTCAAGTATATAAACCAACCTTGGGTGGTCCTAATTATTCGATGTGGGATACGAGCTCTCATTATATTGATATTTGAGCATTCATGCATACCGTTTACAAAGTGAGCATTTTAGGTTTAACAAGAGCCCAATATGAGGAAACAGGGGGAAATATTAGCTTGTTTTTTTTATTCTGGCCTCTTGTATATCAAGGTGAATTTCTGGCATTGCCTTCACTTTTCTCCGAGCCCTTGATTGCAGAATGATTACTCGGCTATTCATGGTTTCTTCTACTTGAATTTGGCCACCTTGGAACCCCGTAAAACCCAAGTCCTGCTTTTAGTCTTGTGATTTATATTTTTATTTGCCCTTCTTTCAGCATTTCTATTTATGTACCTGAGTATTTTATCTACATTCTGAATTCAGGTTAGAGGGGATATTGCAAGGGCATTAATGTATATGGCAGTGTGTTATGGCTTTCATCAATCAGGTGGAGGCATAGATCTCAACCTCTCTGATTCTCCAAGCACAGGTATGTTCAAATAACCTATAATCTCTCTCTCTCTCTCTCTCTCTCTGGGTGGGTGTATGTGTGTCCGTCTGCTTGTGCTCGACCTGCGTGTTGAAAGAATCACTCTGGATGAGCAGTGTATCGAGGTAAATAGTTTATGAACAAGACCATGAGAGATTAGACCTCATTTACCCAGATCAAGAGAGAGAGAAAGAGAGAGAGAACTAGATCTTTTGGCCTGGTCCTGGCATTTTTCGAGGCAATTTATATTTTTCTGTTATGCAAAAATTTTCCATGTCATATACTAGTGATTGTAACTGCCTGTCTACCAGTTGTTTGAACATTTGTGGGAGTTGACCATCATTTACTTATAATGTTGTGCACAACGACATGGTCTTCAGTTGTTTTTATATTTCAATGCACGGCCTTCCATTTGCATGCAGGAACGTGCCTTACTTTAGACTCGGGGGTATATGTCTGCCCTGGCACACTAAAGAACTAACATTTTTGTCTTTCTTTCTAAACCTTGGGGACATGTGAACAACTTACCTAACTAGCTTACATGACAGGGAGATATAAGCAAATTCCCTCAGTCTTATTTATGCCAAAGTAATATTAACAAATTTCATAAAAGCAAGTGGAGAAACTATTTTTTGTACCAAAAAATTCAATAAGACGTATATCTAACCCGAAAGTATTACTATTGACAGAAATATACCCTACCAAAAATTCACCACATCATAGTTGCATCGCAATCCTGTCAAACATTCCAGCTTTTGTACTAGAAGCTGGGAGCCAGAAAATGGAAATTCAGTATATTTGATAAGCAAATAAGACATTACTTAGCAAATATCACCACAGGGGCATTGTATATACTTTGCCCAGATTTTGTTGGCATCTTGCGTTTCCCTTTTCCAATGGGGAACCTGGGAAATGGGGAGTGGGGAGGTGAAGAGGGGGCACACTCTCCTTCAGCACTGCTACATCCTAATTGAGTTTCTTTTTCATGTGTCATAAGTGATTCTCATCTCAAATATGCATATGTATATTAGAATGTCGAGATATTTTAACTAAAGGGTATTATTGTAACTTGCTGCTTATTATAAATAAATATATATATATGGGTAATGAGAGAAAAGATTAATTTACTTTCATTCTCCTTAACCCTTATTAGAATTGTTTCTCTTATGTCTGCTCTTGCATCTTCTCCGCTCTTAAGTTCAAAAACATCAATCTTTGAGATTTCAACTTGGTATCAGAGTAATCCATTAGCACTTGGGTAGTCATCAGGAAGATTAGGAAGCACTTCGGAGTCACTAACATCATCACCTGGATGATCACGTCATGTTGACATCAGCGATGAATATGTTCAACCTAGACATAGATAGGTTCAATTCTTCATCCTGGGTATGTTGGTGATTTGTTTTCTTTTTGTTGCTTTAAGGGCTATGATGAATTTATGGCGTTTGTGAAGGGTCTGTGGTGTTGCAGGTTGCTGATTTGTCCTTTTTTGTGCCGGGTTAGTCCCAAATTTGTTGTTCATTGGTTGGGTTTTGTGGGAAAAGGCTCATTTTTTGCTGAGTAGATATGTCGGGAGTTAGTACGGAATCTACCAGTACTGAGAAATTTGGGTTAAGTCGTGCAAGGACTCTTAGATGTAACCTTTCTCTCCAGTAAAATTGA